>CM052061.1:1313880-1913880 GCA_028476895.1 Tetranychus truncatus | reverse complement strand
CGCTTCTCTCCTCGCAATCCATTAATGTGGCTTAATGGTTTAACTGTCATATTCAATAAACAATTATATGTGCCATTTGTTAATTGTTTTGGTTTAACCTTTAATATCGTTCAACTCTTCGTAGTGTCCATGGACTATCAAATAGTCCCTAAACAGGATCAAGTGAAATTGGATTAATCATTTCCAGTTAACTGAGACTTTCTTTTTTTTCTGTCCTTTTTGTTCAATATTTTAAACAACTTCTAGCACCCTAATTACAAGTTTTAGTATTATCATCAAAATTGATCAAATCGTGTGCTGAAGTAAAATACTTAATGATCTCTAACTATTCCTTGTAAAGGAATCAATTGCAATTGAAATCCACCAGCAATCGGAAAAGAAGCACAACTTCAACAAATTGAATTATCACTCAAAGTGATCTTTTTTTTTGTTACAAAATTTCAATAAGTTTCTCATTTAATACATTATTTTTTTCTTTGGTTAATAGTGAAATTTACTTAACCAATTCACTGGATTGTGAAGTGAATGATTGTCTCATCAGTCGATGAACAACTAAACCAATCAACCCAAAATTATTGCACACCATTAATACTCAAAATTGAAACAGAAAGTATTTCTGTGAACAAATAAAGAGAAACTTGGTTTTTCGAGTTATCAAGTAAATTAAACTCGAAAAATAGTCATCAACATCATCAAGTTATCATCATTTAGCTACACCAGCCATCATTATCCTCATTAACAGCAAATTAACAAATATATATTGTCAATTTCAGCTCTTTCAATAGTCTCTTCATCAACATTAGAGAAAAAAAAGCGAACAAAGTTTGATTTCATTTGCCCAAGGCAAAGTAAAAAAAAGTATATAAAAATAATATCAGACTTGAAGAGACTTTAATTACCGATTCGAGTCAACTAAATAAAATTAGACAAAAGCAAGGTAAAGAAGAATAAAGAAAATAATAATCAAAACAACAATCAAAAGAATAAAATTTAACGGTTGGAGAAAAGTTAATTTTTTGGAAAATTGTCATTTTGTTATTAAATATCAATTGATAGTGAACAAAATCATTATTAGACTGTTGAGTTATAAACTTAATATAAGTCCCTTTGGGTCGCCCAGCGACGATAAACAAGCTTGTTATCAATTGTTATTTGTCAGTAAAGAATGCAGAACGGAGCTTTTCCTTGGGTCGGATCTTCGACACTTGGACCAGGACAAAAGTGGCCTGGCTACCAGGCCAGTATTACTGATCTTTTTTTAAAGAAAAGTGCACCTTCTCTTCACCATCATCATCCATTTCCCTCTGGAATCTCTCAATTGGCTGCCGCGTCATCTTATCTTGAAAAGATGACTGGATTCGCACAAGGCGGAGGAAATGGATCACTAACATCATCTTCATCATCGTCTTCACTGATTGGAGGATCTGGTGCTCCTAATAATTCCAACTCAAATTCCAATAATACTTCAAGTGGAGCTCTTTTGGCATCGGTTGGTCAACACCATTCACATCATTCTCTTCATTCACATCATCAGTCGAGTCAGAGCAACAGTAATAATACAAATAATAATAGTAGTAATAACAATAATAGCCATGGTCATCAAGCGTCATCTTCAAATCACAATCACCATCAGCATCAAAATCAACATACAACTTCAGGTGCCAGTTCATCTTCAACACCCAGTCCATTAAGTTTTCACAAATGTCCACATCAGCTTCAAGGTGATTCTGGTAAGGAACCTTGTGGTTTATGTTCAAGTTCAAATATTAATAACTCTAACACTAATAACAATGGTGCAAACGGTGGAAATGGTAACAATAGTAATAATAGTAACCGTATTAATAGCAATTTAAACAGTTGCAGTCCGAGTAATAATAGTAGTAACAGCAACAGCAGTAATACTGATAAAAATCCAAATGGTAAAGATAATTCAGATAATTTAAACGCCAATTGCTCAAATAGACTTTCAAATGAAACGTCATCCCCCTCTGGGCCAAATTACAAGTGCACTCATGTTGATAATCAAAAGAAAGGTAATTCATGTAATATGTGCCAGCCATATACATCAATTTGCGGAGGTGATAGTACTTCCAATTCTGGTTTAAATCTTGAAAGTTTAAAGAATGTAACCGATGCCATATCAACTGTGACAGTAGCAGCAGCAGCTGTTAATTGCTCAACCAATAATAGTAACAATAATAATAGTAATAATAGTGGAGGTGGTAATGGTACTAATAGTAATGGTAATGCAACTGGTGGTGTTGCGGGTCCAGTCCGAGGTTCAAGTGAAGCTTTACTTGCAGTCGCCTCATCATCGGCATCAGCAACAGCCGCCGCTGCAGCGGCTGCTGCTGCTGCTGCGGCGGTCATGTTAGATTCAAAGGTTACTCATCACCATGCACATCACCATCACTCGGCACATGGATCAACACACAATCCCCACCACCACCATAATCCCCATCACCACCATCACCACCATTCTGCTCACCAATTACATCACCATCATATTAATACAACAGGATCATCAAATTCTCCTGCTTCTTCTTCTTCAGCAGCTCTGGCTGCGTCCGGCCATTCCTTAGGTCATCATCACCATTCGTCACCTTTTACCAGTACAAGTTTGTCCTCACTCATACCGCATTCCAATGGTCCATCAAGCCTTTATACGCGTCGATATTCAACTGGATCAACAAGCTCATCTGGTGACCACCGATCCAAACATGGTAGTAGTTCAAATAGTGGACGTACATTCCTTTGTCCAGTTTGTTATCGATGTTTCACTCAAAAGGGTAACCTGAAAACACACATGATGATACATACTGGTGAAAAACCTTTTGGTTGTCAGGTAAACAAGTATTATCGATTGTATTCGATTGTTTAATCGATTTTTTCTATGCTTATCAAAAAGACAAAAAATCTCCTCTGGAGTAGATTGCATTATTATTTAATTCTTTTTTAATCCAATTTTTTATCTCTTTTTTTACAGATTTGTGGAAAAAGTTTCACCCAGAAAGGGAATGTTGATACACACATGAAAATACACACGGGAGAGCGAGACTATCGTTGTCAATCTTGTGGTAAAGGATTTACCCAAAAAGGTAACCTTAAGACTCATGTTCGCTCTGTCCATACCAAAGAAAAGCCCTATGTTTGTGGTATTTGTGGTAAAGGATTTAGCCAGAAGGGTAATATGCATACCCACCTGAGAACGCATAGTAAAGACAATCGATTCCCATGTCCACTTTGTGGTAAAACCTTCTCTCAAAAGGTAAGAATATATTACATCTATGTTTAATACTTGGTTTGCAAAAAATAATTAATCAAGTACACTTAATTCCAGTCTAATGCATGCTTGAAATACTGGGTTTAATATAAAAGTCAAGTAAAAATTGCTTAAATCAAATAAATTCATAAATTTCAGTGGTTAAATACTTTTTGATACAAACCAGTTTCTAAATGTCAGATGAAATCAGCTTTTAGCTCTATGCAACAGCAAAAACCAAAGAATGGCCAAGCAAATGTATATATACCCATTCTGCATTACATTATTTTTAGTTATATCATGCATTGATATTTCATTTATTTGTTTATCATCAAATATCACTTAACCTCCAACAGTATGCACACAATTGCAAAAATGTATCAATAATCCACTTTTTCATTGAATAAAATCATAGCTAATCTATTCCCTTTTTTGTTTATTTTACTCTTATTCAGGGTAACCTTAAGACTCACATGCAGAGGCACAATGGAATTGCTCCTGTTAGACGTAATCCAAGCAAGAAAAGTTCAAAATCGGGAAACCATCAGAATGCAAATGCGACTGGGTCCAGTTCTGGAAATAGTGCCCATACCGCCAGCAGCAACAACCACACTAATCAGGTAAATCGAAGTTCAAATAATCAGTATTTTAATAATACTGAAAAAAATGGTTCCGTTGATCGTAAGCCTTTTAGCTCATCAGGTAGCAGTGGACACAATGAAGGAACACCAATCAATGGTTCATCAGCAGCCGCGATCTCTACAATCTTACCTATGGTCCTCGCAACTTCACGAAGCTCATTGTTACCCAGTACCACGACTCAACATCCATCCCAGCAGCAACCCCATGGTTCAGGCAATGGACAATCTCAAGGAATCCAACCGATGGACTTCTTCTGGCCAGCAGGGGTGACAACGTGTTAGCTGATAGTTAGTAATAAATTTATTATCATCATAGGATCCAATTCTGACGAAAAAAAGCGATTTGGAAAAACCTGAAGAAGACTTCCAACAGACGCTAAATTCAATTGACAAGGCAAGACAATATTGAAAGCCATACTCGAAAACAATTTTACAATTATTGTATTAGAGAGATACTCAATCATCAATACATCCATGCATTTTATCGTCATTGTCATCATGTTAATGTGCTATTACCTTTTACCATTACATTTCTAATGATATACCCGTTACTATTATTATTAATATTAATATTAATGCTACTACAACTATCATCTTATATCACAGGAAGAAGTACACACTCAATTGAAATCACAACAACTGTCATAATTATTACTGTAATTATATTTATTCATTACTCGAGAGCTCACACATTCAAATCTACAAACAAAATACAAAACTTGACAAAAGCAGTAACACAGATTCAAGCGAAACAAAAGCTAAACAATTGATTGTGTATGTTGATATATAAATGCGTCTCCAATCATTTTTTTTCTTCTATCCTCAGCCTTGACTTCGTAAATTTACAATTTAATCATAATTAATTAATTATGATACTTACTACAACATTAATGTTTCAATTGCTCGAAATGCAACAAAAACAAAAAAACAAAATTGATTTTAAATTTATTTTGTTCCCTCACCCTATAAACCCTTTTTTCAATGGTTCAAAACCTTTTTTTGTCTTCATCTATTGCTCATTGTAAGTCAAAACATTTTTTTTCTGATCAAATTTCTGTGAATTTTCATGTCTTTTATTTCCCTCTCTTTCCTCTGTCTCTGTTTCTCCCTCTCTTTATCTTGGATAAAATAAAAAACCAACTTTTTCAGTAAAAATAACCATCCATGTCTTTATTAAACAATCAATAATAAAATAACCAGAAGCCGAATGATTATTGAACCAATCTTTACCAAAGCTTTGCCATACTCAATGCTTTAAATTCAAGGTTAATATGCAAAAATTAACGCTAATCAGTCAGATTAATGTGTCTCAGTTAGTTGAACATAAAATTTATACTCTTCTCTGTAGCTCATTTATAACTCATCCTTATCATCATCATTACAAGCATCATCTTGAAACACTCAACCAACGCTTTTTTATTGAAAAACCGAAAACTCTGTAACTCTTTTTTGTCACTAATTTAACTCTAAACTTTAGTGAGGGTTGTAATGATATTTGAAAATGATAACTTTGTAATAGTTTTTTATGCACATTATTGGAGATTCAATTTATGATGTTTGCTTTAATAGTGAGTATTGAAAATGAGCAAAATAATTTACTGGAAATGCTGAGAAACCTTCAACTTGCATTATTGTCACCTCACTTCTTCACTTTACTGATCACTTTTTTACCTCATTTTGGTATACACCTCTAATGTTAACATTGTCCTTGTCAATGTTGCTCACTTCAAATCATAATTGCAAGAAGATTTTTTTTGTAAATTACATTTTCACCCTTAGAATAGGAGATTTTTCATGCAATTCATATTTGTTACTCCTTTTGGCCCGTTCTATGGACTGTTGGACACAAATGTAAGCACCAACCTTGAGCGGTAATTTAGTGTGCAATTGAAACATTAACAACCATTGAGTAAAGCTTGAGAAAAGATGAAAAAAATGCCAACAATATTCCTGTTTCCTTAATCTTCCAAGACAAGTTTACAATTTGATTCGAATGGCAAATGATTCCAATAATTTAAACCCTTCAATGACAATGGCGAAAATTAAGAGCAAACAATTGAGAAATTCATCAAATTTTGTTACATTGTATCAAAATCTGTGAGAGCAAAGGCATTATTTTCCTCTATAAGCACATTAAAAATTCAGCCCGCCATTGAGCAAATCGTTATTACCAGTGTAAATTGTCACCATTCTTTTTCACATTACCATCATTAACATTTCCTCAGTTATCATTATGAACACCATCACCATTCTAATGAACCAGTTGTTACCAGAATGCTATTGGAATATTGTTTCAACTCTTGCCAATCCCTTTTTTTCAAGGCTTCTGAGATTTGGTCACTTGAAGTGTTAAAATCAACTTCATAGGATTAATCAACCAGCCAAGGAGCATCTTAATCACCATACATCAATAACTTTTTTAGGATCCACTTGATCTGACTAGAGCAGGTATTAGGGACAAGTAGAGCCAGAACTAATCCAAACTAATTATGGTTCCTATTACACCAAAAACAGGGAAAAAAGCTGATTGGATTGGCAGGCAGCAACAAGCACCGAAAAACTAAATACATTAAAATGTAATTAAATGTAACATGTAACAGCATGTTGAAAAAGCCAATTTACAGATTGGTTTCACAGTTAGAAGACGTTTAATTAACGGATGAATATCAATAAATCAATGGAAAGGCTTAAGACGCAAAAGCAAAAACAAAAGCGCAATATTCAAAACACAAACCGTTTTTTCAAGATTCACCAAGAAAGTGCCTGATGGATGAAATAAATTAATGATTTTGGTCACAAAAAAATTGATTAATTTGATATGATTGATAATTCAAGATAAAACAATGTTAAACATTGTAAACATATTATCAGTACAAAGTGATCAATGATCATCAATGAAGCCAGTGTTGAGTGAATGTTCAACCTTAAGGTTATCAAAGGGTAAGATGATTCTGTTAGGTTTTACCTTAAGGCTTTTTTGGCTGCTTTTGCTGGTGTTCATTGATTCTGGTTATTCTGAGCTCTTTTCATTTTACAATCAGGTAAAATACAAATTGATTATAAGATACTGTTTGTCCATGTTGATCGCTGCTTCATATCTGAGACATCATCTTGAAGTTTGATCAAGATTATTGCTTCAAGTTCAAAATCTGATTACCTTTGTAATATTTCCAATCAATCTGGTTCTAGTACAGTAACACTAATAATAATCAATGTAATAATAATATAAATTTTCTGGCTTAAGGCTAACCATTCAGTAACTGGTCAGGAAACATTTGGTAACAATCTTAATATTATCTGGATAAAAATTTTTCATCTTGATATAGTTTGCTGATGATGATGGTGATCAAGAAACAAGACCTTGAGGTGATTAAAATTATCATTAAAACTGCGACCATTTTCATGATGAAGCCAAAAGTAAATATTGAATACTTTGTCAACCCACAGATAATAAAAGGGTTTGAATGTAACTCATTATCAACTTGGCTATCATTTTATTTCACCATTCAAAGGTGATTCTAAAGCAACATTATATATCATAATTTACGTCTATTAATAGTAAGGTCTGGTTAGATTAATGGTTATTTCATTAGTTTTATCAGTTATTTCAACGTTTATTTTCATTTTTCTTAAAAATATCTTTCCATCAAACATTGCCAACATCTGTAATTACCTTATTTTTGCACATTTTCAATCTAAAATGTTTTTAATCACAGTCCTGGAAATTAATTAGTATTCTGGAGAGTGCAAGAAAACCAGAATTATTTTATTCCCTGGTTTGTGTTGATACTTTAAAAAGTGTGCTTTGATAGGAAATATTGGTGCTTTTGATGTTTAAGACCAAGCATGAACAAGATGAGCAAAAGTTGAAACAAATTGAAATCATTGGATTAAACTGTAAGTCCTCCTCAAAAGGGACCACTGAAAAATCAGGTACTCTTTCTGGTAGGTGCAGTTTCTGGAGGGTGATTGTAATTATTAATTGTAAATATAATTATCCAAAATAATAAATGTATTTATGCCGCAAATATCAAGTTTACTCTTTGATAAAATTTGTAACATTGTACATAATTAGTCAATTCCCATTTTTTTATTTACTTTTTTCCTCCAATCTTCCTTTTCTAAGAGTGAGAAAAAAGAGAAATTGAATAGTCTTTCTAACCGGCGATTTCGAGCGGCTTTCTTCAAATGGTGAATAACTTGCCTTAGCATAATGTTGGACAAATCTATCGATTAACAATTTACTATTAAATTGTGGATCAAAGCACCAGAAGCACTACTTTAAATCCACAAAACAAAGCATCATAATCCAGTTGACTCGTTTCCTCCACCAATTTAACAATCAGTCTGGAGACAAATACAATTTAATTTTTATTTCTTATTCTCGTTTATAAAAACAAGTGACATCTCCTTGAATATTGTCACCTTTCTTGGTTAATATTTTAATCCATCATTCCTACGAGTTGGTGTCAGTTTTGGAGGAAGTTGTTTCCAAAAAGAGTGCCTCTTGGTCCTTTGATTGATAATTTAATGGTAAATTGATAACCAATAGATTTGTCCAATGTTATGTAAAGACAAGTTATTCACCATTTGCTTTTCATACCCCTTTGTAACATTGTACATAATTAGTCAATCACCCCTAGTTCACCCTTTTTTTTTGTTTACTTTTTCCCTCCAATCCTCCTTTTCTCACTTAAAACATAAAAATCCTTACAAAATTAATTTATGATTTATTTTAAATTACATCCATGTCCTTTAGGGTTAATCAATATTGCTTAATTTCTAGTGAATCTAACGTTTATCATATTCTATCTGATCCAAACTAAGATGACGATCAAGTTAATCACCTCGACTTACCCTTCATCATTTGAAGTTCATCAACATATTAAAAACCATCTTCTCCTGCCTTTGGTTAACCTGTTTGAGCTGGTTGCATTCTGTTAACTACCATATCGACATTGGATTGCAAATCTGGTAAAGAACCCTTTCGATTAAAGTAATGATGAATAGCTCAGTGAAAAACTTCTAAACTACACCATGAAATATTGCCTTTGTTGGAACACCTTTTCGATGGCAACTATTTAATCTGTAAAATCTGCTAGACGTTTAATAACATGGAACTGAAAGTGAAGGGTTTCAAAAAGTAGTCCATTAAAATGGATGAAAAGATAAGGTAATTTTAAAAAATTGGTTTTATGTTGATCTTTATTAATTATTTACTCTTAATTGGTTAGGAATGAATGGAATGAGTTGTTCAAAACTAGTACTCTGTTGGAACTCGGTAGTACTGGATCCATTCATCTTGGAAAATTGAATGAAATCTGAAAGTTGGAGCATTGATCAAGCCTAACAATGGAAGATATGATGCATAATCTAGCCCTTGATCTGTTGTAATCATTTGGTTCTTTTATTGGTCAACCTGGTCTCATGGAGATCAATCTCGTTTTCAATCTGATTTCCATGACAGCATATACAGTTAATCTACTACTGATAAAGATTTGCTTACTGTTCCCCCTTTCATCTGATGTAAACTACCCCGCAATATCAATATGAATGTTGAAGTCCAACTCGTCAGGACTTTCCGAGCAGTCATCGTGGCGTCATCTGCATTTCTGGTTTGATCCTCCAAATCGTTTTTGTGCTCTTACTGACGATTCATACAGCGGCTATCTTTATGGTATTGAAACTATCTATGCAATGATTAATTTGTTGTTCCCATGATTACTACCATGAACCATCACATTGATTTTCTCGAAATATTGGCTATCAATAACATGTATAAACTAACGTTTTCCAGCAAAAACTGAAATAAATGGAATGGAATCGCTTTGAGAAACAGAAAGACAGCTTGAAATGTTATTGGGATCTATGAATACTCACCACTATGCTATGATATCCATCCAAGCGAAATAAATTGCCGACATAAAATCCAATTCGATCGGTTGACATACGCTCCAAAGTTCTTGTCACCTAAACAAAATTTGCTCGAAAAAATATTTTTTTTCGCTTTTATAATACTTTTAATATTATTCATCTTACTTTCAACATGATCCGCAAATCAAAACGAGCCTTGATTGATAGTCTATGAATTGATTTTCTAAATGTTTCAATCTAATGACATGAAGCAGGAATAAGAATAAAAAATTAATCTTGAATTTCATAGTAAATGAAACATTAATGTTACTCCAAATTGTCTTAGATTTAAAATATAATATCCAACAGATACATAAATATCAATAATGAATTCAAGCTATTAGTATCAATCGATACTTTTTTCATGACAAGATTCAATTTTGTAAATGCAACGATGAAAAGATTGGCTGAACAAGAAAAAACGAAACTGCACAATTGAGAAACAAAATGACTGAAATCACAATTATATCGGTTATCATATCAGTGTTCCCAACGATTAAAACCTATGTTGATATCAATCGTTGGAAATTAGCCTACCTTGTGACATGATTTAGAAGCAAACAAATTATATTCAATAATAGTAGCAAAAATCAGGAATCCAAGTATTGCGAGTAAAATGTCGATGAGAAAATTTCTAGTGCCAATGTAAGTTCCACAAAAAAAGGTTAAATCGGCAAAAAATGAACCCACAAAAAAGGAGATGAATATTGGTAAAGCGAAGTTATTGTTCATCAAAGAGATTGTATTGTAATGCGCATGTTGCAAGTGAATCAATTTTTCCAATGAAACGGAATAAGGTTTAGGCTTTAAAAGCTGCAAAACTCGGACAATGGCCGAATTGGTTGATTGAATGGACAGTGAAATGATAATGATAATGTGTATGAAAAACCAGTAACAAGTATAACCGGAATAAAACATTGTAGCATCAATGAAAGGTAACCAAAGGAATTGAAGAAGAGCCGTTCTCGATGAAAAACAAGGATTGAGCAAAATGGACTGAATTTGCATGATAAATATTGAACCACATGAAAGATTAATGAAAAGGTTTAAACTAAGACCAGCTAGACAAGTTAAACGACGAAAGTTTATGTCATCTTCATCAGTTAACCCATGGTGAATTGGGTTAAACCAAGTCTCTCTGAGATTGTAAAAAACTGTCATGATTTGCATTTGAGATTTAGATTCGGAATAAGCCAAAGAGGTTTTGACACTGGTTAATAGGAAAGAAGCACCAAAAAAGATTACATTGAGCAGTGAATGAGCTTGATAGCCGATAAACGTGTCCCCCAAAATGATGCGCATTTTCTCGTCTCTTAGAAAGGCCAAAAGGAGAAAGCGAAATGATATCAAATAACACCAGAAACAGAGAAACATGTTTAATACAACTTGATAAGTGGTTGGTACAGTAACCTGTGAATAGCCATGTGAACAAATCATTGTTGCTTTACCCATTTTTTCAAGTCTATTAAATAGTTTAACAAGTTGATTTGGAGCTGACCAATTATCAATTAGTCTGATCATGTTGGTTGAATAAGGCGATGATACTTGACCAGTATTTTGAACAAACCTTTGATTTATACATTGAGAGTATCTTCTGTATAATGATTTCATTTGAATACTAATCATGGTTAGTTGGTTTCAATATTTTCCAATAATATTTACAATGAAGTGAAATTTTAGTCAATACGAGATATTATGAAGTTTAAAGGTGCAACTGTTTACTTTTGTCTACAGAGTTGAACTCTTGTTTCATTTTTTCATGTTTTTCATTTCATTTGCTTTTTCTGGTAAATCGGGTTTTTCTTTGGTAATGAGATTGAAAAGTTTCGTTGCCATGAATATGATTGCAAATATCATAACTATCATTAGATTAGCATTTATTTCCAAATTAAACCTTATCGTGTCTCAAATTGACAATTTAACATTGAACTTGATATTGATTTCGATTTTAATTTTGATCAATATGTTGAATCGTTAACTACAAGAATGGATTGAAATGAAAGGTTCAAGAGATTTGATTATGCAAAAATGTTGAGCTCCAGATGATATGAACAAGAATGAATTTTGGCAAAATTAATGATTCATTTATTGATATGCAAGATAAATCAATAGGTGAATTTAATTTTAATTAGGCTGATTGGAAAGTGAAGCCTTCACTGCCTTAACATAATAATTAATAATAAATTAAGCATCCAACTCGCCATCTTCATCTCCATCTTTACCATCACTCTCATCTTCATCCTCGTCTCTGTCCTCTTCCCTAACCTCCTCTGCACTGTCATATCATCCAGGAACGCCATTAACATTCAGTTCACCATCACCATCAGTCCTACCTTCGCCCTCAGAATCACCCTTTTTATCATATTCATCATCATCATCGCCTGCCTTATCTTCACCATTACCTTATCTGCCATCTTATATACTTGTATTTAAGCCCAATGCACCCTCAAAGGGTGCCAACGAGGAATCTTCTAATGTACCAAAAAATTGGGGAGAGACTTTCGGCTTACCACCAAGAATACCTCTTAAGCCAAGCATTTACAATGAACCATCTTATAAAAATTTAACTCGATCACCATCTTCCCCTATTGATAGTAGACACAAAACATTTACGTATCATAGAGGTGGAAATGCTAACACCAACAGCAATGCTAATAATCATAATTTTAATAACAATGATGGCTTTCGTGTTTTCAGTGACAAAGAGGGTGGTCATTTCGGTATCAATTATATTACACGTAATGACGAAACATCATCAATTTCAAATCGTGGTAAACCATCAACCTCAACCACAACAACAACTACAACCTCAACAACTCCGCCAACAACCAGCAAAAATAATGTCACACTATTAGCTGTTGGAGGATCATTTCTGTTCCTTTTAAAACAGCAACTAAACATCAAATCACATCTTTACATCATCATCATCATGTTTTTGTTTACTTGTTTTTTGTTTGTTATATTGAACAAAATCACCTTCAAGTATTAGTAATTAATAAATTAAGCATGTAACAAAATTTATATAGCATCATTTATTTAAACTAATTTGGTTACAGTCTGCACACAAATCACACAGGATCAATTGAAATTTATGAGAATCATTCATCTTCATTCAGAGTCTTTCAGTTAATCATCACTTTACCTTGATTGGATACTAATAAGTAAAATATTGGAAACTCCTTTTACCGGTCAAGGGGCAAATAATGTGCCCATTTTCGTATAATACTTGTTCGATTTTGAATTCAATTTTAGCACTTATTTTTCCCGGTAATTTACGAAGAAGTACCCAATCACCCACATTACATTGATCGATAGAGTCCAATCCCAACAGCTGAGATGATTCTCTAAAATGTGAACACAAAAATGTATCAAATTTTAACTGAGGAATGGCCAAACGAACAACATTTTTGGATACATTTTCAATTACTTTTCCCATTAAAATAGACATTTTGATAATAGATAATAAGTTAACACAAATAATGAAAATACACAAAAAAACTGATTAATGATTTAACACATGTGTTGATGAGGGAGGCGCCGAGCAGAAGTACTGTATGGCGCCAACTGCAGCTTAAACGAGATCAACGTTTACCTACAAAATGAAATCATTTTTTGCTGCAAATCAAAGTATCATGATAATTTAGGAAATAATTTGTATCGAATGGTCATGGGAGTTTAACCAAGATTAGCTTTGTTTGTAATAAATTAAAAGATTAACCGAAAAAGAGGATGATGTTGATAGAGAAGTAAAAGCTGAGAAAAAAATCTTTTTTCTCATCGATAATTACACTCTTCACAATCGATTGACCTGAGAAGGTTATGAGGTGCATTACTTGTCATGTTAGCTGTCATTTGGTGTATAATTAGGAAGTGAATGTTGACTTGATGAAGTGACAAAAAATAATGAATTTCAATTGATCCTGTTATGGTTGTAATCTGTAACCAAATTGATTTAAATAATCTGGTATGTTTAAGAATTTTGTTCTCATTTGGAGATGATTATCATAGTCACCTTGTAACCTTTTCTGTGGATTATTTTTTCTTATCTCTAGAAACAAAATATACTTAAGCTGCCCATCGCCGACTAATCCCCATCTTAACTTAGAACTGACTGCAATCAAAAAATCAAAATCACGATCAACCAGACTCTGAGCTGTGATGAGCAAAGACTTCATTAAATTTTGATTAAAAACACCGAAATACAATGAATACTCAATCATTTTATACCGACGGATGCCTCTTGTGCCTTCGAACGATCATTCAAAACCATTTGTGTGCTTAAATGGTCAACATGGCAGTTGTTTCTTTTGTGTTCGCAAGACTAACAAATTAGCTGCTAGAGGTGGGTGGCTTTTAAATGGCATGGGTTGTAATAATAGCTGATAACTATCGTCACATGTTGGGAAGTTGATAAAGGCTTATGAAATGCAGAGCTAAAATGGGGAAATCAATGCAATTAAAAAGTGAAAACATTGAATGGATAATATTTTACTGATAATGTTTATCTTATGAATAGAGTTTTCTCGGAAAATATTCAGTGTTAGTAACATAATCGATGAAAGCCAATTAAGGCGACAATGATTGCTACATTAATCTGATTTTCCCACATTGTCACCTTAAACATGATAAGTAACAAAACTTACAAATTGTTAATCTTTTCAACACCTTTGCTTGCTCTTACTAGAATGGCTCGACGCCCCTTTCATTGGCGATAAATAGATTGTTCTGAAAGAAATTTTCTTTCCACAAATTTTCAGATCAATCTCTTACTTATAAATTGAATATTCAAAGCTCCTTTCTTGACCTATCAACAATGAAGTCAAAGATGAAAATCAATTTCAGCTTTTCAGTTTTTCTTTGTTTTCTTTGCTTAATCAACTCAATTCTTTGTGCTAATTTCAAGTGCCCTGAAAGGGGTAAAGTCGGTGGATTGAAAGTTCCAAATGTTCTCAGTTTGATTGATAAACAGACAGGTTACCATGCTTCTGTTGAACTTACTAATCCACTTAATTATAACGCTTTGGCCGATGATTATTATGATGGGGAAAACAATGTTGGCTTTGTTGACTACAAAGCAAAGATTCAAGATAAATTGAATCGACGTTATTATTATCATTCAACAGAGGAAAAGATTGCTGTTCAAGGAAATACATGCACAAGGTTGGACTTAACTGAAGACGAGAAAATTGCATCGATTAAAGATTGGTTTGAACCAAAATACATTGTCGCCAGTTCAGAGATATTTGAAGATTTGACCCATTTAGGACCAACAATGTTGATGATTTATGCCAACAATATCAGTGATAAAGCTTCCTACGTGGGATCTGAACTGATTGAAGGGCGTAGTGTTAACCATTGGTTTTATTGCACCAACCCTAATGGACCTTACATTGACTTTTACTTTGATGTTAAGACCTCATTACCTCATCGGTTCTCGTTGTATTATCCTCAATGGATTGTATCTAGAAAAGGCAAGAAACAAGTTGATTCCGAGTCGAAATATGTTTACAACTTTTTCATGTTCAAACCACTGGTCATATCGGCAGCTGACCCAATTCCTTATCCATTGGGTTATGGATGTGTTCGTAAAGGCACTCGTCCATCTACTCCATTACCAGATTTCAGTGAAGTTAAAGAGTTTACTATGGACATGGAAGCAGTAATCACCTATTCCAATGGTGACCCTATCAAATCAACTGCTCGAGTAATGAAACGAGGCGATGTTATTTCATACGAAATCCAAGAAGAAACTGATTTCGTTCGTTCCATTGAAATGCCACCTCCTTTAGGGCGATTCCAAGTCGATGAACACACTGGTCGATGCCATTATTTTACCTCAGATTATTCGCCTACTGTTACACTCATCACCCGTTGGCCTTTTAATCAAGATCGTGGCTTCAATCTACTCTACTATCTGGTAATGAAACCAACTCGAAATCATGCACCGACTTTTATTGGTGAAATACCTTTAGGAGCTTTTCGGGTGGAGGAATACAGAGCAGCTAATTTCTTCTCGAATAGAGTCGCTGCCATTGTTGACTATTATTATACGCAGAATGTCAGTAATTATATTCCAAGTAAAGTCATGTTTACCCCGGATCGAAGCAGTTATAATGGTGATGCTTCTATTCCAACACAAGTTGAAGTAACCATAGTTAATTACCAAGACAGTTACATTGATTATGAGGATCGATTCGATGTTTCTGGTTGCTATGAAAAACCTGGAAGCTATATTTGGTTTCAAATTCTCTTTTCAAATCCTTCAATGAATCAACACAATATGGAGATAATAAAGGAATCGACAGAAGATTACTTGATTTCATTCATTCCAATAACTCGCATTGGTCAGATTAATGTAAAACAAGTTGATTCTAACATATATGTTACTGTTAAGCTTTATGATCGAGTACATTTCATTGATGCTTATGGTAATGATTATCAATATAATATTGTCGATCCTGCAAATGTTGTAAAAAGATTCAAAGTCGAGGATTGTGAGCAACTTTGCACTGCAAACGTCGACTGTCATGATTTTAGTTATTGTGGCGATTATGATTGTTCAATTTCTACCAGTAATTATCGCGCCGAGAGAGAATACAAACCTGGGTGCACATATTATTATAGATCTAGAGCGGAGGTCACTCCATTCGTTAATAAAAATTATCTGTCGACCATGTCACACGTATTACAACAGATAAGGAATAAAGTCTCAGAAGGCGATTTTCATTTAGCCGGTGTTGGCATGTCAGCTGAAGATCTGTTCATTGTGAGTGGACCTGAAGAGATTGGTGACATTTCCCAGGAACTGAGTAAACTTGGTTCCTTTAGACCTTCAAGAGCTGAAGATTTCCCGATGATAAACACTAATCGCCATTTCAAGGAAGCACAATTCAAAATCGAGAAAAGTACTTTTCAAGATTGTTTCATGGCTTGTTTGAATGACGATGATTGTAATACACTTTCATATTGTGTTGATCAGAATAAGGAATGTATTCTTAGTGGAGAAACATCGAGTTCATTGGAAGACTCACTTGAAGACAAAACAAGCCATGCAGATGGATGTAACATCTATCAAAGTAAATATACTTTCAAATCAATTTGTATTTCTTTAATCAATTTTGTTCCCCAATTCCAATCTAGAATCATTTATGAATTTATTCCATGAGTATCCTGGGAAGAGTCTAGTTTTGGATGCTGTCTCAACCATATCTGATTTACCAATTGGTGATTGTGCTAAAATATGTGCTCAATCAAGTGATTTCAATTGTGAATCATTTGATTATTGTCAAGATAATTATCAAAGGTAAGTCAAAATTCAGATTAACCTTGTCATGATATTTTTAATATCTAATGTTAATAATGAGCTTTAATGAAAATCATTTATCTCTTATAATAATAGTCAAATCAATAAGATATACCAGTCAATTATTGCAAACCTTAGACTCTTTTTTAATATTAACTCGATTCATTTATGCATAGATCTAATCAATTTTCATTTTATTTTTTATCCCAATCCCTTCCAGAAATGAATCTGTTTGTTTCTTACATGTTAACCACATTGAGATTGATAAAACTCATCAAATAAATGCAACAAACTGGAAGATGGCTGAAGCTGGATGTTCCCATTATTCAAGTAAAACCTTTACCTAACACTTGAAATATTTACTATTACTAATAATTATTCAATCTTTTTACTTTTACAGAAAAATCTGAACTTGATTATGAACATAAAGTTGGACTTGCATTGAAGGATAATACGAAAGAATCAATTGTTGGAACCTTTGACCATCTATCACTTGAACACTGTGCTTCCAAATGCAATTCAGATCCTAATTGTTTCACCCTCGAGTTTTGTGAAACAATTAACTATGATAAAATTTCCGATAGAAGTGTTTCATTGACGAGCTGTTCCTTGACAAACTTGAAACCAAATAACGCCAATCAACCTGAACTATTTGAAGTATTAAAAAACAACAACAAAATTTGCTCAATTTACATAAATCACAAGAAGATTACAGGGAAAAGTAAAACTGATTCACAGTCATCTGAATTAATAATACCATCACCAAAGAAATCAAGTAATTCCAATTTAGGAACCGGCTTGGGGACAATCGTATTCATAATGGCTTTTGTTGGTGGATTCATTGGGTTTAAATTTGCTGCTAAAAGAGGAATCATTTCATAGACTAATACACTGACACCAAAAATCAGTAAAGGAAAACTGAAGATGAATATTTACGATTCATTCAATCATAATCAGCATGATACACTTTTGTAATATATTTATCTATTTTATTTTCTATCATTACACATGTATGATTCATATTGATATAGTCTTGTTATATATTTTTGGCAAAATTTCCATCACTTTCAATTTAGTTATTACTAAACTATTATGATACTTTGATTTATCAGTAGATGATGATTTTCATCTTTTAGGTAATCTTGTAATTTGCGCGCTCCTTCAAAGTTTGTTGTTGCCATAGTATCTGTTCATCCCACATTTACACATGATTTCAAGCATTTTATATTAGTTTTATGCTTATCAATTTTGTGTAAATTTACTTGGTTAATGTTTATTTAAATCAAAATGTCTATGTTAATGGGAAAGGTGTGTGAAAATGTGGCCAAAAATGTTGTTCGTTTGGCCATCCCACAGTTGAAATTTGATACCTTTTTATGTATGCATTTTCGAGAGTCTAGTGAATTGTATGCTCTCGATTCAGTGGATCAATGTAAAGTTGGTGATTGGGTTATTATTCGTAAATTACCAGAAAAAATTAGTAACAAAATTGAATTTAAGATCGACCAGGTCGTGTACAAGAGCGGACACATTATTTGCCCCTTAACTGGTAATAGGAGTTTCCAATACCATTATGGATAAAGTACGGAAAATCAGTTTTTGTTTCATATTAATCAAACGTAATGATTTACTGATGGATTTCCATACCATTAACCAGTGAATTGGACAGCAATCAGTTATTCAACGATCAATGGATAAGTGACAAATAATTAATGTAAATTTTCGTCTCACTAATTAGATTAAGTGTAATTTAAATGAAATCTATTTAGAATAATGTAATCAAAGCCATTGGTAAAATCAAATTAAACTTAATGCTAACAAGTCAAATGGAGGCGGCTACTTTTTTTTGTTACTTTGTTGTGCACAAATGTGCATGAATAAGGTCATTGATAAAAAAAGGTCCTTTTTTATTTGAATTTGTCTCATTTTCATCTTAAAAATCAACTTGAATATCCTGATGAGTACAAAAAGAAACCAATAACAACAAGCTCAACAATAAAGCGTACAGTTTCAATGCACACTCAGTAAACATGAAAAGCCTTACCAAGCAGAAGCCTCTTGTACATAAAGGTTTGTACCTGAATTTACAGAAGATGAAGCTGATGAGAATGATAAGAATGGTAAAAGAAGAGCTTAAATTGAATTGCTTCCACCGTCGGTCAACCAATTAAAATCAGGTCGATACGGTAATAACTTTTAATTGAACAACATTCAGCACAGTAATAAAAGTAATTAAGACAAAACTGTGTATTCTTACATTGAGCTTATCAGAAAGTTAATCAGTACATAAAAGTGTAGCATAATTATGATATAAACAGTGTACTTGTTTTAATTTTTACCTGTTGGCTTCTTTTACTTTACCATCAAACAATAAATTAGCTTAAAATGCAAATTATAGAAAGTAAAGGTTTACTAAATAGGCAAAAATCGTCAAAATAATGTAAAAGGTTCAACTCATTATTGTGAATGTTGACAAAAACCAAATAACTTCAATATTAAACTGAGCAACAAATTAGCGAAAGAATTGAAAATAAAAAAATTGTCAATTTACAATATTGTAATAGCTTTAAGGGTCAAAGGGGTGAAAGGTGACAATGGGTTAATGGTAAACATTGAAATTACTTTATTACATTTGATAAAGCGAAATGAAATGTAAATTGGTTTACAAAAGGCCGGGCAATTAGAGGCAAATGAAAAGAGCTATTGACAAATGGATTGGTGGATGAAGTTGCCTGTAAGGGGAATTGAAATAAATGAAATCACAATTAATGGAATTGAACACAAAATAAGTGATTAAATTTAAATATTATTGTTAAGGTTTTAAGGTCGAAATGAAGGTAAATGGGTGGTTAGATGAGGTGATAATTGTTCGGGTTTGTTGTGCTTTAATGAGGATCAATCAGCTTGTTAAATTGGTGACAATTTTCCCCATTAAAAAGATTTTCTTTCTCTGATCGAGTTAAATTGGTAGATTAAACAATCAACGAGAGAGATTCAATTGATACTTATATTAATCAAGTTAACATGATAATTTGCTGAAAGGTTCAGACAGAATGGTCATGGAAGGTTGACCAGCAAAAAAAGGTTTGGGTTAAGGTCTAAGAGCAAGAAAGAGACTGAAAAAATAAACTTAAGAGATTCTGATGTTGATAGAGAAGTAAAAGCTGAGAAAAAAATCTTTTTTCTCATCGATAATTACACTCTTCACAATCGATTGACCTGAGAAGGTTATGAGGTGCATTACTTGTCATGTTAGCTGTCATTTGGTGTATAATTAGGAAGTGAATGTTGACTTGATGAAGTGACAAAAAATAATGAATTTCAATTGATCCTGTGTGATATGTGTGCAGACTGTAACCAAATTAGTTTAAATAAATGATGCTATATAAATTTTGTTACATGCTTAATTTATTAATTACTAATACTTGAAGGTGATTTTGTTCAATATAACAAACAAAAAACAAGTAAACAAAAACATGATGATGATGATGTGAAGATGTGATTTGATGTTTAGTTGCTGTTTTAAAAGGAACAGAAATGATAATGATGATTATGATGAGAAAAATGAGCGATCAAAAAATATTATTCAGAACAAAACAGCTGATTCTGTTTTGGCCAAAAAAGTGTCATTAAGCTTGAACAAAAAAGATTACAGAGTTTAAATTAATCTATCTTGATTTTCGGACCAGAAAATATATCTTTGATCGTCAGAGTTACGAGTTTTAGGACTTTTTGCATTCTCTCGAACCAATTGAGAATGTTTCCGGTGAAGCTCATCTACAATTATTGACGATTGAAGCCAACTTGGATTAAATGATTTGTCGTTTTCCCCGCTTGTTTGGCCATTGTTCAACATTTGTTTGTGCTTATGTGCATGTTGATGGAGATGTTGATGATGAACATGATGATGTGATGAAGATGGTGTTGGTTGTGGCTGCGTTTGTCCTGGTTGTTGCGAATTTGCCTGTTGATTATGATGTTGATGATGAATATGGTGATGATTATGGTGGTGACGACCAGATGGTTGACCAGACGAAGAAGCAGCATTATTAACAGCTTCCGAATCAAATCCATTAGCTGGAGGTTCAACACAGGTACACTGGTTAAGATGGTGATTATGATGATTATCTGATGAATCAAGAATAATTCCTTTGGGTCCAATCTCTCCATTGCCATTGGCTCCATGGACTCGACTTTCTTCAATGATACTTGCATTCAATGAATCATCTTCATCACTGGGAAAATTATTGGTAACAGCAGCAGCAGGAACATGTGACCGAGGAAAAGCCTGAATCGAAGAAGCAGCTCCAAACGGTAATTTACCTCGTGGACAAGGATGAAAATATCCTCTTGGACATGTTTCAGTTCCACGACCATGCCAAGCACTTGCAGATGAACCAGGAGCTGGACAACAACAGCAGGATGGACCAAAAATGGGTCTTGAAGCTTTGATTGGTGGATAGGAAAGGTTAGAGTCTTGTTCACCAAGAGCTCGATGGGAGAAAAAGTTTGCTTCAACTCCTCCTTGACCTGTTCTAGAAGCTCCGCTTGTAATTGCAGTGTCTGGTAATCCACTACGTAACCTTTGACGAGCATGTGAATTCTGGTAGCGATAGTTTAGCATGGCTAGTTTTTCAGCCTTTTTCCAGGCTTTATATTCATCGCACATATCACGACACCGAATGGAAAAGGCGACAATAATTAAACATAGGATTGATAAGGCACAGCAGCTACCAATTAGTATGTAAGCCAGACGCTCCGTTGTTAACCTGTACGCTTCTCCATTAACAAAGGCTTCATCAGGTCCATTCTGGTCTGGTAAACTTGTTCCTGTACCGTTACTATCTATACCATGACCCTCATAATCATAATCATACCTATCTTGGTTGTTACCGTGCGGTCTATTGTTATTAATATTGTTGTTATTCAAATCATTATAATCGATTCCGTCAGAAACTTTCTTGATAACAGTACCAGATCCTCCAACAGCTAATAGTGTGACATTATTTTTGCTGGTTGTTGGTGGAGTTGTTGAGGTTGTAGTTGTTGTTGTGGTTGAGGTTGATGGTTTACCACGATTTGAAATTGATGATGTTTCGTCATTACGTGTAATATAATTGATACCGAAATGACCACCCTCTTTGTCACTGAAAACACGAAAGCCATCATTGTTATTAAAATTATGATTATTAGCATTGCTGTTGGTGTTAGCATTTCCACCTCTATGATACGTAAATGTTTTGTGTCTACTATCAATAGGGGAAGATGGTGATCGAGTTAAATTTTTATAAGATGGTTCATTGTAAATGCTTGGCTTAAGAGGTATTCTTGGTGGTAAGCCGAAAGTTTCTCCCCAATTTTTTGGTACATTAGAAGATTCCTCGTTGGAACCCTTTGAGGGTGCATTGGGCTTAAATACAAGTATATTAACTCCTGGAGGATTACGGCTATGCCCATTGGTTATACCATTAATTTTATTGGTCGATGATAGTGATGAACCTCCATGATTCTTATTAGGATTATTGAATGAAGCTAATCTATCAAGATCATCTTTTTTTGGCGGTAACAAGGCAAAGAGGTTGACTGAAGGTGAGGGAAGAGGTGTTGATTGTTGATGTTGCTGTTGTTTGGCTTTTTGTTGTTCTATCACACGTTCATCTAACTCTTTACGTAATAAATCACGAATATCGATTGATGTATACCGATCTTCAGTTAAATGATAACCAAGTGTGGTTCCAGTTAGAGATGAAGGTGTTGGTGATGAGGATGGCAGATAAGGTAATGGTGAAGATAAGGCAGGCGATGATGATGATGAATATGATAAAAAGGGTGATTCTGAGGGCGAAGGTAGGACTGATGGTGATGGTGAACTGAATGTTAATGGCGTTCCTGGATGATATGACAGTGCAGAGGAGGTTAGGGAAGAGGACAGAGACGAGGATGAAGATGAGAGTGATGGTAAAGATGGAAATGAAGATGGCGAGTTGGATGAGTTATTACGCTCATCTAAAGTGTACAGCCCGTTAAGGGAAGATGCTGATGAGGATTGGCGTTTAAGTGTTTTCTGGTAAAGCGTTTCAGGTAAAACAGAAGAGGCAACACTAATGAAACCATTGACTTGACCACTGATCTGATCATTAAATTTATCTGACGGATTGTCAACAGGAAAATGAACTGTAGAGCTTGTTGAAGAGGGTAAAGGTGAAGACGCGGATACCGACAAGGAAGTTGGTACAACAAAATCACCGGTATTGAGTATCCGTGAAGGTGAGGCAATGGCATCTCCATGGTTGGGAATAATGGGACTTTTGTTAAAACCATGGGTATTGTTAATACGTTGTGTTAGTTTGTTTAAAGAAGCAGCAGAAGGTATAACTGGTCTAACATGAGGTACATTGTATTTCAATTTTGAAGTCGACGAGGAGGTTAAAAAAGATTGCTGTTGATTTGTGGATAATTGTGAATGGTCACTTGACAATCGAGAATTAAAATTACTACTACTATTATTATTATAAACAAAATAACGGTTAGGTTGAGACCAAGAATTGAATTTCGAGGTTCCACTGACTTCTGATAGGGAGACTAAAATTAAGCAAATAAAAATGTAAACAATAGTCACAAGATTAACTTGCTGCGCATTAGCCTTATACTGGTTAAAACGTTTATTTACTTTCAACTTATCCCTAATACAACCATTATATCGACTACCATTATTGCTATTATGATTATCGGGTTTATTAATAATAAAATTTTCATGTTGATTGTTGATCTTTTTGTTGGTTGAAAGGTTGTGAAAACTTATAAACTTGAGCAGAAGCGATGAAACTCGCTTTACTCGCCTCTTAAAACAGCCAATGTTGCATGGTATTATTATTGATGATGATTGACGTGCAGGTAGGACACACAAAAGATTGTTGAAGTGAAACAAACATATCATTTCGGCATCACTATAACGTAAACATTTTCCGATCTCATGGGAATTCCAAGCTCAGTGAAAATCACAGAGAAGAAGAAAAAGTGATGAAGAGAAATGAGAGAAGATGAACAAGAAAGGAATTGAAAAGAAAAAGGAAGACGAGAAATGAGAAAAAAAAGATCACATTTTGTCAATTGTCAATTGTAAGCAAGAGCTGTATCAAGTCATAGTTGACAGTTAATCTCAAATAACAGGTTGATTACGATGGAAAAGGAAATTTGGTGAAATATTCCGTTGGACAAGACACTGGAAACATAAAATTGATCACAAATTATCCAAATTTAGGGTAAAAACAGCAACCAAAAAATATTGCTTAGCAATTTGAAAAAAACACAAACAAAAACACAATCACATATAAAGTCTGAATAAACATAATGTGCCTTATTTTTACCGTCAAACTGAATCTTTGGCGGGTTAGCCGAAAATGACATTCATCTTGAGGGAGAGAGAAGAAATGAAGAGAAGGAGAGAGATAGAGAGAGAGTGATAAGGAGGAGAGAGATGAAGGGGAGGCAAAAGGAAAGACACTGCGAATGTAAGGAAAGAGCGAGGTTGGTGAGGTTGATGGCGGTGAGAGTGAGAAGAGGGTAAAATGATGATGAAGATGAAGGCAAAGAGGAGTGACTATCCTGTTTGCATGGTTTGTTAACTAGTGAAAAACTGAGGTACAAAAAGATGTTTAAGATAAATGGATAAAAAAGTTGAACAATATTAAAATAGTTCAGAGGATAAACTGGAAAGAACAGTTTTGATGGTGAAAAAAAACGATGAAAGCTTAAGAAAAAAAAAGAATCTCTTGAACATCATTTTCATCCTGATTGTCATATTTATGGTCGATAAAGCATTGATCAATTGAAAAGCACAAAAAAAAGTCCGTTACACAGATTTGACTGAATATTGACAAATATGAAATTGACTTTTTACTCATCTCATTAGCTACCAGTTTTACCCTTCAAATATCGTTTTACCTGTTCTTTCTCACTCCTTCCTCATAAACATAATCATCTTCATCATCAATTTACCAATTTAGTGAACTTTTTTTTCTTCGCCAGCCATTCACTTACTTTCTTTCCTGTCTTAGCTGATCTTCATTGAACCATTTTACCTTCAAATTAGCTCTCAATGGATGTTTATATCAATTTTTGTCTTTAAACTCATTACTTTGTCTAATAACATTAGTTCTGAACCGCACACACACACACATTTCAATTGAAAACTTTCAAGATTCAAAAGGTTATGAAAAGAGTAAACGATAGCAATTGAATGAATGACAAAAAACGCTGGATAAATGGTTAAGGAATAAGCGAGTGAATAAAAAGTGATTCAAGTAAAACAAGAAAACAGTTAAACACTTTTTTTTCTCAGCCAATTTGATTGAAACTTTTCATGCGCTTGAATCACTTGTGAGTCAATATCATAACTGTATTTGTCTAATTGGTTGATCCATGAAAATGAATCGACAACAAATTTAAACAATATTTGAAGAAGTCACAAAAAAAGAGATTCCATTTATGACAATAACAATTTACTTATCAATTATTTCTTCCTGTTAATATCTGATGATCCTTATTATCAACCCTTTTTTAGATCCATTTGCTTCTTCAATTGAGGAAACATTTGATTGATTTAGTTCTTGATCAATTGCCTGGCAAATTAGCCTTTTCTTGAAAATTAATTGTTGATTGAAATTATTAGCTTTTCATTTATTCAACATTTGCGTTGCTATCAAAGTATTCACTTGAATAAAAGGTGAAATTATTGTTGATTAAAGGTGAAACCAGAAGAGGATAATGTGTTAAAATCTGATTGTTGGACCAATTAACTGGTTCGATTGGTTGACTTTAAAGGATTGATTAGTTATTATAGTTGATACAAGATGGTTGAGATAAAGTTTGGCTTATTTCGTGTTGATATCGTGTTTGGTTTTGTTGGTTTTTTGCAAGTTAAACAAAAAAAAGTTGATTCAAATCAATTTGTGGTTGTTATTGTTGCTTGTTCAAGTAATTCAATCTGAATCCGTTTCTCTTATCAACACACACATTCACACACAAGTTGAACATGAAAGCAACCGGACTTGATACAGTTTAATGAGTAAACATTCACGAAATGACGTGTGTACCAAGAAAGCTGTTCAAGTTGCTCGGAAGACGTTTAACTTTGATAATTAGGTGCAAATTGAAAAGGCCAGATTAAAGGTATAAAATGTTTATCGATTGAAGAGTAAAAAACAGAAGCCATTAAAAAGTCAAGGTTTGCAAAAACAATGGCAAAATTAACATTCATTGCAAGCTCAAAGTCAAAGTCATCATCGGCTTATTTTGCATGATTATTGAGCAAACCAGTAAACTTGGAACTAAAAAATGGACAAAATTATCCATCACTAATCGAACAAAGTCAGCTTCAACTTTCCAATCAGTCAGAATTGAGTTACAAAAGTAGAAGACGATTTGGCGAATGCAGCATTTCGATTTGTGGACATTAACTTGAAAAATTTGGCGGAAAAAAAGTCGATCCCAAATATGTTTAAATACATTGTAGAGCGAACGATCAAGTAACTCAACTAATTTAGTCTGATCAGAAAAAAAGCTTTCTTCTACTTTTAATCAGTTTCCATCAAGTTTTTCATGCAATCAGCAAAATAGACGAAAAAATTCGACAAGTTTTACAATGGATTGGTATTTTCAAAAATTTCAAAATTATAATTTTTCTGCAATCAAAAATAGTTTCATCTGACCGTCTAAAGCTTGATGGCAATCTCATCTTTGATTCTAATAAACACTTCACTTTTGATCTAAACATGAGCTGATTGAGTTAAAAGACATGATGGAAGTTTACATGATTCAAACGAACTAACTAAATCAGTTTAAATAACAGATTGATGACTAAATGAATAAACATTTAAACTCTTTTCCAACCATTTTCACCGAGCTTTGAAGGGCAACCTTGGTAAGCTTAGCGACAAACACAAATGCTGAAAATTTCAAGTTCAACTGAAATGGTCATTTTCAATGTTGAACCATTTACCAAATGATTATCATGATTGGAATAGAAAATTGGACCAATATATTGAATCGCAGTTATGTGTGAAACCATTAAGATAAAGATTGATATGAGAAAAAAAAATGAACATCAAATCAAGTAATTGTTAATTGTTTATATTGAGAGGATGAAAAGTGGAAATAATGGTGAAAATGATTATGATGGTGGAAAGATGATATTTGACGTTTAATATGTCAATATATGAGATGTTATGGTCTATAAAATTGGCAACTGAAGTCACTTTGTATTACAATGAACATTAACTCCAATACATATTATCTCCATCTTCACCTAACCTTCATCTTCCTTCTTTTCCTTATCCAATAAACAAAAGTTTCAACAAAAGTTCAAGGTTTCCCTGGTTATAAATATCATCTTTTCATCTCAATTCATACAATCGTTTTAATAATAAATAATGAAAAAAAAAACTAACGACAATAAAAGCAACTCTAAACTGACATCTTAAAGTTGAAATGAATGAGAGGAAAAAAGGGTTCGAAGATTATTCTTCCGAGTTCTGATTTAGAACAAGAGGGAAAAACAAAACCTCATCAATGAATATCAACATGAATAGAATGAAATTAATGAAATAATTTGTTCTTTAAAACGCCACTTGAAAACAAACAGCAACAAAGAGGAAACATGAATGATTTTAGAAGAAAATTTTCACCAGAAATGATGAAATTCAACCGAATGAACAATTGAATAGAAATTAGAAAATTTGATTAAAAAATTAATTTCTCTTAAAATTCTGAGAAGTGTTAAGAGTTACAAGAATTGATCATTTCTAGAGTTTGGAGATTTTTCACGTTTTCACCTTTTCATGGATTCCATGAGAAGAAATCCAAATTTTCACACTGAGCTCAAGTACTTTTACTTTTGAATTAATGCTAATTAAGGTGACAAGTTGATTAAGTCGACTCTTTTTTTCTTCCATTTTCTCGTTTTCCATTTGTCATGGAAAATCATTTAAGAAACAATACTTTGAAATGCTCAGTGAAAATAGTTACAGTTGAGTAACGCGAAAACATCTAATCTGAATATTGTTCATTTTGCTTTTCCTTTTTTTTTTGTCTTCTTTCAACTTTTTTTCTTCTTCTTCTCTCCATGTTTACCTTGTGAACTGATAATAACTGATAACAGATGAAAGTACAAGTTTGAATGGCAATGAAATTGATTGCTCTATTACTCTATCATTGAACAGGATAACCCGGAAGAAGCAATGTGATGCACTCATGAACTTTACTCTGACCCTTTCTGGTGTTGGTTAAGCGAAACGTTCCTCTTCAATAAAACACTCATTTGTTTAATTATCATATTTAATTGTTGCCTAAACAGAAGAGAAGAGACATTAATCAGATTTGACGCAACAATTGATAATATAATTAACTGCCATTTACATTTGTAGAAACACTTTCAATGGTAAACGACTAATTACCAGAATTTTGATTTCCATTGAAACCTCTTCAACAGTTGAACTCTTTTTTTATCGGATAAACATGAGAATCATTTGATTACTTGATTTATTTAGGATAGAAAATGAGAGAAAATTGAATTTCTCATAAGACCAGATCAATGGTAACAAATGTTGAGTATAAAGTAAAAGACAACAAGAAAGTGGACTTACAATTGATGTCCAGTAAAAGTTGAGATTTTAAATTTTCTCCAGTTTTTTTCTTCTCATTCTGTAACAATTAAGATAAACATAATATAATAAAGAAAATAATTATAATAGTAAAAGATGATTTAGTAAATTATTGCCGATTGAATGGTTAAGTTATTAAATTACAAAATTAATTTTTACTGTTGAAGCAAAGGTTAATGTTGATTGAAAGCTTTGCTTCAACGTTTCTTTTATCAAATTGAAATTAAGATTTGGGTTTAAACCATTTCTGAAGATTCATTTGATATGGTGAAGAACAATGTGAATCCCTTGGAGATTGTGAACCAATACTGAATGATGAACAGATTAATCTGAATCTTTAATTTTCCAGTTTCAATAAGCTTCAATCCGAAATTGTTTCAAATTTTCATAAGAAATGAGAAGTAATTGGTGAATGTCTTTGTTAACAAGCAACTGGGATTGGCAATATTTCCTGATAGCTGATAATAAAACACCGGTTCGTTCCTTATGAAGCCTTTTAATCTGTAAAAGTTGAATATGATTAAGATTAATTTAATTTGGCGTGAAAGTTTAAACCCAAATTGAGAAGTTGATTTCAACTTTTCTAGCCAATTCTTACCTCTTGACGAGCAATATCTGAACAATCTTCGAACAATTTTTCTGCTTCAAATTTAGATTTTTCAGCCTGACAAAAAGAAACGAAGAAAAGGTTAATATTAATTTAATGATATTGATCAAATGAGCTTGAATCAACTCAAATTGTAAACACTTTAATCATATGAGATTAGTTTGAATGAAAAGGACGCAAAAAAAAGTGACGCAGAGATGAAAGTAGAGCACAAGTCAAGTATTAAATTGATGATGTATTTAGCAAATTTAATAAGTTGATTGTTAATGTCAAATTAAGCATATTTAAGAGTTGTAAACAATTTACATTGAGATTGATGTAACTCTTTTCATTGAAAATTATGAGACTTGACTCAGACAATTTGTGTGCAACTTTTACGTTTAACTTTAAGATTAACAAATGATTTGACCACTAATTATAATCTAATTTCTTGCTTATTTTTTTTGGGTGAAAGTCTAAACAATTCAATAGTTATTTATAAATGTGGACAAAAAGTGGAGGACAGGAAAGATAACAATAAGAAAACATGAAAAGTGTTCAAGTTAACTATCTGATGAAAGGAAAATAATGCAAGTAAAAAGATGATGATGATCATGATGGTGAATGGTCAAGTGAAAGGAAACTTATTTTGGCTATTTTTTCATCAACAAATTGAGAAAATTTAAAGGATGATAAAGAAAAAAGACGCGCTTTTGTTCAACTTGCAACTATTGTTAGTCCACAAGTTAATCACGAGTTAATCAAGTTACGTATTCGTACTTTTGTTAGCCAATTTGGCGACTTGTTTTCAATGTTTATCATCAAATAATCTGAAAATTAGAGCGTGACCATAAGAAGGTTGCTTTAACCAAGAAAGTGTAAAATATCAGGTGAGATATCCTTGTAACACATGATCATAGACAAAGCATTTGAGAAGAAAAAAACAAAATGATCAGTAAAAATTGTAATTAGCTGATCAACAATTGAAACCGGAAATCGAATGCAGCGGTAAAGATAAAATGATTTTTAAAATTGTTTAAGGTTGGTAACCTTGCCATGATTAACCTTTTATGGTTTTGATAACAATGAAAAGTGATAGTAATAATAATATTTAATATTTGCAATAAAATGGTAAAAGGTAATATCGTGTAGCTGAACAATCAGAGATTTTGAAGCAACTTTGAAATTATTGAAAATCTGGTTTTTGACAATAGTTTCATCTAGAAGCCAAATGTGAGAAGGTTGGGAAAGTTGAAAGGTGCCAAATGATACCAATGCTGTGAAAAGTTGATTATTGATTAACTATCCGAATAACAAGAATAAATGAAAAGGTAAATGTTTCAAGCGTTATGACAATTGAATGACCCTGATAACCTGATTTAAGGGCAACATTGGTAAATTTAGTGAATCACAATTTAAACCAAGCAACCGGTATTAACGATAACAATGACAGGGAAATAATGATAGTCATGAAACTGAAGAAACCAGTATTGATAAATCATCAGATATGGATTTACATGAAATGCATTAGTCAACCGATCAACATTTAGATTGAAAGTCGGTTCAAGATAGCAAATGATTGGTAAAAAAATGTTGATAAAAGGACAAAAATAGAGATGAAAAAGGAAAGTAAATTCAGTGAATTTGCAATAATATTCAACTCAAATTATGCACAATTTAAAATTAAATGTTTACGTCGTGACTAGTAATCGGGTTTTAGTGGACATTTCATGTTGACCAAACCAAACCTAGAAGCTTAAACAATGTATCATTTGGTAAGGGAAAACTGTGATTCATGAAGAGCAAAAGGTTGACAACAATTGGATTAAACAACACAACAATTAAGAAACTAGTTTCGCTTGACAAACATTTAACATCAGAAGATATGAAAAATAATCAACATTGAACATTTCAATGAGAATGAATGATTTTTTAGCAAATTAAAATGTCTAATGATTGTTTTCTGAATTGTTAATAATGAAAAAAACATGTTTAAGCTAATTAAAGATTTTTGGTTAAATTGTTCAAGTTGGTTAAATGATTAATAACAATGATGATCATTTGATCGTCTTTCAGGTCTTTTCAAAGAGATTGGTATTTTTGGTGTTTTCATGTTAATTGAAATGAACCAAATGCAGTGAAATGTTGATTTATTTGTTTCAGGTTTGATGACATCTATTTAAGATGAGATTATCAAATGATGAAAGGTTAGATTAGAAGTTACTCTTTCTGACTTATTCTGATTAAAAGACTTTTTTTTTCTTTCTACCGATAATAATAAGTGAATAATAGAGTGAAATTTGCTGAGTATATCAATTTGGCTTGAGGGTTGACCCGAATGTTGACCTGGTCACACGCAAAGTGTTCATTTTTTGTTGTGCTTACCAGCTTCTTGTGATGGTTCTTGTTAAGCACCCAGGATAAGGTAACATTGATCGTAGGAGGTCAATGGATATCATTATTTTTATCATCATTATGGTGAAACACCAGACATTCGGGCTGAAAATAATCAACTAACCAGAATGAAAGATGCAGAATGGAAGAGAAAATTTTCTTCAACAGTAAACATGCAAAAGTGAACCTAAAATTCAACCTGTAATCCAAACATTATTATGTTATCATGTTTAACTATCAACATGAATTCAACTTGAAGCTAATCATCATATTAAATAATATTTATAATATCACCAAGAAAGTAGGCAAACAAGAGTAAAATCAATTTAAATGAAAAACCATCTTCAGGTTCCTTTGAAAGATCAAGACTTAAGATTTTTATTCAAGTTTCCATCAAATGTAAATATTGCCTTAAAAGTGTATTAACATTATTGCATCCTTTTAACTTTTTGTTATTCAATCAATTGATATTCATAGTTGAACCATAATTGACAGAACATTATTATTAATGTTTTTTTTTTTCATTTTTTTTTTGCATAATTTATAATTCATTTATTACAAAAAGTAAGTTTGATTGAATTTAGATTTAGATATTAAGAATTGAAGGCGAAAAACAAATAAAAATTCAATGAGTTTAACCTTTTCAAGTGGAAATTTATAAATATAAATTTTCATCAATTTAGTGTTGCGATGAAATTGATGTTATAACAATAAGCTGTTTATGGTGAGAACTGTGAAAATGATATCGAGTGAAATGATTCAAGTTTCTTTAATGTAATGGGTTAAGTGAATCTGGACAAAATGTCGGTCGAAATGCCTGAAGGTGAAAGCCAAAAGAGGAACAACACATTTCTCATCCAAACCCTGGCCACATTTTAGATTGAAAAATAATTACATTTGATAATTGGACATCGATTTTCATGTAAGAAACTCATATTGATTGGTCTTAATAAAGACTGTGAAAATGTAGCTCAAAGCAAATTTGGTTAAAGAGAGAGAAAGAATTAACTTCCGAATTGATTTCCGTGCGAGTAAATTTATCATTCAGATAAATTGAGAATATCGTTTAGCCATTTATCATCAATAACAATTAGTCAATAATTGAACCAATAATGAAAGGGAAAAGGAAAAAATGTAAGTAAAAGTTGACTATTGCTTGACAATATTCAATTATGATTTGTTCATTAAAAGTGCTCTTTTTAATCACTTTGACTATTTATAACATTTTGTTATTAACAAACGTTTAAATTGCCGCAAAAGTTGATATTGATACGAAACTCATTAATTGTAATTTAAGAGTTGATTGATTTGCAATACTAAAGTGTGAATACAGTGATTACAATAAGTTAATCGTTCAACTTACCTCATCTTTTTTATTTGGTTTGGCCTTATCCAGGTTACGATTGGACTTTTCATATTCAATCATCAAACCAGTTCGACGGTTAAGCATTTCTTTTTCCGCTTCCATGTAGCGAGACCACAAATCAAGACTAGAGCCAAGAGTAGCTTCATCATTATAATTGATCACTTCCAATCCTCTCTAATGAACATTGCGATGAAAAGTTAATTTGAGTTAATCAGACTTTTTGCAAGTCAATTATTTATGAGTGAACAAACAGATTTATGAAAAGCATCATTCCTAGCAATTGTTTTTTGTTAATTTATTTAAATTAAAATTTGTCTGTCTGTCTGAACTTAATGGTTCAGGTATTGTTGAATGGATATTGAATAAAGATTGAAAGGTGCAAATGTTTGCAAATGAATTTAATTTTTTGGACCAACAATTTTACCTTATAATCATCAATGGCAATTGAGAACAGGTTGCTTAATTTCATGGCTTGACGATTGAATTGACTCTCATTGCTTCCGGGAATATTCAAGTTTAATGTTGTTGATAGATGAGACAGAGATCCACAGAGTTCTGGGGGAAAAGAAGAAGAAAAAATTTTTAAATTTTATTTCCTATTTAAAGCTATTTTTACAGTTAATTGTTGACAAAATGTGAGTTATCAACTGATTGCCGTAAGAAAAAAGATTAAAGAAAATATTGGTTAAGAGTTAGCTTAAAGGTTGTTAGTTTTTTGATCACACACAATTAAAGGAACCAACTAATCCAAATGAAATCATTTAAAGAGATACAAGTTTGGCTTGAAGGAAGACCTAAGGGTCAGTTTGATTGATCGACCATTTTGATAATTGTTATTTGATTGGAAATAATATCAAATTGATAAACATGGAAATGACTGAAAGTTTGGAAAATCAATTGTTGAAAGTTAAATAAATTGAATTATTTGGTTTTAAATAAAAACAGTTTGAACCTTGAAATGTATTAAATTTTCAATTCAATTTGATCAATCAGCTAAATCGATTAAAAAAAAGAGTTAAATTGTAAAAAGTTGATTGTTGATTCGATTAAGAAAATAAGTTAACAAAAAATTAATGAGAAAAGTGAATAAAAAAAATGATAAAATAGTCTCAATTAGAAAGTGGAAAATACTGAACATTGATTGATGAATTTGGTTTGCAAAGAGCAGAGAAAATTGTTGCCTAAAAATAAGTTTCCGAACTTTTTCATTTCTTGAATTTTCTCTGGTCAGAAAAATTTTCAACATTTGAAATTTCAAGAAACAATAAGAAATGAATATTTGAAAGCACTTTTCGTGAAACACTTTGAATACCAATCAGTGAAACAGTAAATTTCGTATTCATTTTTTCTAATCGAGAATAAAATGAATCTCAGAATTTTGAACATTTCCAAACATTTTTCAAACATTTTCAGACTTCTCTTCATGGCATGAATCAATGGAAAAGTCATTAGCATTGTTATTCATATCATTAATGGAAGAATTGCAATAACAAAAATAATTCAAAGTTAATGTGAAGATTAAAGCCGCACCTTGATCAAGTTTTGGTGATAAAATTTTCTTCATTTTTTTTGCTTTTCACTTGTTAGAGGGTTACATTTAATCATAGAATTGGTGAGTTGAAAATTATCTGATAAAATCTTTGTAATAACAAGAGTTGATTCATAATGATGGTTGAATGTGAGTAAATGATGAAACTAATAGACACTTAATGTTTCAATAAGAGAATTGCAAAATTTCTGTTAAATTACAATTAATCAAACAATTGCATAAACAATCAATGACACAGTTTAACAGTAGACTGTTATCATTTATCCTCATTTTATCACCATAATTGGCTTAATTATATACATTTTCAGCTTCTTTTTAAGCCTTTATTTTCAGTTCTTTGGCCAACTTTCAGTTTCAATTTAAATTCATTTGCACTTCCTTCAAGTCCAGCTATAAATCATTTCCGTTTCAATCAATTATTTATAATAATTATAATTGAGGATGAAAAGAGATTCAGTAATATCATTATTTACCATTCATCATAATATCCATCAACATGTAAATACTTCAATTTGGATTCTCGTTTTATCTACTTTTGTTTAATACTTCATTTTGAGCTTCACTTGATTGATTGTAATTCATTTTACTGTTGAATATAAGATAAGAATAGAAAATATGTAAAACACAAAAAAAAGAGAATATCCAATATTCTGAAGCAAATCATGAAAATACTGAGAAATAGAATCATGGGATTTAACAATTAATAAGATTCAAGATTATGATTAGATTTTGTGTTTAATTAGCTAAGAAAAGTTATCTGCAAATCGAAGCTAATTGAGCAGATTTGAGCTTCAAATGTTTCTCTTGAAATTGAAAAGGTGATTGATGTGGAAAACGAAAGCAATTTCATGAAAATGTTCCTGTTTCTTATCAAGAATACATATATTTTCTGTTAATAAAGTTAGAGAAAGTTCAGGTTGAAGGGATGATTCTGGTGATGATTTTTGGTGATAAAATTGGTGAGAGTAAAGTTGAGATTAGAAAAGTAATATTTTCACATTTAAAGGTAACAGCTGCAAATGGCTGGTTTGTAATGCATAAACTGTTTGACAATAGCTGCTTTAAATCATCAATCAATGGTTTAAACAAACATTTCAATGAAACACAGGTAATTAAGGTAATTTCTGGATAATCTTTGTTATCTCAATTGATTGGCAAAATCTTGTAAAATGACAATGCTGTCAAAAACGTGGATAAAATAACAAAAAAAAGGTTAAATAATGAAAAGAAGAAAAAACAAAAGTCAAATGGTGAAAAGATTGTAAGGTGAGAGTCGAAGAGTAATCATTTGAAACTTGAATTCATTGGGAAAAAAAGGTGATTATCTGGTTAAAAGAAGCATTAATATCTGGCAAAAAAAAGAGAGTCTATTTTAAAGGCTATTTAACTTGAAAACAAAAATTTTGAAGGCAAAAATAACTGATTAACGCTTTTATTAATTTGCTTTCTTTTACCCATTTTCAGTGTCTACTGTTACTGCACTAATTTAGGGCCAAGTTGACGATAATAAAGGATTCAAGATTCAGTAATGATCAGGGTGAAGAAAGGGATGAATAGAGAAAGAGTTGAAGTGATAATCATGATGAATGTGTAACAATTAACGGCTAATGTGGTAATCGTTGATGAATTAAAGGATAGAGTTGAATGGATTGTGTTATTGTTTTTCAACTTGCAAGGTAAAATAAGCTCAACATTAAAAACAGAAACTGAGTTATAATGAAAAACAATTAACAGGTAAAGGTTATTAATTGACTAAACCTCAAAAGAGATGGTTAATCAGTTGAGATTGATTTTTGAGAACAAAATTTAAATTCAGTTGATTGTTATAAGGGTTCAATCGACTTTTGGTGTTTTTTCCTTTTTCTTTTTGCATAATATGAGCATTAAATGTTTGCAAATTGATTCACATTGAGTGAATATAAATTAAGCCTTGAAAGAAATTTAATTAAGTTTAAATTGGCGGTGATGGAACTAGCGATTCAAATATTCTAATGAAAACAATTGACGATAATAATGATGGATAATTAACACAATGAGAAGTATATTAAGACAGGTAATTGAAGGTGATTGATAATGAATTAAGGAAGAAGCTTGAAAGTGCAATAACCACTTTGCTGAAGCTAATTTTCAATTGCAATTGAGAAGCATGAGGTAAAGGAGTAATTGAATGAAATGGTTACATAAACATGAGACAAATCAGAAATCAGTGTTAACAAGAGCAAGAAGATGTACGAAAGATGAACATTCAACTGACCATTCATTTTTCATAAAAAACATGAAAAATAAGGGAAGCAAAATGCATGCTAATTTGAGCAGTTAAAAGACACAACGGAAATTAAATTGGATCCTTGAAGTCAAGGTTAGTTCATGATAGTGATCAGTTCTGCCAGTCAAAAGACACTTTGATAGAAAATAGAAATTCATTATTTAGGTTTAATTTAAACATTGTACTTTATATTGAATTTATTGCTACAGATGTTGTAAAAGCGTCGAGTGTTGGACAACAGAGCTTAATTATTGAACTGTTTTAACATAATTAAGTTATGGCTAGTGTTGAGGTTTTGCCCTTTAAACAGGAAAGTTGCTGATTATGATTATGATGAACATGTTGTTAGATCATTTTATAAGATAATTTGTAGTTATAATTTATGGCTATTTGGGACAAGACTATTGTACCAAATTATTGCATTGTAAAGCCAATTGAATGCAAGATAAGAAACTGAAATGCATTATTTGGGTAACACAATGAGTTTAGCTATTGGTCAACAGACTCATCAAATTGGGTAAGTAATCAAGTTGATTGTTACCATTTTTGGAGGTCCAATTGAAAAATGGACATTTCCCAGTCAAGCGATAAGTAAACAGTGCAAGTTAATCAATGAGTGTAAATGAAGCAAAAAAATTGGAAAAGTTATTCAACGCTATTTCATCAAGCTAACCCAATGGGTAAAATTTTTGTTTTTGCTTGCCGTTTATAAAACTTGAGCAAGTGTTAATTGACAAACTGATTAACAGACAACAATTGAATTATTTGGTGAAAACTATTATTAAACAAATAAAAAATACAAGTCGATTTGAAGGAGAAATGGTGAATCTTGATGGTGAGTTTAAGACCAGGATTGGGAAGATTAAAGAGTAAACTGAATTAGCTAAGAATTAAGTTTGGTTGAGTGTTTTTTTTCTGTTTGATTGTAAAAAAAAGTACTTCAACAAGAATCATTATCATGATATTGAAAATCGGACTGGAATTGAAATAAGATGAAAAAGAGGAGGATAAGGAATGGTTCTGGGTGGTATCATTATCATTATTACCAATAACATTGTTTAATTAGCTTGTTAAGTTAGTTGTCAATTTGTCATTTGAATAAGGGAACAAAATGATTGAAAAATGTAATCAGAGTGAACATGATCTGATTATTATACGATTAAATATATCAATAAAGCTGATTTACGATGAATTATTCTAATTTTATGAGCAATTTCTTTCTCTCTCTCACAAACTGGATTCATCCTTACGGCCAGTTATTGGTTCCACTTTAATTATTGACATTTTGGGTTCTCAATTGGGTTCTCTGTCATATTGAATGGTAAACCAAATTGGTAACTTTCTCATGCAATACACAAAACATTATTATCATCATCATTAGTGTAATTAGACGATGATTACACATTACCCAATTTGCTACTTTCTCTTGCTATTCTCATCTGTCCAGTTTCATGATGAAGATCATCATTATTATAATCACAGTTATCGGTTTTATCAATAATCCTTAAAATAAGAAACATTTCCTCCTCTGGGCTATACAAGATCATCTCAAGGTGGTATGGAAATGACCAAAAGTTATATTAATCAATGAAAAAGAAGAAAACTGTTAATCATATATCAATTATAAACATATTATGAGAATATATAACAAAATTAACAAGAATATGAGTGATTCTGACTATATTTAACTTATCAAAATATCAAAAATCTATTTATTCTTGATGTATCAAGAATTGTTTGTTTGCAATTATTTTATCTCGTTTCACACAAGTTTGCTAGTCTATCTAATGAAAGTGTCAATTAATCTATCAGATCTTAACTTAATTTACTTGTTTTACCACAAAAATATATTCAATATAATGACTTAAATAAAATTTAGAACAATGAAGGGCGTTATTAGGGGCGTTTTGCTCAGCGTAACAAGTCAGGTTACAGTGAAAATCAAATTGACACCTTCTCAAGAAGATTGGATTGACTTGACATTAAAATTGAGAGTATGGAATGAAAAACAGACTCAAAGTGATGTAAATTAAGAGATAAGTCCACTTACTTAATCTGGCATTAACAATGCAATTGAAGGCTCTGGAAGTTAATTTAATCACATTTGAATAATGATTAGCCCAATCGCGTTCCCTTTGAAAATATTCTTCACAATCTTTATGCGCTAATTTACCCCGAGAATCAATATTTTCAGACAACTTTCCCAAAATGTTTGACGGTTTTGGTAATTTAACTCGTGGTGGTGCATTAACGGAACATAGAAACTGGTTCCAAACTGAATCACTACCAAAAACTGGATGGTTCAATAACAATCTGAGGTATTCTTGAATTTGCCAACAATCTTTGTACCATTCATCACCTATTAAAGTTCTAGTATTTGGTCCCAATTTTTCCCTACTCTTTTCTTGAGCTTGTGATGGATGGGTCACTGATTCGTCAGGTAAAGGTGGCATAATCAATCCAAATCCAGGGGCTACTTTAGCCATTAAATTATGGTGTAACTGTTGTAGATCGTCATGAACTCTTTCTACTTTCCATTCAAGATCTCCTTCCAATGATTTAGTATAAATGGTGTAGATAACGCTTTCGCCATCTTTGGTAATACTGTTAGTAGACACTTTGACTTTAAATTTTGGCTGGAAAGGTTCCGGTGCAATTTCAGAGGATGAACTGGTAGATACGTTAGAGATATGGGATAATGATTCAGGTGATTGGCGATCCTCGGGATGAGTCTCCTATTACAGGAAGGAAAGATAGATTTAGAGAAGATTTGCATGAGAATAGAATCTATGGAAAGAACATGAAATGTTGACTCAGCTTACCTTTGTGGATTCAGCAGGTTGACTAGGCAAAACATCATTATTATCAAATGAAATGTTAGCCGGTTCACTAACAGAGGCAGCTGAATCAATAGTGTCCATGTTGAATATAAATTAACAGAAAAAGAAATAATTTAATGAGAGAATAGGTTAGATTTATGCAGTTTAAATCACTATCAACGGGTTAAAGAAGTACACAGAGGCGTTCGGAGCTCGTTCCAGTACAGAAAAATTAAAAATCAATTTGAAATCTAGAAAAAACGTTTAGAGAAAATTGTTAAACGAGCAATCAATTGAGTAAATGAAAAAGTGTCAATCACAACATTCAATTGAATAATTGAATTTATAAATGTATGACAAATCACGAAATTTTTCCTCCACATTTTAAGATATTCCTAGACTCGATAGATGGCAACACAATGAAAATAAACATATGGCGATTTCATCTTGCTGTCATGGTAACCACTGAATCCGGCCAAAAGACTTGTGGTTAAAGTACAGAAATGAGATTGTTTTAGTGCTGATTATTTTCTTAAATTTATCCAATTATTGTTAATTAGCTGATTTACTTTGGCTGTAATTTATAATCGTATTTAATGCTTGCTTTCATCTTCTATCAGTGTAAATGATAATCAAGGAAATTCATCTACAACATTACTTTAAGTAAAAGTAATCATAACAATTATTTTTTCTCCCTTTTCCATTACTTTTTTATCTAAATTTCCTATGGATATTGATCCGATTCCCGAAGAAATCATCTTGAATATTCGAAATGTTTTCTTTGGTACTTATAGAGTTGTATGTGAGAATATTAGTTTGGCAACAAATGGTCTTAAATTTAATAAGGTCGCCTTGACTCGAGACAATTCGCGTTTCAATATAACCATTCCACCAACGGATATTCAACAAGCATGGTTCTGTCCTGATTTAGTTGCCAGCTGTCGAACTTTATTAATCAAAACTGTTCCTGATTCTGGCAATAAAATTTGTGCAGCACTTCAGTTGAAACCTAATGTAAATCACTCTGATGAATACTCTGAAGGTATGTAAAATTAGAGAGATGACACAGTTTGGTTTTTGATCTCATGTTAATTATTTTCAGTTTCTGAAATGATTTAAAGACAAAAAATGTGCAAATTAACGTTTAAACGAGGATTCAGGTTGTTAACCAATTGATCAACTGCCATCTCTTGTCATTTCTTTCATTTTTTTACCTCATTTTCTTTCTCTCTTTCTACCTTTCGTTCATGCTTTACATGCGTTTTTTTGTAGGAAATTTTGTTTTAGGTTATTATTCCTGCTAATTGTCTTCGTTTCATCTTCCATCAATTTTATCTTTTCACACTCTTTTTCCTCTCTTTCATTGTCTTAATAGATCATAATGTTGCTTTTTCCTCTAAAATCTTCCTAATTAGCCATTACTTAACTTGTCTTTTGTTAGTCTTTTTTGTTTATACTGAATATTGTCCTACCTATTCTTTCTGTTTTATTGTTTACCTTTGTTTCTACTGATGATTATTAATGTCTAATTATTGTTTTTGTCTACTTCATCGTTAACTTATACAGAGGAATCAATTCGAGTTACTATTCAATTCGCTGGCGACGAAAGTGGTTCAGTTCAGGAGCAATTGAGTCAATATTTTTCCGCTTTTAAAAATTTAGATTGGGATCTCCAGAATATTGAATCTGCAGAAGTTGTTGAATACTTAGAATATTTGTATACGCAACTTGCAGCACCAAAAACACCTCCGTCACCATTTCCATCATCAACGCCACCGTCTCCATCATCACCTCCACCTCCACCTCCATCATCACCTCCACTTCCACCATCACCTCAAACTCAACCATCGACCCCGCCATCAACCCCACCTGTAGAGCACTTGATTAAGGAGAATGATGAACAGATCATCCAATGTGCTACAGTTTTGAATCGTTCAACTAAAACATATTCAAGTTTACTACCCAAAATGCATCCCAGTCGAACCTCATCTCCTAAAACTCCTTCAACCCTTAGGCCTAAACTCAATATACAAAGATTGCGTTCAAATGACCCACCCTCTATCATCGATATCGAAATAGATGATGAAGACGATACCGAAAATCAGAGTAACCTTAATGCCTCAGGAACATCATGGTAAATTTTACCAATTCGAGAAACTAAATTTCCATCTTGATCATTTTTCTTATTTCATTTTCATTTTTTAGCAGTGATAGTGACATAGTCTTAGACTACCCACCTGGAGAAAGTGATAGTATCACCATCTATAAAAGAGATCTCACCTGTCTAGAAGAAGGTGAATTTCTCACAGATACAATATTAGGCTTCCATTTAAAGTAAGTATTGGCACGAATAATTCATTCCAGATTACTAAATTCATTTTTTTTCTTATTTCAGGTATATCCATAGGCATTTAACCGATCCGCGCATTGCTGAAAGGACTTATATATTTAGTACATTTTTTTATGTCAAATTAACTAAATCTCGGAAAGAGGATACTCAGCCATCGTATGTTATATCTATCAATTTTCTCAAGCTGATACACTAAACAAATGTATCAAAGAATTAAACATTTATTTTTAATTCTTTGAACTTTACCGCTTTTCAGTAAACATTAGCTTTTCAATTCCTTTATTGATACTTTGATTAGTAAGATGCAGAAAAGGATAGTTACAAAGATAAGGTTTCAACATTAATTGGATCTGTGCAATTTACTTTGTAATATAGTTAATGTTTAGTCACAATGTTTCTTATCAACTTAATCAATTCCTGATATTCACGCCGATCCATTCTCAAAACTGCACATCTATGTAGAGCAAACACTAATGGGTTTGTTTAACTGACTTATTTTTTTTATCTTTCGACTTGCCGCAGAACAAATATTGCTGATAAATACTACAACAGGGTTAAAAACTGGACAAAAAATCTTGATATATTTGACAAAGATTATTTAATTATTCCAATTAATAAAGCATATCATTGGTTTCTGGCAATCATTTGTTATCCAAAAAAAGTACCTGACCATGACGAAATTTTGCCCATTGAGATCGAAAAAAATCCTACGAGGTCAGTTTAAGTTTCCATGGACAAGTACACGATCACAAAATTATTATTACTCAATATTCATTGTTATTTTTCCATTTCCTTCCTCAGGCCTTGTATTCTATTTATGGATTCATTACAAGGAGCTAACAGACGATCTCGGCTCGCTGAACCAATCAGGCACTTCCTAGCCAAAGAATGGGAATTCAAAAAGAAGACAAAAAAAAATTTCAGTAGCCACGTTATGCCAGAATACTATTTGAAGGTGCCCAAGCAAAATAATCACTCTGACTGTGGTCTTTATGTCCTACAATATGTTGAAAGTTTCCTAAGGGTAAAATTTTATTCGAGAATCCAATGTTCATTTTTATGACACATTTTTTCACATTTCAGAATCCTGGAAATTTACTTGAAAAAGTTATCTCTAACTCCAGTTTAGATGGTTGGTTTCACGGATCATTAGTCGCAACCAAGCGTCGAACAATTAAAAGGTTAATCAATAGGCTGAAAGAGGAAAATGGAAAAAACAAATCGGTTAAAATGGAGACTGATAGCTGATTCGGAGCTGTGCGCGCTCCAAAGTGCTGCTATTTTTATTTATCAGATCTAAATCTTCAGAGTTCATCTCAATCAAGCTTTCATCAATTCCTGTGAGTGACTCGCACCATGAACGATCTGATTCAATGTGACAATGTAAAAAATCCATGCAAATAGTGAGAAAGAATTGTGTAATTTAAATTGAAACTAAAGTATAAGATATGCAATATGATTCACAATTCCTTCTATTCCTTCCTTTTTTTTTGGGTCAACGTTCTGCTCACTAAAAATGGTTCATTTATAAACCATCATCATCACCATTAGAACCATTATCATTGGAATGAATCTACTTTTCAATAATTTAAATAACCGTCATTGTTAGACAAAGCTCAATAATACCTTATTATTTGGTAAAATTGGAGTAATTGATTAATATGTCAAAAATCAAAACCATTGACTTGAAATTGTGATCAAAGTTGAATAAAAAATGGACAAGGACTGTTTGGTCTTCAACTTGAGCCAGCTACAATTGATGTTTTCGCAACCGGAATGGATGGTAGGCTTATCATATTGGGCTGTTGTTGATTTGGATATTCAATGAAATTCATACAAGACGAACAAATTAACACATTTGATGGATTATTTTGTTTCCATCTTCTATAATCTTTACGGAGCTGTTTAAGAGCGATGATTGTTGAAATTGAAAAAACTGTTGAATATAACACAATGAAGAAAAAAAGCATTCTATTCCATTTTGGTAAAAGTATGCTATGCGATTGTTGATATTGAATAAAACCAAGATAAACAGTGAAATAACTGATGGTTAAAAAGAAGGCTGTTGAAATGATTGTACGATGGCGACTATTTTGATAAAAATATACACGAAAGTTCGCATTATTTCGAAGGATGGTCAGCTCATTGTGATATGTTTGGCAACTTGTGCATCGTAAAGTCCTTAAACTTTGATTCATTTGTAAACAATTTTCTGTAACAAAATGTCCGCCTGTCCAATAAAGAAGATCAAAACAGAATAAAAATCACATTAAGAACAACAAATGAAACGATAAACCTACAGAATCTTTAAATCATTTAAAGAGGTAACAATGAGAATTGATTAACAAGGATATTAAAGCAACGACTCTCTTCGACCCAATTGATTGTAACTAAATCAAGCAAACATGTGATTAATAACCAATAATCTGTTGAATCATCCTTTAAGAAGCAATTACATTTACACATTTCATTGATAATTTATTGACCTGGAAAATTTGTTCAACTAGGATTGAGAAAGAGATTAACTGAATCTCAGAATGAAACTATTTTCATTTTACTTGAAGCATTGTCAGTTTAAACAGACTGTTAACCGATTATGTTAATCAACAGTGAAAAAGATTGAAAGCAAAAGTTGATTGCAAATTGAACAAAATGTGACAACAAAAATGAAAGTTTATCTGTTATTGACATGTTTAAACCACAATTTGTCTGTTAAATGTTTAAACCAACAACAGTTGAAGAGTTGAACAAGTGAATTAACTCTTTCCTTTCCCATTATTTTCAGCTCAATCAAAAATCAGTGTCTTTACATGAAAGAAAGAAGTGTTTTCAATCATCAACAATCAACAATTGTATATTAAACAACAAACAAGTAAATGAAGAGAAAGGAAGAAAAGGCTTGAAGAAGCAACAACTGAAAAAAAATGGATAAATTGACAAAGAAAAAGAAACAACAAACAAGAGTGAATTACAAATGAAGGTAAAGAAGGCAAAGCCGAGTGATGAAGTCTTCAAGAAGAGTTGAAAAAAAAACCTTTTGCCTTACACTAGACTCGTCGAAACGTGTAAGAGGATTAATTCCCTTTAACCGGTTCTAACCTTGCAAGTTTATCCTTTCATGCAAAAATAATATCACATTTCAATCAACATTTACCAAAACAAATTCCTTTTTCTCCATTTCAATATTCAATAACATCCAATCAGTGGATTGAGAAGACAAACAAAGGCCTTGCGGGTGAAAATGATGGCTTTTTGTCTTTTTTTTTCATCAAACAAAAAGTGTTGACAAAAGTAATAGAATCAAACATTTTCACTTAACACATTTAAATTGCTATTCATTCACATTTTACTTCAAACATTACTTTAAATACAAGTTAATCTGCAACATTGATCAATGGCTACTCTTGTCAATTTTCACTTTTCAATTGTTGATTCTATTCCAATAACCAATTGCAATGTTTATATAGAAATGTCATCTATTTTCATGGTAAACTTGAAACCAAATTTAGAAGCAAATTAAACCTGAAAACTGGTTAAATCGAGAAATGGCTTGTTGCTCATTTTTACGCTTATTGCTTGTTATATATCAATACTGATGAAGCGTTTTGTTAAACTCAATAAAATTCTGTCACTTTTTTGCTCTTTTATCTTTTATTGCGTCAAACAATTGAACTGATCTTTCACATTCCATCCTTCATCATCCACACTAAATCAACTTGCCAAAATGAGGTAATCTTTTGTAGTATAAAGTATGTAAGTGATAAACAATCATTGACAGGGAGAAAGAATAATGATGAATACAGGAAGAGAAAGGAATGATAAAAGAAAAGATTTGAGTTATTAGTTAATAAGATGATCTTAATAATCATTCTCATCACCTTAACAATATAATCATAGAAAGTAAATCTAAATGGCAAAGAAATGAGAAAGATTAATTTTCTGTTATCAAACTTTAATAATAGCATATTTTCATCGTCAGACATCACATTTATAACTATAATTATGATAATAATATATCAACCTTTTTTTAATAAAATAACAAACAACCCAAAAAGGGCAAAAAGTCAAACAATGGATCCGCAAAAAAGTCAAGTTGAACTTGATTAGAAAGCAAAACTATTTTTGTTTTTTTTGTTGTTGTTGTTGCGACAATCCTTCAATGCTGGGAGTGGAAAATATTGTTTTTGCCAATTTTGATATCTTTGGTTAAATCAACATTCTTTAAATGTTTGGGCTGAATAAATGTTGACTAAAGTTTAACTTTAATTTGAACCATTTATAAGATCAAACAATGGATTGTCAATTGAAGGAGAGAGAGAGAGAGAAAAAAAATGTTGAATAGAAAAGTGAAAAGTATATCAATATTGAATTGATGTTCATTTGATTCCATTAAAATTCTTGACTGACAGAAGACTCATTAGAAGATTATTATTGGTAACATTGGAGTTTACTTTATTACCGAAATTAAACTAATAACTTTTCTGCACACAAATTTAATCAACTGTTAACTGTCACTCATCATTATCATATTCAAAGTTGATAATAAATGAAAGTTAAAGATCGAAAAGAGAGAAACACATTCCCAGCATTCTTTAATATTCAGTCCAATTGTTGGTTGGAAAGAAAGGTTAGGAAAATATTGAAACCGTGAAACCTCAGTTTATTATTTCAATCATTACTTTCAACAGTTTTCATTGGTTCACTTTTGACAGCAATATTATTGCCCTTAAATGGCTAGTTAAATGTCCGAAATATTTTTACTAAATTAACAGATTCTGTGACAAGATTAGCTGAAAAGGCGTGAAATCCTTCCTCAAGCTGGACAAGCTTCTTAAATTTTATAGCAAAAAATGGCAATTCTTGAGATTTAAGATCAGAGTTTAAGCTGTAAAAGGATCACTTTGACGAATTGATACAAGATCGAATCTAATAAATAAACCTGAAATTATGGTTAAAGGACGAGTCTTGATGAAAGGTGAAATCGGTCAAAGCATTGGCTATTCCTTGAAGGTAGATCAGAACATTTCATTGCTGAGAAACTGGACCGTTCTAAAAGTGAAATTGATCAATATTCATCAAATCCTGTGTAACAACATTTTAATTTGGACCCAGCATTGAAAACAATGAAAGTAAATCGGGAAATTGGTTGATTGGATGGAAGGGAAAAGTAAAAAATGTCTTCAAAATGTTTTCATGCATGTGCATTGAATGGAGACAATTTTGAAGCACAAGCTTCAATATAAGGCCGTTAACCACTATTCAAACCGAAAGGTCTAAAGGACAAAAGAAAGGCAAAATGTTTTACTTTTTTTTTCTCGATGCTCTCAAAATAACAATCAATCAGCATCCTCTTTAACTGATCGCCAACTTGACTATCACATCTTTATCGCTACCATATTATTTAATTCAATTTGTATAATATTTATTTAAATGGATTTGCTGCTTTTTCATCTTTTATGCTTTGCGTTGTTTCCATGTTCTGATGAAAGTGCAAAATTAAATATTAGTGAAACATTGATGTTGCAAAAGTGTGTTTTAGACTTTCTTTCTTTCCATTGTTCATCCAGTTTGTCACATTTCAAGTTTCAAGCATAGTTCTTTATCGGACAAATCACTCCCATCATTATCATTATTCAATCTACTTACTTTGTGCAGCATCAATTATTCAATTCTCTATCACATTAAAGGAATCAATTGCGTCAGTTCAACAATCTTTTTCCGGTCTTTTATCAAAAATGAAAACGTCTTCAATTCCCTTCCATTCATTCGATTGCCTTTTCATGAGTAAATAACTTTTTACAATTTCGTTACCTTTACATTTCCTTTTTTTTTATCATTCAACTACAAAAGTAAAGCAAATTAACAAGTTTACTTTACAGTGCAAATAAACAAAGTAAAATTGCAAATATTTAACTACAAAAGCATCATCAAAAGATTGTTGCACTTCAGAGCAATGAGATTCAGTCGATATTTTAACCTTAAAATTTTGAACCAAAATTGATTGCTTTTTTTGCAAATTGACATAAAGTTGAAACAAAGCTTTTTAGCATTGAAAAGATCTTTTTTCCCGCTACTACGAGTCTTTGGTTACTCCATCAGGGAAGGAAAAATAATGATTAGTTTTAATGTGTGTTGCAGTTCGATTGAACCGATAAATCGCTATCATTGAGAAAAGAAATCAAACTGAGTTTTCCATTGATCATTCAACGAACTATCTCCGATTGTGCCACAATTTGGACGAAATGATGAATAAATTTGATCTCTTGTTTGCCGAGAAAGAAAAAAGTATCTGAATATCGCTCCAAACCTTACATTTGACTATCAATAATTTATGACATTCGGCTGACAAAAATTTCACTAAACCGATCAGTAAATGTTGACCTATCAAAGTGAAGTTATTGCAGCATCAAAATATCAACTCTACCAGACTCATCCATTGACTAGATGAGAAATGGCAAACTGATTGGAAATGGTTAAATTGCCATTGACTGCACATCTGATGATCACCTAAGAAGGCAATAAATGTAGATTTGATGTTAATCAGTGAACCATATTTACACCTTTATCTTGAAGGTAAAACTGTACCTCAAACCAATACCATTTATAACAAGCTACTTCTCATTGAACCATTTGAGCCACTTTGTCATGCAACTTTCAAACATTCAGCTTGTCACATTTGATCGTTTTTTATCCTTTTCATCTTGTTTCACAATATCCATTTATAAACAGCAAACAATGAACACCAACAACTTGACCTCACTCAAAGTCCTTTTTTTTCAGCCAATATTTAGATAACAATTTTTCTTTATAAACTGAATGGCGAAAAGAAGGCAAAAAAAACATAATGATAATATTGATAATGTTTTGTAATAACAATAATAAAAAGCAATAACAAATAGTTTTCTCTTCCTTTGATATCTGAAAAGTGAATCTGACAAGAGCAATAATGGTTTGCAAAAAAAAAGACTATTAATAATCGAAGTGAATCGAGTCGAGAAATTATAAAATTTTGCATTTCTCCAACAAGATTGAACAAAAACAGAAACCATTAATAGACTTGCTATTATGGAAACTATTATTTTATCAATTTCATTTTTTTTTCTTCACTGCATTCCCTTTATCCATTAGCACATTGGGCATTAAATGTTCACATTGTTTAACAAATAAAAGTACAAACAAGCGCAAAAAGAAGGCGAGAAAAGATGAAAAAGCTAAATGTAGTTGCATTACAATGGGCAACCACTTAACACATTAGCCGTGAACAGGCAAAGTGCTGAAAAGGTTCAACTCGGCACATTTCAAGTGGTCAAGTTTTCATTTCACTTTTCATTCTCATTCTCATTGTTGCTCATCAAATGAGCTAATCTGATGAGCTTAATGGATAGGAAAGGTTAGTTTTTCACTGTTGCCTCAGCATTTTACACTCTTTTCTCATTCAAGTGGACATGCGAATAACAGTTTTTTTTTAGAAACAACTTTTTCTTTCACTCCTTGTCACGCCTTCAAAGATGATAATGATGATGATTATGACACTGATTATGATAATGATGAATGCAACTCCCTGATCAATGGAATGAAAGAAAAAGGTGGAAACAAAATTATTCAATAAAATGGACATTTTTTCTTCTTCTTTTCTCAAAATTTCCATTTCTCTTCAACATTATCAAATGTCACCATTAACACCTATTTAGACACTTATCCAAAGTGAAAGGTGACTAAAAAAAGGAGCGAAGAAAAAAAAATTAGTTACTTTAATCTCTGAACTTGAACTTGAAAAGCTTAAACTGAGCAATCATTGAAGTATGAAGATTGTCATTAATCCCTTATATTAGCTTGTATTATGTCCACTTGAAGATCAATTGTTTTGTTTAATTTTGTTTTCAATTTTTTTCTATAAGAAGTTGAAAGTAAAATGCTATTGTAAGCATTTGAAAAAGAAACACAAAAATCCATTGTCAAGTGTCCATTGATACAGCAATTTGTAGAAATACATTTTTCTACAAAAGGTTGAAAAACTTTCAATTGACCAATAATTTGACTTGGTCAAGTTGAAGAAATGCATTTCCAGAATTGATAAAGAAGAGATTATTTTCATCTTTTCAAAATGGTTTTAATCGTAACGATTGAGCATTGAAAACTACCTTTCCTGATCACCAAAATTATAAGTATTGCCATCATTATCATCACTATCATCATTGTTTGGTGAAATGAGATTATGATGATGAAAAGAGAGAGAGAGAGAGAGAAGAAAAAAATTTCCTTTTCTCTTCAAACAAGATCGTGAATCTATAAAGTGCACATAAAAGGGTATTTTCAATGTTGACTGTATTCAGATGCTGAACTGGAATTGAATGGAAATGAGAGATTAGGTAAAAATTGATTTCAATTATCTTCTTCTTCCGTCAGGCAAAGGAATTTTTCGTCAGATTATTTTTGCATTTTATTATGATATTAAAGCTCTTTATTGATCATTTGTTGCTTCCAGCTTATCAATCATTTTTTGATTCAATAAATGACCAACTTTCCCTTTTCCATTGGCAAATATTGTGAAAAATATTCAATATTCAACTTGTTTCATGAGAGAATTTTCATTTTCTCATTTACTCAATCATGGTTTGATGTAAGAATGCAGACAAAATATAAAGAAAAACTGTGAAGAAAAGAAAGAAAATTTTTACTCCAAGAAAATCTGATGAAAGGAACAGTTTGGTTGAAATAAGAGTGACAAGTTAGTACAAGATAAGCGCCACTTACGATGAGTTTAGGTGAAGTTGAAAAGATGAAAGTTAATTACATTAACATGATAATATTGGACAATCGAGTCCAACTGATAACAGTTTTTACTTGTGAAAAGGTAAAAGATTTTTTTTCTTCTCTTTTTTTTCAAGAAATTCGATATTCTTCTTTTGTTGGGACTCTCTTGCTTTTGGACACAAATAGTTAACAGAATCGACAAGACATTGTATTGAATCAAGCGTGTAAATTGTTGAAATGTTGTGGGATAAACATAACAATGGTCTTGGACTGAGTTTGACATTTGTACTTGATTGTTGATAAATGTGATAAAAAGTGATTCTATTATTTCCTCTGTGATTGTCATATCATTAACAGAATCAGCAAATCAATAATCACATGAAAAGTGTTTTTTTTTATTTTTCGTTAATAGTTTGAACAAGATTCGAAGGTACAACAAAGAAAGGTAAAAACAATGAAAACTCGAGAATTGCTTTTTTATCAACATTTCGTTGGAATCGCTTTTTCATTACTTTTCCCTTTTCCTTGCCAACTGAAGGGTTGAAAAGAGTTAGATTATTATTTAGATGATTGAGAGTTATTAACATTTTAATTAATGGTGAATCGGGAAAGTCAATTGTTGTCAGTTTCAAGCTTTACGTTTAGTCTATTTCACGCTCCCCTGAATTAATCATGTTGGTTGCTTGTATTATTGAGGTTATTAATTTCACACAATATTAACATATTTCACGATTAGATTTCATTGTCATAATAAAAGTACAAACTTTAGGCTTTTGACATGCTTTACATTGTGTAATTATTGTCATTATGAGATATTTCAGTTTTTAATTCAATCGCTGAAGACCATGAAATTGATTTGCACAAAGAAAGGGAAAAAGAAGAAAAGAAATTTTATTCAACAAAAGAATCAAATTAACACAGAAATTTGATTGGAAAATCAGGAAAACATGTTAATTCATTTAGACCAACTTTTCAACATACTCACGCCACAATGTGGACCTTTGAGTTTGCAGGAAAAAATTTATTCCAAGTTTGTTGCAGTTTCTTTTGAAAAGTTTGTTGAGATTTTTGTCCAGCTTCAGTTATGAGTTTTCATGATAAAATCGATTCCAAAGTTTAGACGGTTGAAAACTGTGGAAACGATTTATATTCAAAGAACGCTCCATTGAGACAAAACAATTCAAAGTCGAAGCTTGTTTCCCATTATTTTCATGATTGAATCCATGCAACCATTTTGTCGTTTTTTTTTCATAAGTTTACCGAAAAAGAAATGAAAAGACGAGGAAAAGAGCAGTTAATAAGTGACTGATTTTAATGACTTTAAAAATAGAAAAAATGACAATTTCGATTCTGTGATTTCCATTTGCGTAAATGGCTCGACAACTATTCAAGCCGGAAATTTTAAATTCTATCGACAATCAGCAATTGAACATGGGAGAGATCGCTAATCGAAATGCCCGATACAATTATTAAGTTGACTGTAGTTTTTACGAAAGGAGATCGAATTGATATTCCCGAACCTCAACCTTTAACTGCACTAAAACTCTTTGCTTAAACGTTTCCATTGCAAATTCGGTAACGCAAACTTATATGAGGTGTGAAAAAGTTTCTTCAAAACTTTGGATTGAAGAAACAGCCAAAGTCACCCAACTAGTCGACTCTTGATCTCTAGATTCTTCTCTAGAAACCTTTCCAAATGACGTTTGTTTCAATGATTTAATGACACAAGATGTAGTCTTAAAATGGAGCGATGAAATTACCAGTGAAAATAGCAAAGCACTTGAAGATAAATCTAAGCATTTGAAAACTAATCGCTATTCAAAGTGAATATTTATTAGCTTCAATGTAAACCCATAAAAGCCAACTGTTTTACCTCGCCTGTAATCTCCAAACAGTTGACTTTATAGTTTCAAATGTCGTTATAAACAAAAGCCAAAAATTTCTATTAAATACATCTTTTCTTGTCTCGATGAACAAGCAAAATACTGTCCACAAGAGTGAATGTTGATGATGGTTATTATCGCATAATAACCAGTTCTATAGGTGATGAAGTACATAAAAAAAAAGATCAGAAAACAAGAAAACTAAAAGTGACTGAAGATGTTGAATGAAAAGGAAGCAAAAAAGTGTTGGAAAGGAGAAGAAGAAGAAGAAGAAGAAAGAAAGCGAAAAAAATGATAAAAATAAATATATAAATATCCATATGAAATAAATATAAAAAGTTGGAATGATAAGTTCAACTATTACCAAAGGTTGACTCTGTGTTTGTTGCCTTGTCAGAAACACGCCAAATAATCTGAAATTTAGATTAACCTTATAAAAGTAAGTGAATGCTATTGAAGCGGCTATTGCCTGGGAGGACCAGTTGAGGTAAAAATAAATAATAAACAAGGAAAAGTCAAAGCAAAGTAGACCCTATCAAATGTTGGTGACTGGGAGTGAGAATGATGATGAAGGAGGGAAGATTGGAGGAGGCGTCAAAAGGAAAGCAAGTAAAGTGTCCACGAAGAGACTGAATAGCCTACGATATTATATTTAATATATTATTAGACTTATCATTATTAATGTACCTTTTATATTCAGTTATCTTTGTATGGAAGAGATAGAAATGAAATGAAGAAGAAACTTGAAGAATGATCTGGCAAGTTATTTGCTTTATTCATTTCTAACCTTTTTCTTTCTATCTTCTTCTTCGCCTTCATTCAATAATTTTTACTATTAAAAAGTCATAACGTTCCAGTGAAAAGAAATCGTTTATTACTCTTATTGTTATTACTTTTATTTTTATTATCATCATGTGTCATCTCTTGTAATGGAGAAAGAAATAAGTTCTAGAATTGGGAGGAATACAAAGAATTCACAATTTATCCAATTTTCATCTCGATATAGGATCGATAAACATGAACTTGAGAAGTTTTTTTTTTCGGCTAAATTGACTAACTTTTCAATAATTTTTTGGCAATTTTTATTTCTTTTTTTTGCTCAACTTTTGCGACTTATTAATAACAGTTAGGAGTTAATTTACATTGAAATGGAAAGAGTGTTTTGAGGGTTTTTTTGCCGTTTTTGCTATTCGAGTTTATTTGATATTGATGGAGATGAAGATGAGGAAGATGATGAAGAGTGCATTGATGATGTCGAGTGGGTTGTGTGTGGTGGTGGTGGGGGAGGTGGGGAACCTGAAGAGACTTTTTTTTCGTCCAACATCCAATCGTTTGCTTTGCGGCCTACCATTGAAGGAGGTGGGGAGGAAGAAGATGAAGTTTTTTTGGTTGATGAAGGGGTCAGAGTGGCTGGTGGAGGGGAAGCGTGATGGTGGTGATGATGTTGAGCTAGTAGATGAGGAAATGCTAACAGGTCATTTTGAAGGCGAAGTGAAGCCATTCGTGAAGAGTAACCTGGTGAGACTATGGGTGGACTGAGTGGTGAAAGTTGATGATTGGTAGAAGTTGAAGTGGAAGAAGATGAACCAAAAGGATTGTAAGTGCCAGTTGATGAGACAGTTGTGGTCGAGTTGGATGAAGATGAAGATGATCCAGAAGATGTTACTGAAGCTGTTACTGCAGCAGCGGCGGCAGCGGCGGCGGCTGCTGCTGCTGATGGGAAACCGGGAAACAGGTTGGCATAAGGTGAACCAACATTGAGAAGGGTTCGTTGGAAAGGAGCCAGTGAAGGGTGAAGTGATGCTAGATGGTGGAGACCTTCAGGTGGTGAAGGAGCAGTTTGATGGGCATGTTGACTTGGTGTGAGCGAAGATCGTCTGTGATGATCACGATTGGATCGATCCATTTCTACTAATCCTGGAATTAGATGGTTAAAGAAGCTTGAAGGTGAAGTTGTTGTGCGCTGTTGTTGATGGTGTTGATGATGATGGTGTGAAGGAATGAGGTTTGCTTGGTGGTGCTGTTGGTTTTGACTATGAGCATGAACTGAGGGTTGAGATGGTGGCGAGTGATCTTCTTTGGTCAAGTTGGTTGATGAAATTTTATTTGTTGATAAATCACGAGGTGAGTTGCCGTTGAGATCAGAAGAGTCGCATTGTTGAAGATCATCATCGTGTTTACCATTGTTCATGTTATTGCTATTGTTACTAACAAGTGCTGAATGGTTATGACGAGGTTGATGGTTGTTGTTGTAATGATGGTTATTGATGAGATTGCTGGTGGATAAAGGTTCACCCTTTCGCGTTGAGTTAGAGTCAAGGTTTACCGCTGAAGCCATTGAACTAAACAATTGTTTTATTGCGCTAACCTCATCACCACCACAACTCTCCAACACTTTAATCAAAGTGGACTGTTTATGGATGGGAAAAAGTTCTGTCAATATTTCAAGAGTTGACCTTTTCGGTGGTCGATCAACAGCTACATCATTACTCTCAACAAGACTACAATCGGTTATATCAATTTTATCCTCAACACAACCTTCTTTACCTTTGTCAACTTGTTTCGGTGAGAGTGACATTTCATCGGATGAACCATTGGTAACAAAAGTTGACCCTTCAACCGGCTTAACAGCAACACCAGAATCACTGAGTTCACCCAAGTCTTTGCTTTCACTTTCAGGTTCATCAGTTTCATTATCAGAGTCACCACTTGCAACTCCAATCTGTTCACCCGAGTCCGATAGACGAGGCCGTTTATTGGCGACTGGCGAATCTGTCAATAAAAGAAGAAGCCAACAATTAATCATTAAACGTTCATCAATAGAATAATCCAATTTTTCGATTTTCAATAAATTACAATAAATTGCCGCTAATGATCAACAGCCTGGTAACCGAAGGCAATTATCATATTATTTACACTAAAAATGATATAATCATCTGAGAAGATGAAAGGGTATTAAAAGGATTGTAAAGGATTGTAATGGATATTAATCGATTTACAATAAATTATTTGTGGCCCAATAATTGTTGTCCATTATTGTGGTCAATATTGACTAGCCATGAATGGTGAAAATGGTGAATGGCCAAAAAGGAAACAGTAAACACCATTTAAAAAGGCATTTCTTCCGTTTCTTTTCACCCAACATCTTCTCATCATAACTGGCCAACGCAAATCAATATCAACGTCAAAAAGGTTTGGGTAAACATTTAAAAATTACTTTGTATTTGGCCATTGTTAACCTTTCATTTATAAATATTATTACTATTATTATCATTATTATTGTATTTATGAATTTGCAGTCAATTTGTTGTGTTGACAAAACAAATAGTAATCGCTGTATTGACATGACAAACCTATTCTTATTGCAAGGAAAGGTCAAGAATAACATTCAAGTTGAAGATTTGCCTTTGATCGGAGAAAAAAAAGAAGAAACTAAATGTCGCTTTGCATCCGTCGAGACGCATTACCTTTTGCCCTCATTTTGCATTTGTAATTCTTTTACAGTATGAAAACAAGTCAACTTAAAAAGAAGGAAACGTTTCTTGAAAACAATGGAATGGGCTCAACAGATTAACTCTTTGCTAATCTTTTTCTTACCTTAGAAATGGTTTCAACCAAGAAACGTTCATTTTCTTCAATTTTTATTATATTCAGCTAAGAGTGATCGAAGCAAATTCATTTAGTAATCACACTTTAAACTAGTATCCAAAATGATCATTGAATCAGTGAAAAGTTTGCCGCTACTGAAAAAAGTTCATCTTCATTTAGTCATTTCTGTTCAAGATCTTGATTAACTTTGAATCGCAAAAAAACAGATTCGACATTTCTAAGAGTTCTCAGTTCTTTTCTCGCTGAATGGATTGCAAATTGAGTCTGGAAAAATATTTTGATCAACAATTTAACTTGCCTTGTAAAGGTAAAGTTGTCAATCAATTAGACAAATGAAAAATATAATTTCAAGAGCAACACAATGAATACAAAGAATACTTGCTTCTGTTGCAAAGTTAAATGTTAACAAAAGTATCCTTTTTCTTGGCACCATCACCTTGGACAGTAATCAACATGAGTCGTTTAGTAAACAGTGCAAGATGAAATTTACAAAAGGTAAAGTAGAGCAAGAAAATAATGTTAAAGTTGAAGTGAGAAGAGAAAGAATGGAAAAAGATTGTCTTAAAAGGACATCGCCTTTGAAGAGTATTGATATAAATGCAAGAGGAGTGATGTGTCGATGTGTCGATGTGTCAATGGTGTTGACGCTAATCCAATCATAGGTATCTCAATAGCTCACGGGAAACCTTTATTGTTACCACAAGCAAACTTATTTTAGCCATTCTTGCTTGTTAATATAATAATAACTTTTCAATGTTAAAGTTAAAAAAAAGTGAACTTTTCCAGTGAAAAGGGAGTGATAAATGCTGACAGACTTGACAAAGTCTATCTTTTTTTATAGATTATAATAATATTGATAATAATGATGATAATAAAAAGTAATAACAATAGCATTAATAATAATGGCACAAAATACAAGGAGAAATGCATTTTATTTCAATCAGAGTTGTAAGCAACTAAAAATGAAACTATTAAAAGTTGCTCTTCATTAGAGCAACTTTGTTTAGTGAAACCTTTCAATAACTTTCAATCTTTACAAAGTTTCGCTTTTTGACCTGAGCAAAAATTTCAATGCAATGTTTCTGCTCTTTGATATTGTAAAATGAAGGTTTCGCACAAATTGTACGATCTTCATTGTTTTTGGTTCGCTTTTTCGCCCTTTGGATCTCTTTCGAGCTGCAAAATTTTCTTTTTTTTCCAGCTTTTCCGCATTACTTCATTTCAATATTTAAAGTGAATTGACTTTCATTTGAAATTCATTAAGTGTGATGAACCAATTTCGAGCTCATCATGAAATCTTTTTCATCTTCCTTTGCAATTTTTTCTCGTTTCAATCCTTTTCTCCAGAATCAAAATTAGGGTTCCCGGTAAACTCGCCAATTTTGAGACAAAAAGAGAGTCCAATCCTTTACAACTTTGAAGCAAACTCGCCACTAATTATTTGCTGCTTTGGCAAGTAAATTGTTCATTTCGATTAAGACATTCGTAAACGGCGATCAAGATCGAGTTGAATTTTCATCATTTTGGTAGTTTGTTGTGTCAGTTCGAAAAGGAATCGCTATTTAGATCTTTTATTGATTAATTAAAAGGAATGGAAATGTCTTTCAAAATAGTTCTTTTTCAGGACGAAAAAAGTCGAGAAAGTTGAGCAAAATTGATAATTTACTTGGCAAAGCAGCAAATAATTAGTGACGAGTTTCCAGGACAACTTTGAATGTTGATTGAAATAATTTCATCCTATTATTATCCTATTATAACATTTTCGTCCTTTCCGATGACAAACAAATTGATTGAAAATGGAAAGCGCTTCCAACAGAGTGTCGACAAAATTGATGAAATGGCCACATAAGAGTATACTTTTGATCAATTTAGTTTCACTCTGCTGCATATTTCAATTGTACCAACGTAAAAGTGCAAACATTTTGAAGGCAAGAAAAAAAAACAGAAGCGACTTTTAAAAGCATCAACCAAGTTTAATGACAATGCGAAGCAACTTTTTTCTTCTTCTCTCTCTCTCATTCTGTTACAATGAAAGTTTATACATTTAATATAACAAGGAAAGGACCAGCAAGAGACGAAGAAACTGTTGACATGGCGAACAAGCGAACAAAAAAAGAAAGAATAGTTTTCTTTTCAACATTTCAACCTGTGAGTTTGCAGGTAACTAGCGAGCTGTGTGTGGTGCCAAACTGCATAATGATGATGTTACCCTTATATTGAGAAAGCACACATAATACTTGAGCTACTTTCTATTATCAACATTTACATTATTGTTATATTACGACGTCTTGATTTGACAAAATAACATGGAAAAGGGAGTGATAACTTTTGTCTGGATAACTTTTTTTTTTATCCATTACTATTATTATCATTATCATTTATCATTATTGGACAAATGTGTCTACTTGTGTGTGCTCAAATGAGCCAAGCACAGTGGCTAAACGATGATAATGATAATAATAGGCCAAAAAGAGATGAACAAGAAGAGGAAGAAAAATAAAGGTTAAATCTTTATAAATAGATAAGATATTTTGTTCAACATTGAAAGGTTGGTTAAAGGCTCAATTAAGAGTTACCTTGTTAACAATAGTTTCAATCTTATCCGGGAATCTTTTTAATACTATTAACAGGTCGGCCAAAAGGGCCAAATTTACTGTTGAATGTTAACTCATTGAACCGCCAAGACGAGCTGAACAACAAAAGTCCATGTTTTTACGCTTCTTTACTCGATGGTAGGCTTTTTTTTTTGCGTCAATTCTGTTCATCATTTACTCTTTACAATAGCAAACTCGACATTTAAAAGGTTAAATGAAAGTTACTCTTCTTCTGAAGATAAAGACGGCAACTTTTTATCAATATTATTAGTATCATGAGATGAATTACAATAGTGAAGGAGCGACAAAAAAGCATCACAAGAATAAGTCAATTAAGTTAATATTAATTTGAATCTCGTTTTCTTTCTGCCCTCCAATCCATTCACTTTGTTGCTTCAACTGTAACTAAAACTGTCTACTAAACAGCTTAACTACAGTTAAAGAATTGACCCTTTCAATGGGAACAAATGGGATAATCTTTGTGTGTGTGTTTGAGGCAAAAAATGTTGGAAAATTTTTCAGCAAAAAAAAAGGTGAAAATAGTTTTTCCGTTTTTTGTTTTTCCTGTTTCAACTGTTAACTTGAATGTTGACATGTTTTACTCACCATTTGCTGGGACTTGGATAATCTGAGCCATTGCTGCTGAAAAGGTTAATCCAGCGCGATGCATGGCCATGATGCCTTCATGGCAACCGTACAACATTGACAATTCTCGAGCTTCATTTTCTTCTTGAGCTTGTTGTCGACGAAGGGCAACTTGAGCAGCCATGACTCGTTGTCGTTCCGCAATCAGGGTACACTTAGCACAAGAGCAATCCTTCCATCGACAGTAACGTTTGTGACCCTGGAAAGGCGGCAAATGAGTATATAATTTGTATACATTTAATTGGCAATAATTACCTTTAATGCCGATACAACTCCATGGTTTCGACATCGAGCACATTTTGGTGTTCGCTGGTAACGCTCGGCTGCTGATCGAAGCAACAATGCCGAAGGATTTGGACTTGTTGGTGATGAACTGTCCATTTCGAGAAAACTTTATAACTTTTATCTTTTGTCTAACAAAACTGTTCAACTGATTACATTCAAGAGGAAAAAAGTAACACTAGCTAATCGAGGTTGACAATTTTCGAGTTTATGTACAATTTTACAACATTGTGAGTGAGACAAGAAAGATGCGCGAATAAGAGCCAATGATATTTTAGGCATGTTGTTAGTCTCTTCCCATTGGTCCAAACACAATATAGTAACTTGTATTATTGGATCAACAATATTGTCTTTTCATCATTTTACTCAATTCAGGTGTTTAGGTGTAGCAGTTGAACCAATTTAGGGTCAACTTTTATCTCAAATGGTTCCTCTAAAGAATTGTTTAAAAAATTTATTTAGTTTCTATCAATTATAATGTTAATAAGATAATTTTTCGTTCAGTCGATCAAGTCTAACAAACTTTCAAAATTTTTATCGATTTTTGTATTCGTTTTGTATCTGCTTCCATCTGCTGGTCTATTTTGCAACCAACAGGAAGAATATAAATTAAGAATCAATTTGCTTGTGCTGCTCGCTGTCGGTTCTTGAACAAACTAAACATTCACCTTCAGTTCGTTTGTGTTAAGATTTAAGAGCAAGAAAGAAGCTGAAAAATAGACTTGAAGAGATTCTGATGTTGATAAAGAAGTTGAAGTTGAGAAAAAAAAATCTTATTTCTCATCACATTATCGTCATTTGGTGTATAATTAGCAAGTGAATGTGATGAAAAAAAAGATGAATTTCAATTGATCCTGTTGTGAGAGCAGACTGTAACCAAATTACAGATTGTAGTTTAAATTAATGCATGTCTTATTTTTTCCAATGCTTAATTTATTAATTGATATTACTTGAAGGCGATTTTGTTTGGGCCAAAAAAGTGTCATTAAGCTTGAACAAAAAAGATTAGAGTTTAAATTAATCTATCTTGATTTTCGGATCAGAAAATATATCTTTGATCGTCAGAGTTACGAGTTTTAGGACTTTTTGCATTCTCTCGAACCAATTGAGAATGTTTCCGGTGAAGCTCATCTACAATTATTGACGATTGAAGCCAACTTGGATTAAATGATTTGTCGTTTTCCCCGCTTGTTTGGCCATTGTTCAACATTTGTGCTCATCGGAACATTGTGCTCGGTCAGGAACATTTGACCGTGGTAATGGCTGAATTGAAAAAGCAGCTCCTAACGGTAATTCACCTCGTGGACAAGGATGAAAATATCTTCGTGAACATGTTTAAGTTCAAAACGCAAATGGGTCTTGAAGCTTTGATAGGTTGGTAGGAAAGGTTAGAATTCTGTGCACCAAGAGCTCAATACGGAAAAAAGTTTGCTTCGACATCTACTTGGCTTGTTCTAACGGTTTCGCTTGTAATTCCAATGTCTGGTAATCCACTACGTAACCTATGGCGTGCATGTGAATTCTGGTAGCGATAGCTATAGCGTAGCGCGTTTTCAGCCTTTTCCAGGCTTTGTATTCAGAGTAATGAAACATTAATCATAGTCACAATATGACCAATTCTGATCAAGAACTTGGCGACCCAGAATTTAGCTGATGAAATAACGTCTGTGAGTCTTAGAGTAATCAGTCTAACCATTGAGTATTGCCTTCCATATAACTGGTTGCGTTATTTCATTAAAATTTTCAACTAAACATCAATGTTCCTCTTATGCGTGTAAGTCAAGGTAAAATTTCCTAAAATTGGTCCATTTTTGAGTTGTCATGTAATCAATATTTTTATTCTTTTCAAGCAAAAAAAGCAATTTTTATTTTAGAAGGGGTTAAACTGTATTTATTGAAGCAAATCGTTATAAGTAACACTTGGACTTTCAAGAGTTAGTTAGGTTTGCATTGCGGTACTAAGATATGGGCACTAAAGTTTGTCAGTAAATTTTTCAATTTTTCATGGCGACATAATGACTAGACTTATAGACTCCTAATATGGCTGAAATTAACGGAAATTTTTTAGGCTTTAATTTAGTATAAATTTTGATTCATTTTAAAACAAATTATTTATAAAAATGGCTCTTGATCAGAATAGTCTTCGTAATCTGATTGCTTCTTTTGTTAGTGGCCACTCTAATTTATCATTGTACCAATGTGCAAAACGATTAAGGAACTTGACATCACCGAGAGATTAGTGTATAGAGTTGGTGCAAGAGTAAGGAATGGTGAAAGTGTTTCTAATATTCATATTGTGGCCTTAAGTCCGTAAAAATGAACGACAAAAAATTGAGAGAGTTTAAAAAATATGCTGAAGACTGGAGCGGATCTCAACGTGAATTGGCCTCTTAATTCAACATTTCTCATTGATATTGTTACAAGCTACTGGTACAATCGAAAACAAAACTTACAAACGGATAGATGTCCCAAAATCGAAACCCGAACAGGTATGCCGCCAGATGGCGCGACTAAAAAAATATGAAAGAAAATTTGGTGCCCGTTAACGTTATAATTGACCTGAGCTATTTTTCATTATATGGCAAAGGTAATAAACATAATTTGTCCAGTTGTAGGGAAAAGATTCCCATTGAAGTAAAATGTAAACCCAGGGCTAAGTTCGTGCGGAGATTGTGTGTCTACATTGCCATTTTAAAACGAGGCCACTGAGATCCATTTTTTGTGCCAGCAAATTGTGCTGTTAACTCAGAAATTTATCGATCTGAGTGCATCGAGAAAAGACCACTTATTAGGTTAATTTCTTATAGCTTCGTTGTAAAGATCCTGTCGATTAAAATTGCTTATGTGCCAAATTTAAAAAGCTATTAACTGTGAAGAAGATTCTGATTTAGAGGAAATGGATTTTTTCTCAAAAAAAGCAAGCCAATAGAGCTGAATTAGTTTGTTTATTGTTCAAATTTACGATGTTTATTTTTATAATTATTCTCAATAATTATTTTCACAAAATTATTTTCAAAATGTTAGAACATGTTATAAGCGAATTAAATCTTATCTTTTTTATATTTCAATTTAGATCTAAGCGTCAAGATATAAGATATATCTTTTTTCAAACAAATTAAACGCAATTCAAAATTCATTTGTGCTGACAATTAACTTTATCATAAAACAAAACCAAAAAGCACAACACTTAACCCATCAAACATTTATTCTCTCTCTCTTTCTAAACTCTGCCACTAGGGCTTTTCAATGTAAGCACAATACATTACAATTGTATCACTCCAATCAAACACAGGTAACCCTAGCGGTGAATCTAAACGTAAAATATTGTACTTTTTATTATGCTTATTTCAACCATGATATTTTTATATCACTATTTTTAATACTAAATTTAACTGTACCATTTTTGGCCTGAAATACTCATGTCCCATGAGCCGAATATATACCCAGAGTTTTTCTTCATAATTATCAATAAAGTTTGACTCTACTTGCAACTTTGCCTCTTCACTCTCTAGTGCTGCCCTTCACTTTAAACCGAAAGGTTTTAGAATAGTAAGTTCCCTCCCTTTCTCCCTCTTACTTTTCACTTTTGGTTAATCTCCATAGAAAAGTAAGTTAATTCTTCCTCTTTTGACTGTTAGCAGTTATAAACGGTCACACATTCAAATTTGATTCATTTTAGAGTCAAATTTTTTTTGACTCTAAGCTCACTCAATGACGACTCCAAAATTAATTCTTTTGGCTCAACAATAAAATATGTTGATTGGGAAGTTATATTAGGTTGCAATCTAACGTATGAACGGTTAAGTTGAATATATGATAAATGAACGTTCAATCAGGTCAGAGCATGATAAATGAAAGATACTTCTAGCTTGAGTAGTTCTGATCAATGTAATGGTGTCTCAGAATCCAGTTTGCGTGATTAAGTTAAATTTTAGAAAATAAGAGTAATTCAGTCTATGCTGTGTCTTTCCTTGCAAATTGCTTTTTATGTAGCATTTAATATTTCAACTTGAACGCAATAAATTGCTTGTGTTTAACTAAATGTTTTTCTAAAGTTTTCAAGTAACTGCAGCCAACAAAAAACAAGCGTCTGTTATGATTTGATAAGTAAAAACAGGAAAAAGTATGCATCTCGATCTTTTCTAGGTGAAAAAGCTTGGCATATATTTACAACAAATGAATATGTGTATATATATCAAGAATGTTCCTTGCCGTTCTCTGGTTTGATGGTCCGCCATTCAGAATTGAAGCAACTTAATTTATTGGTCCCGGTGGACAGGTTTCAACTTTTGTCTTGGCAAAATCTGACTTCGTCTTTTACATACATTCGAACAGTCTCTAATCATTCATGTGGGTACATACACCATACACCTGGTTCATGTAAGATAGGATGTTTCTTAAACCTCTTTCGACGTTATAAACCCTCATGCATACACTGAAAGGTCTCTACATTCACTTCAGTAACTGTTTGGTCAGGCATTTGTACAACTGGCTTCGTAAACCCTTTTTACCTTGAACAAAGAGTCAATAGACCAATCAGGGCACTCATGAGACAAAAGCCTTTCCAGTGCTAGAGAAATAGGATATTCATGATGCTGTGTATTGCGAACGATAACGAAAAAATTAGACAGATAAATGGATTCGTACCGAACATCTAAAGTGGTTCTCGAAACACCCTGTGCCAACCCTGCTTTATATCAGATAACTGTATCATTTATTATCGAGTGAGAAAGTAGTTACTTGCCCGGTTAAATACGCATAAAGTGAACGTCAGAATTTCGATTTTCTGTATTTTCTCAGCTTTCCCTTTCAATTGCTGAATTTGTGAGTTGCACCAGTTTCAATTGTATTCACCATGATTCTCAAGATAATTGCATTTTATACAATTCTCAATACGTGATTAAACCTTAAAATTAAAAATGTTTTCTAGTTAAGCCACCTTTAATCTTCAATAAAATCCAGGAGATTCATTAAATGTAAAAAATTGAGTTTCAATGAAATATTAATAGTCCATTAATCCTGTGAAAACATGAAAACTTCCAACAGCAAAAAACAGAACTTCATTATCTCAATCATTACGTCTAAACCATTACCGTTGTGACATAACGTTATGTAAATGTAAACATTTGAGACAAACAAACTTTTGCGAAACAAACGTATAATAAGAAGAAAGCACAGTTTGTGAAAAAAAAATTGTTTACCTATCAATTCTGATTCATTTTTGCTCTGTTAAATAGCAACAACAATTTATTCAAAGAAAATGAAGAGAACAAAAAAACAAACTAAATTAAGTTTGAAAAGCGTTAACGAACGAAAGAAAAAGTAAAACAAAAAAGACGAAAAAGACTTAACCGAGATTTAAGCCTTTAACCTTTTCGATGACTGCATATTCATAATCACAGCTAATTGAACTGCCTCTGGTCATGATCATCAAAATTTTGTTTCAAATTCTCATGTGATTCCCACGAAAATCCCGAACATGATTAGAGGTGAAACTAGCCATAAACGAGTTTGTCCATTTTTTTGGAGAAAAAAAAACAAACTGCAAGATGTTGAACAAGAAATATCTGATTAACGATGAGAATAAAAAAAGATGAATAAATAACAACTGATTACAAAGGTGAATCCAATTACCAATCAAAGATAATCAATCTGGAAGAAAAGATGATTTCAATGATAACTCGAGTAACAAGTGTACTTACCATGAAAATAATGGATAAAAGAGAATGGTCAAAGTATCCAAAGGGAATGTCAATGTTTCTAAATGCATGCAATCAATCATGTAATATGAAATGTTATCAATAACAAAAGTAAATGTTTCAAAATTTCCATTCAATTTTAGGTTGATCATGAGCTTTGTAAATATTTAGTAACAGTTTGATCATCAATTGGCATTAAACCAAGCAAAAAGTGCAACAATAAATGATCAACTTTTTGAAGCAAAAAATGATTCTTTTTCTTCTTTTCCATTCACTTTTCCTTCCAATGGTTACTTTCAATTGATTCCAACTCATCAGATTACACATTGATCAAGTTTGAAGCAAATAAAGTGTGAGATAATGATGAGGTTAAAGGTAAATGGTCAAAGTGAAAATTAAATGGCAAAGAATCAATTTCAACCTTCCATATTTGCAGGCAACTTATTGATTGATTAATTTCCGTAGAGACAATTTTCTTTAATCTCTTCTTCTTCAAACAGGTTGATAAACGTAAACAGGTAAATGTTGGTGAATGTTTACATTGAATCAATGCGTTCCAATGATGAACTTTACATAGACAAACAGACGTCTTTGCACATTAAAAGTTGATTAGACGATTCCAAGGGAAAAACAGTTTTCTTGTCAAAATGGTTTTATTAAATGTATCTGATTACTCATTAGAATCAACAATCAATGACAACCATTTCACCTTTAGCCACTTTTGCCTCAGTCTTTTACATCACCATCATGTCATCCTTTGTCCTAAAATTTTCTTTTCCTTTTTTCTTCCCTTTCTTCCCTCTTTTCGCACTTTTACCATGCCAATCATCATGATTCCATCTTACACCTTTTGTGTTCAACCTTAAAGGCATTCAATGTTTTCTTTTGATTCCCTGTTTGTTCAACATTATTTACTCTTTCTTGCTTCAATTAACGATCATTTTTGCTTCTCTTTACCCAACATTATTAACCCATTTATCGGTAGTGACATGGAAAATCTGATCAAGTTTACTTTCGATTTTTTTTTCTCTCTCAAAGTTTCCAAATTTCATTTCCACTTGAATCGATATTGCAAGTTTAAACTTTTTTGCTTTTCAAATGTTTCAATTTGAATCTTCTTTTTTTTACGAATTTTATTGTCCATTCGGGAAGCAAATTAATGAGGAATCAAGTCAAGTTTAAAAGAGTCTTTATTTACCACATTTTTAAAGTTTTGTCGTTTCACAGTAAATTCAATTCTCTCATGAATTTACATGAGTCTCATAAAGAAATTTGATACTTTTCCTTCTGTATTTCAAAAGAGTGTGTTTTTTTAATGACCACAAAAACCAAACCATTTGAATGATTCTTTCATCGATTAATGAACAAAAATTTGAAAAATAATTCAAACCTCGACTCAATTAACTCTCATGGTTGTTCACATTGAATCGAAGAGGGAAAAATGTTCATCTCCATTCCCAAGGTTTATCCTTTGAAATTATTGACACACAAGAAGAGATTAAAAGCAATATATAAAAGTGTGTAATTGGAAAAAAAGTAACAAGAAAAGTTGGGCGAAGAAGAAAAAAAAATACATCATTTCATGCAAACATGGTGAGTTGAATAATGTCGAGTAAATATGTTGAAAGAAAACGAAGCGAAAAGATGAGAAATTATTGCAAGGCAAAGAAAGGGTTAAAGTAAAAGCAAATTGATAACATTCATTACAAGTTGATATTCAATGAAATTCAATTGCAAAGAGAAAAGAAAAGAAAAGTGAAAAAGAAAATTTTTCTCCTATTGAGTGACGAACGAGAAAAAAAAAACTCAGAAAATGAAAAATTGTTTCAACTGATGGTCGACTGAAGGGCACAAGAATAATGTGAAAAGTAAAGGTGAAGAGAGAGAAAAAAAAGAAGCAACAAAAAGAGCCAAAAAAAGAGTCTTTATTATCATTGGAATGGAAAAGTGCGAGACGAAAAAAAAAAGTAATTTCATTGTGTCCAAGCACAAAGCAAAAGGCTAAACAAAACTGGCCAAACAGGTTAAAGAGATGGAAAAGGTAAAGGGTGAAACAAAAAGGAATGAAAAGAGATGAATAAATATCATTAACAGAGTTTTGTTGCTTTTGTGTTGTCTCTTTGTTGATGGAATCAGTGATGAAATGAATTATGAAGATAGATACAGATAGTTGGTTCACTTGAAGACACAACCCTTAACCCCACATTCCTCGCAAGTTGTTCCAATGGGGAGAATCCCGTTTACCCCATTGACCACTCAACTCATTCCAACCCCGTTTACCCCACATTCCCGATAAATGGTTCCATTGGGCCGATGTTGAGGGTAACCCTGAACTTGACCTTTTACCCCACATTCCAGACAATTGGTTCCAATCGCGATCACCGGGACCTCTTTTGCCCCAACCACCCGACAGCTTGTTCCAACTATCTGAGGCTCTTTTACCCCAAGCGCCTTGAAGCTTGTTCCAAGAGGCGCCTTTCTTTTCCATAATTTGATTATCTTCCAAGTCTTCGACGAAAAAATCTTGACTTTCCATGTTTGGATAATAGACTGTTATCTTGTTACCTTTATGTTGTTGTCCAAGCAGTGAGGATGAAGAGGATGATGTGGGCAGGGAAAGGTGAGAAGCGGTTCCAATTGAATCGGGATCGGTTGCATATTGGTCCAAATTGGTTACCGATTCGGGTGCCAGCGAAACCGATGAAATTAATGAAACACTCCAAATGGTTAGTAACAACAGTAAATTGATTTGAAAATAACAACAAACTTCACTTGATTTAACCATAATTTTTTTCTTCTTCTGTTAACTGTTGACTAATAATTGCTATAAATGAATATTTTTCTTCTTCTTCTTCTTTTGGATGATTGATAATTCACTGGGAGTTAAAGTGGTTTGATGATTCACTTGCTTGTAGCAACAATAATAACTGATGAATGATGAACGAACTTTTTTTTCCTCTTTTCTACTTTGCTTCGTTGTCGATGCTTTTTTTACTTTTCACTCAATTGAGTCGCTATTTTATCGCTTCAACAATTACAACTCTTCTCATTCTCACTCTCAAGCAATCCTCTTTTTGTATCATTTTTTCATCTTCAATCTTCTCATCTGCTCACTTGCAGCTCATGCGCTTTCCCATGAATCACTCCAAGAATCACTCGATTTTCATGATAAAAATACACAAAAAATGAAGGGAGAAAGAGTGGAAAATTTTATCCAAAAAAAAATATGGAAAAGTTGACCAAAATATTTTACTTTTTGTCAATAATTTAATCAGAAAATCAAATCTAATGAAAATTTCAAGAATAAGTTCAAGTTCATTTTGAATGATAAAATATTGATATTTACAAATTTGCGCTTCAAATTAAAAAAAATGAGTTTCCATGAAAATGTGAAAGCGAAGGTTGAACAAATTTACAAAAAAAAATCTCGCTTTTCTTTCCATTGAGTTTCGTCGCGACGTCGGCTGAACCAATTTTACAGTTTTCAAGATTTCAAGTTTTCTCAATTTTGTCTTCGCAAACAACTTCTGGTGTGCAAGTCTTTAGTCCAAGATAAGTGTAACCCGATTTCCTGTCTTTGGCCACTTTGGACTTGCATTTGGTGATGAACTTCTGCAATGAAGAGCAAGAAAAAAATGGTCAAAATTGAGGTGAAATTTAGTTTCAATGTTCGATTCTTGCTTCGAGTTTATAATGTTAAAGTTAAATATTTCAACTCGACTATTTAGTTACCTTGGATACATAAGGCCATGATAATGATGCAAGTGAGAAAATAATTAACCCAATTCCAGCAATGACTAATGATACAGAAATAATTTGAGCCATGATAATCTTGTGGAATATCTTTTCATACAATTCATCAGCTTTGGCTTTGGTTATATCGGCTCCCTGTTAATGGACAGAAAATTGAATGTTCAACATGAAAACATCAAAACTCGAAAAGGTTGGAAACAAAATTTTCGCTTCAATCCCAACGAGTCGAACAAGTTTTCCAAAAGTTTTGAAATTGCAAAAATAGAAACTAGAGTTTGGAGATTTCGAAAATTTGGAAATTCCAATTTTTAACATTCAAATGAAATGAAGATTTGCAAAAGTAATGATTGGGTCAACAAAAAGCCTTGGAAAGGCATCGAATGTGAAAACAATTTGATGTTAATCGAGCCAATGGATGAATGAGAATATTTAATTTCATTAGATTTTGTCTTTTGAATAAAATTAAAATTCCAAGGTATTCTTTTTGCACATTCTGTTCCCATTCAATGAATGCAGAATCGAGTTTGAACCTTTTCTCCCTTTTGTTTATTAAATTTTTTAATCACTCATTCATTGATCGTAATTGGTTGATAATTTATTAACCTTCTATTTATTATAAAGTCTAGTCAATCTACAAACTGTTATTAATCAACATTCCCTTTTAATCACTTGTTCAACTCTAATGATGTTCAAATTACCTCGTCATTCAGTTAATTGATTTAATTAAGCTTTTCAATTTAACCAGAAGTTGGAAGGAAAGAGAAAGAGAGAAAAGAAAGAAATGAAAAATATCTCAATTATCATAACGATTCAGCTCATTTGAGCACTTCAATGAAATTAATATAAAGTCGAGTTTAAAGAGTCAGTTTAAAGTGAAGGAAACTTGAAAAGACGAACAAACAAAAAAAGGATAAAATTGACTTTTATGTCTATTCTAAATAATTTGTTTAAACAAACAAAAATCACGTTAACAGATCAATTGATTGATGCACAGGTGACTCTAGCGATGATAGTTTGTTGATCAACTAACGACTGCTTTTGTTGTCATCAAATTAGGAATGACAAGTTAGTCTTACAATTGATGGATAAAAATGGTTCATAAATGTCGGTTTACATTTGAAATAAAGTAAATCATGTAACCTTTCCCTTCTAACCTCATTCTTGTTAACCTTGTTGACTGCTTTTCAAGGGTAAACTGTTGCTTCCAGTCCAGAGTTTGCCCACAATTTGTGTCAATGGAATCAAGTAAATGATATTTTCTCATTCATCTTTTTTTCCTAGACTGCATTCAGTTGATTGAACCAGAGAAAACTTGTTGACCATTTGCGAAATGTTTCAAAAGTCATTTCATTTTCTCATCTTTTCTTTTCTCAACTTTTATCACTTCTTTTTTTTTTGGTTCAGCCACTTAACTCACTTCAAGTTATCAAATTGTGCCTCCATTTCATTGCTTTTTTTCAGAGACAAAAAAGTTTGCAAGAGAAAAAAGGGAAAAAATTATTTTCTTTTCAAGTGGAAATTTTGATTCAATTTTCAACGGTCATTCCATTGGCTATAAAGAGAAGAGAAAATGTATTGAAAAATGAATTTAAATGATGACCACTAAAATCAATATCAATGAACTTGAATATTCATCGAGTTTTTCGTTTTTCACTAACAGTTTATCACTTGAAATGATTGTTGTCAAAATGAAAACAAAAACATCATCGTCTTAATACGAAAAGTTAATGGCTATTCTTTAGTGGTTTCTCGAGTTTCGTGAAGACTGTCTCTTCTTTTTGTCTTCTTCTTCATTCTTGTCTTTTCAAGATGATACATGCTGAAAGAAGACTGAATGGAAAAGATTGATGAAGAAAAAAAAAGACAATATATAATGGTGGAGTTACAAATGAAGTTGGAGTTGTTAAGGGAAGGAAATAATTTACACAGAATTGACAAACAATAAAAAGTTATCTGGAAAAACAGTCGACTTAAGAAGCTTAAAACATTTGGATTGACATTGGAATAGAGCAAATTGAAGAAAGGGTTCAACAAAAGGGTAAAGGTTAATCTGTTGGCTCATCATGATTACCTGTATTTGTTGACCTGTTTCTCTTCTTTCTCTTGTAGAATGTTTATTGTTGAATCGATTAACAGTAAAAACAGGAGCAACAACAAGATACACTTTTCCTTATTACGCTAATTGATTGATGGATTAAAAGATGTTGTGGAAAAGAGCAACAAAAATTGGGTGAACAATGAAACCAGCAGAAAAGAAGTCAATTTAGGAAATTTGATCCGTATAATGTTTGAGAATTGAAAACAATTAATGATATTATTCTAGATAAGGGTGGATTGAGATTAATTATCTAATGACAAAATAATTCACAGCAATACAAATGGCAAAGCCAACACAAAATCAAACAAGTTGATCAACAACAAAAGCAACATTCAACTGTTGCAGTAAACTGTGCAAAGAGAGGCATGAGGCAAGCAAAGCACAGCCTAATTGAGTCAACCTTTTCCCATCAAAAAATAGTATCCATGGCTAACCTTGGTTGGTTGCGTAAAGAGTGAAAAAAGTTCATCACAAAAAAAACGTGAACCTATTATTGGCAATTGTTCAATTAGTAGTGATTCATTTGTTGAGATTTATTGGCTCATGGAAACTTGAAACGAACCAAAAACAAGTTTCTCGTGGCAAAAATTTAACCATAAACAATGGATAATGAGGTAAAGCATAACCTAAGAAAGGCACTCGTTCCCCATCAAAAATAAAGAGTCATTACGCGTCTTCGTTGCTATCACAAAGAATGGAAAGAGTTTGATTTTCATAAAAAAATATTGAAAGCTGAGAATAAAATTCGTTCACGTGTCAATTCATAGATTAATTTGCAGATCCACACTCTGACTCAGCTGGGACAGCACATGAAACTAATACTTTATTCATTCAACTTTTAGCATAAGTTGCACTCTTGAAAAGTCGCTTTTATATGTTCCTCCGTGCATGATAATAAAGATTTTGATTTTAATTTGATACAAACTTGTCAGGTGAAAAGGTAGCACGAATGAAAAATCCCGATTCGGGAACGTTAATCTTTCATTTGAAACAACCAGAATTATTCTGACCTGAATCTTAACAAATCTACTTTTCTCAAGAATGCATATGGAAAAATACGAATAAGAATTTGTTTCAACCTGTTAAATCAGTAACATTACTTTGAACCTGAAAACATGGAATTCAATTATCAAAATTGATATGCTAATATTCAACAGAATATTCATGACTTATCTTATGCAATAGCAAGACTTTTGCAGACAACTGAACGTAAACAGTCAATGGCTAGACAAGGCTCAACCTAACTGATGTTACCTTTACCCATCAGAAAAGGCTTCTTCTTGCAAGGCAAAAGCTTTAAATTGTTATTGAAACTGTTTACCAGAATAAAAGAGTTTACTTCACAGATTATAATAACTTTATTAATGATTCTATGAAAATTCTGAGTGGTTTATATTTTCTCTCTTTAATATTGAATATATTGTTATTTACTCTTTTTTTTGTTGCCTTTAACTTTTCACTCCCAGCATCTTCACTCCGTCTCAACAATAATATTTATTTCCATTTTTTCGTTGTCAATTGCTTTTTCAATAGATATTCTTGAGGAAAAAAAATCTTTCATACAACTTTAGATATTTTGACGTTAAAGTCTTTTTCTGGTTTCTTTTTTTGCCTTTTCCACCCTTCCATTTCAATAGCATTCTTGAAGAGATTGCATGTTCAAGTGAGTATCATTATCACTATCATCATCATCAACAACAATATCATTATCATTATCATTATTACAGTTATTATAACACTCATTTATGAGGAGAAGAAAAAAAATGAGAGGAAAAAATTCTCTTGTTTGAATAATCTTTTCTTTTGCTTCAACAAGTAGAGTTACTTTTTTTTTCATGGCTTTACCCTGCTCTTCAATTAACATCTGAAAATGTTTACAATGAAAGAAAGCAAAAGCTTTTTCAAGGTTTACAAATTGAAAAAAGTTAAAATTCTGAATAAAAATGAATAAAAATAAGGGAAAAAGTAATAATATCTGTTGATAGAGCAAAAGAGTTTAGATTAAGAAGAATTTTGTAAAAATTTCTCTTTTCTTTCATGATAAAGGATAATATTTCATTCCAAGCATTTACCACAAACTTGCCTTCTATTTATCACTAAATCCATAAAAACTTTCATCGATCTCAACCTTTCCAACCTTCAAACTATCACAGAATCGAAAACATGAAACTTGCTTGACCTGGAATGATAAAGATGTCAACCTTGAGTTTACTGAATGACCCGAGGCCCAAATAACTGGAAATTCAATGGAAAAGGTTTCAATTGAAGAAAAATATTGTTAGAACTGTTGATTGAAATAACAACTGTTGAACCAAATTTTCAGTTTACACAATTCTCTCATAACAAATTACATCAGTGAACATTTGAAACATAAACAATGAACAATCGAAAAAGATAGTTTGAAAGGAAAATGGAAATTCTGAAATGGAAATCTCGAACAAATGAAACTTTGTTGGTTCAACATTTTTGGGTAAAAGTAGTTTGTTTCGTTAAATTTCATTCGATCCAAATTCACTTTCAACTTCATAATGAACATAAAAATGGAAAAATTTCCACAAAAATGTTTCATTTGTTTTCCCAGGATTATGAACCTGAGATACCAAAAGCTTGAAATAGATTCATTAGATTTAATCTTGAATAGTGAAAGTTATTAATTCCTTAATCATCCTTCATCATGTATTCATGAGTGGAAAACAGTTGAAAGGAAAATAATTTTTATCCAAAAAGTAAAATCACCAAACAGACTGAATTCATTTTCCATTTCATTTACATCGCCATCTTCATGAGCATCATCATCAGTGAGACACTCAATAATGTTAATAACAGTTGAAAGATTAAATTGTAGTCTATAGATGTGAATAACAATTACAGATTACAGTTGAAGCTGTTGCTCATGAATCGTCTTTTCCATGAAATTTTATCTGACGAAACTTTGTTTCAATAAAAATGTTGATTAAAAGGACTGAAGAAGAAGAAGAAGAAGAAGAAGAGAAAAAAAGACTTTTTTCTCTTTTTTCATTTTCTTATTATCATTGCTATTATTATTATACACATTGTAATGATGCAAGATGTGAGACTACATTAAATATAAAGTAATAAGATTGTTTGGTTAAAATAAAAATGGTAAATTAAATGCATTAAAAGAAATAAAAAACAATAGAAAAAAAAGAGAAAAAAAAGTAAAATAAAAACAATTCTTACCTCTTCGAGCCAAACGAGTGGATAGACCATATCGTTCAATGAAATACCTCTGAGAATAGTAAAATGGTAAAATAAGTTTATTATCATTATGAAGAAGCAACACAAAATATTAGGCAAAAGTAATTTTCAATGTAATAGTACAATGTAATAACTGCGCCATTCATGGGAAAACAATTCAGAGCAATTCATGTTTTCCATTCTTCACTGTTCAGTATAACATCTGAAAGTTTGGACTTGACCAAATAATTTGTTTCCATTTTCTCAATTTAGCCTTATTCGATTGAAAATTTTCGAATTCAACTTTTCCGTTATCAAATCGAAATTTGTCGACATTTAACCTTTCACTTTTACAATCAACTCATGTTTCTTTGAATCGACATCGTAATTCTAGTTTCCGATACTTGACTAAGCTTGTTTGGATAAGTCAATAGGATCGAATGAATAAGACTAAATATGACATTTTTTAGTTTCTCCTTGATTTTGCTTTTCGAACTTGTTCAGCTTTGAAACAAATTTTCTGTCGAAAACTCGAATTTCTGTCGTTTGTTGATCAAAAATTTCAGGGAAATTTCGTGTTCTTCAAGTTTTAGTTTCACGGAAAGTCGTCTATTGATCTGCCTTGTTATGAATTTGTGATTAAAAAGTAGATAATCGGTGAAATTAAAATTGCACTGAAAGAGAATTTTTTGGATCAAAACTTCAATTACAGTCGCTGCAATTGTCTGATGAAAACAACTTGTGAAAATTTCGAATCAATGAGAATTTTTAATGGGCTTGATTTGGAATTGAATTTTCTGTCAAAAACTTGAATTTGTGTAGTTGTTTGTTCGAGTGAGAAATTGAATGAATAGTTCGCTGTCTTTGATTAGTTTTTTTATAAGAAATAGTACTTGTAATTACCCTAAATTGTAGGCGTAACGAAGTCGTATATTGAGTTGAATCCTTCGACGTGCTGAGAGTACGATTCCGGTCAACTGTGAATGAAAAGATAGAAAATAATGAATAAAAAGATGAATCCAAGTCTCCTTCTGAGAGATCATACAACACTCAACTTGACAGATCAATTGATGCACTTTTCAAGATTACATTTCTCTCTCTCTCTCTCTTCATTCCACTTTTGATAACTTTTTACAATTGTTTCTCAGTGGGAGTGATTGTTATCATATTTTGTTTAAACTTTTTATCCTTTGCTTTTGTTCATGTTTTCCTCTGGTGAACTTATTTCAATACTCATTAATTTTCGAGTTGAACTCTTTTCAATTGAATCATCTTTTCCAATTTCAAGTTGATACTCATTGATCATTAAATTTCCAACTTTATTTTCGTCTTCTCTCTCTCTCTCTACCAAACCGTTTCGTCTGTTTGCTTACCGGTTCAACATCAAGATATGATTGATGTTTAGAGACGTCGGGATTAAGGCCTTTCGAGGAATGGATTAAAAGAGGATCAGAGTGGAGAAAGTGTGGCAAAGACAAAACCAAAGGTACGCCATTATGGCATTTTGAAATATCAAGAACTCCATCCAGTGAACAGAATCCATTTTCACTGAGAGTCGTGTCATTGGAGACGCAAAAACAGTCATTGTTGCTGTCAAAAGTTGGTGCATTAAGTAATCCTCGAGCTGCAGTGAAACGATAACTTGACAAGCCTTGGACAACAGAGTCTCCCGAGTTTTCCAACGATAACGATCTGAGGAAAGGAATACAAAACAAGGTTAATTGCTCATTGAAATACAACTTGAATTAATTCAAATGTTCATCAAAAGTTCAAGCTTAATGTGAACTTTGAGTGAAATGAAGTTTATACAAAATCATTAAACTAGTACATGATGAGTAAACTTCGAGATCAAAAAGAAGTGAAAATTTGAGTTGCTTTCAAGTGCAATTTTACTGCAAAATAGTCAGATTTTTTTCTCTTCCCTTAATCCCAAAGAGCAAAGGAAACCTCAAAGAAAATCTTGAAAGTGAAGGAACTTTAACTTCAGATAATAGATGAAAATTTCATGAGCTCATTTGATTTCTTTTAAAGATAATTTCCAAGTAAATTCCTACAGCAATTTGCTAAAGTTGAGTTAATTTACTTCCTTAAAGATGAACCTGTAACTTCAAGACTTTCTCCCAACATTGTGCAATTGTTGAGTTTTCCAGAATTTCAAGATTGAAAAAGTTCGCTGAACGTCTTAGAGCAAAAATTGAGTCGAAAAAAAACGATTGGCAATTTTTTCGATAAAAAATTCGATCAATGAAAAAGATATTGATTGATAAAGTTTTGTTGAACATGATATGAGATCAGCTGAGTTGAATGAAATTGATGTAAAAAATTCTTTGGATAATCTTGATTTCAGCAAATTTTCATGGAAACAATTTTCTTTTCTAAATAATTCATGAGTTTTTTTTATTCATTTCTCGACTGAGTCATGGAAGCTGTTCATTTTCTGTTTCACTTTGACTCTCATTGAGAGCGACATTTACGCTAATTTATTAACTTATGAATGTTGACATTTACTGAGCAAAGGTGCGTTTTGTCAGAGTTCATGGAATGAATGCAAGTTCAAGTAGAACAAAAAAATTTCGAATTGCACATGAAATTGCTAAATTTATTGAATAAGGTTGACGCGATAACAATTTGTTCAGTTCAATTGAAAGTAAAGGTTGAATAAGAAAAAAAAGTAAAAGTGAAAAAATGAAGATAATGACGATTTTTAAAGGAAAAGACAAAAGTTCATCAAAAACTACATCAACCATGAAAACATCATGTTTACCATTATTTCAATTTCCATTCAACATTTGACAACAATAAGCTTGATAAAATGCTTTTTGTCTCAAACTGAAAATGAAAAAAGGTTAATGAGCGAGGAAAATGGAAAAGTACATTTTCATGAAAAAGATTTGCAAAATTTTTCTAATCAACATTCTTGATCCATGAGATTAGTCAAATTGCTATCTTTACCAAAACAGAGACAATTTAAAGACTAGATTTGGACACAATTCAATCGACACTCGAATCGAACCAAAAGATTTTTCCCGAAATTTTCATTTCCAATCATTCATCTCAACTTGAACTTGCCATTTGGTCGATGAGTGCAACAATAGAAAATAATATTTCTATTTTATTTTCGAATAAAGTAAATCATGATTGACCATGAATAACAGAATGTCAAACAATGGAATAAGATCAAAGATTGATTATAGAGCAACAATTGAAATATAGATGTAAATAATGGAACATTTGATCAACATTATCTAACGATTTCGACTGAATAAATGATTGATTGGCCCTCATCAATGAACTTCGAACCTCATGAATGGCGAAAATCTGATCTTGAACAAGACAAACCTTTACAATTAGCACATTTGAAAACACTTGAGTTGAAATGATTTTAACTCCAATAGAGATAAGCAGAAAATTGGAAAAGTTGAAAACAATCTTCAATTGGTTTGCAAGCTTTCCATCGATTTGTATGCAAATTTAAAGGTAAATTGTTTTTAAGGTTAATTAATGTCGTTAATAACGCAACTAAACTTTTATAACCATTCATTGATTGTGAATTTTGCAATAAAAAGGTAAACTCTAATGAAAAGAGTAAAAAATAAACAAAAGTTTTTTTTGTTCCTTTTAATGGAAGTCGTCAAATTAAATTATTGCAAATGAATAAGAAAAGGCATTTCATGTTGAAACTGAAAGAGAAAAAAAGGCAAATTCGAAAATCAACACTTCATGTTAACTATTCAGTGGGCCAACAGTTATTCGATTGCGGAAGTATCAACTTCAATATGATGATTAAAAAAGGTAATGTAAAATGGAAAAGAAAAAATATAAATAAATGAAATCAATAAACAACCCAAAGGTAATTTCAACTGTTTACCTGAAACTTGTCAACCAAATGTTCCATTGGCGAAATTGAATGAAGAAAAAATGATAAATTTGCTTTTCTTTTTTTTCATGATAATCTTTTCTTCTTCCATATTGAAATGGAAACAGAACGAAAAAAAAAGATCCAGATTTTCATTGCACATTAAACACTTGAATTGGGTTAATAAAGTCAAATTTCAATCATTAATTATTTTCTTTGGCAAAACTTATTGCTAAGTTAATCACTTAAATATGACAATATGGGCTGTTTTATCATTCTTAATCATTTCGTGTTGAATCTATTTTTTCCACTTTCTTCTTCTTTTTCCATGAAATTTGACTTTTTCCTCGTTCACCTCATTTCCAGATGAAAATGGTTATCTAATTAAATGAAATTTACGAGCAAAAGTTTATTCCTTTTTTTTGTGTAAACTGAATGAAAATTAACAGCAACAAATCACGTTCAATTATGATGAATAAGCTTTTAAACTGAGAATTGAAATTCAGAGCAAACTGTTGCTCATGAAGATGAAAGGCGAATAAGAAGAAGGGAAAAAAGCAAAATCACCAAAATTGTCATCATTATCATGGTTATTACCGTTATTATCATTAGTCTTTTTTTTATTGTGTTTATCTTGTCTTCGATTATTATCTTCGTCTTTACATTTTTCATTCTTATTTATCTTTGCTGAACTTTCCTTCTGCAAATCCATTTCACGTTCAACTGAACTTGCATCAAGCTTTGTCTGTTGACATTGATGGAAATGAAATATTTATCATGGAAAAAGCAAAGAAAAGGAGCAAAAAAATGAAACAAGAATAATCAATCAAAGATATTAGCCCATTATAATCATTACCATTACTCGAATCTAATGATATTGATGTAATCTGATGAAACAAGACGTGATTATATTGACATGTAATGAACTTTCCATTTTTTTTGCGATTCTTTCATTTTCCATTTCAAACTTTTCTCTCTTCTCTTCTTCTTCTTCACCATCATCATGGAAAAATTGTCCACCACTTGCAATCATGTAAAGAAAATTTTTGTCGACAAAAAAAGCAAAATCAATTTGCCAGGAAAGAGGGGAAAAAAATGAGTGTAAAAATGAATTCTTTTTTGCTCCATGTTCTTTCCATGCAAATATTGGTAATGAGAGAGAAAAATGTTTTGCTAAATTCGGTAACATGGAGAAACACGATGACGATAAAAATATAGATAATCAACGTTCATGGAAAAGAGATTTATATTTGATAGAGTAAATTGATTTACTCAATCACAAGTGATGCTTGAAAATAAATTGCCTGCAAAAGAGTCGCAGCTAAAAGTGAGATTCACAAACAAATCCATTGTAATAGCTTCTCACCATGATAACCCTGAGTAAGGCAACAATTTTTCTCCCTCCGTTATGATAACAACTTTCATTATTCGATATTCAGACGCTTAGTCTATTCCACTCATGTTTACATTATGTATTTACTAACTTCTGTCTTATCATCAAATCGACTCAGTTTTTGGTCAAACATTAAATTCTGGTTAAATGCATATATTTCATTCATTTCATTAGATGCATAACTCAAACAGAGGTGAAAAGAAAATTGAGCTTTTCAGATAAAAATAGAAAGGCAGAGGAGAGAGGAAAAAAGAAAATTTTCCAATGAAGAATTGGTTATGAAAATTCAGGGTAAAATGAAATTCTATTAATTGGTCATCAGTTGATTAAAAAATAATGGCTCATTGACTTTTATTAACCTAATAAATTTCACCAAACTTGAACTGAAGTGAATTGAATGGAAAAGCTCGAGAGTTGAATCAAAATCGAAAATTTCATTCGAAATTTAAAAATTTTCTGTATCGAAATTTTGTGCAAAAATTTTTCGTTTTCCATTTCAAATTTCAAATTTTGTAGCAAAAAATTTTTTAGAGCGAAATCGAAATTCCGAGGCGAAATTTTTTTCTTCGAAAAATTGAACTTTTTCGAAATTCGAAATTTTGCATGAAAACAATTTGTAAACTTGAACTTGAAAGTAAAAGAGTTTTTCATGATAAATTTGGTGATATTGACCAATTGATGATGTTGAGGTGTAAAGAATTTTGATAAAAAATAGAATTTGATTGAGAGGAAAAGACGCAAAAAAAGTTATCAAGATTATGGAACTTTTCATCTCATTTATTATTTTCTTGCACACACAAAGTTTTGTACCTCTCATGAGATATTCTGTGACTTCCATGTAAAATGAAACGATTTTAAATATTATTATGATTATAACTATTATCATGCAGAGTAAATGGATTTTTAACTGTATTCAACTCTTGTACGGTGAAGAGTGAAGTGATGATAATAAAAGGAGACAAAATTTGAGTTGATAAATGTTGAACAACTCATTAAAGCAAAAATGGTTAAGATAATTTATTCACTTTAATAATGATATTAATGAAGCAAAACGGACTAAAATAGTTTTTTTTTTCCAACCTTTTCTTTACGAATTGAGCACAATGTTACTTTATATTAATGTAAATACCTGATGATTATTCAATTGATTTTCAGATTTCATTACATTTCCATTGAAAGTCAAAGAGTGTTTATCGAAACTGTTATTCAATTCATTTCAGTTTTCCGGTTGCAATGAGTTTCCATTTCAATATATTGAGTTTAAATGTAAATATTCAATTTGCTAGATTGTGAAAAGCATTCATTTTTTCACCGTCATTTCCATGAAAGAAATGAGGCAAAATTTATCAAAGAAAAGGCTGATTCCATTGTTAATTGGCTGATTAATTAGTGACAAAGAAATTGTTATTTCATTGACTTGCAGGCAATTGTTGCACTTGATCATTTGACAGGTAAATGTTTCAACGGAAAGGTTTCCTTTCTTTGATTTTGAGCCTCAAAAACAATTAGACATTTACTTGTTCGTTCATCAAAGTGGCGCATGAAATTTTATTTACAATTTCAACGTTTCTTCTTCAAACAATTCAAGTTGAACGGAAATGTCAATATTGCGATGTTTCAACTGTTGATACGTTTTCCTGTAAATCACACCTTTTGCTGACATTTCACACTCAATGAGCTAAATGAATTTCTTTGAAAACAAATTTTGACAATTTTCGCTTCAATTTCCTGACAAATTTATTTTCAATTTTTATCTTGCATTTCAGTCCATTCGAAAATTCAATGCAGAAGATTCAAATCAATGGTAAGTGTTAGTTTTTATGGAAATCATTGATTGCTAAATCGGTCACTATCAGTAGTAAATTGATTAAGTTGAGTCTTGATGCGCAATCGATATTATTGTGATATATTGGCATTTGCTTTCCATTTTTAAGCCAAGTGACGCCATCTTTCAAGTTAAAATAACTTGAGTTGAAAATTCTTGCATTTCATTTTTTCGGTTTTCGCACTCAGTGATTTCAAACGAAAGCAGTTTTGCTATTGCGGGTTGGTGTGCTCTTGTAATTCGTTACATTTTGAGACAGAAATTTTGGGTTATTTTACTGCGATTTTCAGAAAATGGAGAGAACTAGTTTTCCCATTTTTTCAACGATCATGAACTTTCAATATGGAAATGGCAAAACTATTCTTGGAGATTCGGAGAGCATCTCTCGTAATATCTGTTTAACCAACGTTAAATGTGAGTTTTTCCGGTTCGATGGAAAATTTGGAAAATGTATTGGTAAATGAAAATTTAAGGACAGTGACAGGTTCAGCCTGTTTTTGAATGCTGATTGACTATAAATCCCTGGGTTGTGACGGGTAGTTTTACATCGAATCGCTGTCTTTCAACTGCCGAGTCGTGAAAAAATTATCTATTGAGTCGAGCTTTATTCTAATGCAATTCATTCTGAGATGAAGAGACATCTTTGGCTTGGAAAAGCAACCTTTTCATCGATTTTGTATTTACTATTGATGTTACCAGATGGAACTGAATTCGAAAATTGAGATAACTTAGGAGGCTCACCTGTTTACTTCAGCATTGAAAATGTACAATGTTTCTGATGGTGAGATCATTGGGTGAAACCAAGTTCCATCAGTTCCATTGAGCATTCCACACCGAGAGCTCGCCCAGCAGTCTACAGTTCTGAACAAATGGAAGAAAATCAATTGTCACGTTAAATTGTAAAGTTTAATGCTGCATGATTGCCAATGAAAGTAATTTTTATAGCAGCTAATCAACAATTAGTTAAAATTACCTTTCGCCTCTCCACTTGTGCATCAATAAAAGTTTTTTTACATCGTCTTTACCCGTAAATGCTGTGTAAACGCCATTACCAGAGTTGTTTTGCTGCAAATTAAATTCATAATTAAATTCTGTGCCAATCATTCAAGGTTAGGAATTAAAATGCAAATGTAATCTGTAACTGTAATTTCTGACTAAAAAAGAGTTCTGGGCTCATTTAAAGAAAAAATTTGATCCTGAATGACGATAAGTAAAGGGACTTTGAGTGCAGAAATAAAAATCAGAGCAATCAGACTAATATTCAGGCTATGGAATAAGGCTTGCTGTGCACGAGAAGAAAAAAGAAGTTCCGTTATAAATCAAGATGCACTATAAATCACTTGAAGAGACAGATTGAAATTTGATTAAAAAGATGATTTAAGGTGAATCCGATCAAAAAAAATATTCAGATAAAGAGATAAATGGAAAAAAGATGAGAATGAATAAAATGAATTTTTCCAAACTCATAATTGCATTCATTCGATTGTCTTGCGCATTGAAAAATATCAAAATGTAATTTCAACGGTTTTTAACTTTAAATTCATCACCAAAATCGGTGACAATTAGTAGTTCAAGACTATTATTCAAGTTTATTCAACAGTTTCTCCAACTGCTGTCATTCAACTCATGATCTCACTCTGAAGGAAAACCTGAAATCGGAAAAAAATTGAAATAAAATATTTGAGTAATGTGTTTCATCGGATTCACCTTCAACTTTACCGACAATAATTATCCATCAATTATAAGCAATTTTGCATTTATCTTATCCACCAAGCAACTAATGATTGTGTAAATTGGGCAAATCAGAGGACAAGATGAAGTGTAAAGATACGATAAAAAGTCCGTTAAAAGAGTCGAGAAAGTTGAGAAAATTGTAATTCAAAGTTGATCCAAGAGAAGCCGCTAGTAGCAATGAAACAGCGAGTTCGAGCTGAAACGTTGACCTTTCTCATTAAACTGTGCAAATTGAATACAAAAAATTGGCTCGATTCACTTTTACTTTTATCGATATTTTCTCATATTGCTTTCAATAATTGTTACCCTTCAGCACCGCATAATTAATCACTTACTACCAACGTTCCTACCAATTTAGACGATCGTAAATGTACAAAGAAAGATTCCTTTGAACAGAATGCAAGTGTCAAAAGAAAAACAATTTACTCTTTTGCTGTTGAAGAATGAAAATTTTCAAAGAAAATTGAAAAAAAAAACATTTCCTCTTCAATACTGGAAAAGATTGATGATACTTACTCCATACATGATGCCAAACTTATCTGGAATGGGTATTTTCAGGCTTCGAGAAATGGACGATAATTTGGTCACAAATGGAACTTGGAAACCATCGAAAAGGACTTGACCCACTGTCAGATTAAGAAACAAGCCTCCGCCATGTTTCTTGATGATGGAACCAGCAGTCTTCTTGAACATTGGAGCTTTATCGGCAATCGTTTTAGCAATCGTCTAAAAGGAAAACGAGAAAAGACAAAACCCAAAAGGTCAAGCTATAATACTGTTAATAAATATTCCAATAACCAAGAATTTTGTGTATTCCTTGCTTTTCTTTCATGGGTTCAATAGATGAGAACAATTTGCATGATTATTGAATGATAAAAAGCATTGAGAGAAACCTTTTCATTTCTCCAATCATTGTAATCTTTCATGAATCATTCATATCAGTGTCCATCAAATAAACATAGGCTTATAAATGGTTGATAAACAAATGTGTAAAAATTTTCAGACAAAAGTAATTTCTCGAAAAAGGAAATGTTCTTAAAATTGGAAAATGAGAAAAATGGAAATTGGACCAAAATGAACTTTTCCATTTACAGGTTGACGAAATTCAAGTGGGTCATTTAGAGACATTATCTTGGTCCCAAGACTCTTTACTCACCACTACAGGGAAATTGATTAACGTTAATGTATCATCAAGATTTCCTGCCGACAAATGTGGAACAAAGTTGTAACTTCGAATTGTTTCATAGTCGAACAGAGTTTCATCTGAATTCCATGTGTGAATAACATTCCTTCGAACCTGCCTAAAGGTGTATGGGCCCATTTCAGTGAAGATTGCCTTTTCTCCGGAAATGAAATCATCAACATTTGTTAGATTGAAAAGGTAAAAACGAGTGTAAATAGGAATATCGGGATTGGTCCAAGCTGATAGCGTTTCCGATCCATTTGTTAATGGAAATTTCTGAGCAAAATTGAAGGCAAAGAGAAAAGTTGCTGATTAGTTCAATTGTCATTGAAATCAATTGATTGAAAAGGAGCAATAAATGAAGATGAAATGGCGCAAATTCAATCATGTATGAAGAGAAAATCATTTTTCTCTCAATTTTTTCCACCAAAGTGGAAAAGTTTTCTCCATCGTTTTTATCGAAAACAAATTAATGGACATTGTTTGCCAAAAAGTGAAACAACTGGACAAAATTATTCAATTAATGCTTCCATTTATTGGATTAAAAGAGTTAACAATATTTTCATTTCACAATCGTTTTGCAATTCGTTTTATTGATTCAATTCTCAAGATGAACTTTTGATTAAAGCAAGATTGATGGTTGTAAATAATTTTAGAATCACAGTGAAGAAAAAAAAAACTCATTAAGTCTCAATTACTTTGAATTGATAAATCAGAGAAAAAATGTCTCATGTCGCACAATTTCATGAACTTTCTATCAGTTAATTAGCATCAGATAGCTTCAATAGCCTGCAGAACTTTGTGAGAACATGAATAGAATTATTTATCTGAAAAGCCCAACAATCGTTGAATCAACTATTCAAGCTCTAAAAGAGGCAAAGAACTTTCAATAAGTCGATGGAATCGAACATTTTTTGACCAAAATTTTCGGATAATATTCGACTTTCCAGTTTACATGAGAATAATTTTCTTTTCAGTTCTTTCTTTACGAAAAGAAAAATCAAATCTGCAGAAAAGGCCAAATGGAAAGGTGAGATAAATCTAGTCTTTTACTAATCCATTATTTGTGTTTTGACTTAACATCATTTCAGCCTTTCCGATTGAAGAATAGCAAATCATGAGCAACATGCAAACCTTTTAATATTGCATCAATGAACATCATGAACACAAACCTTTTAGTTCAACATTCTTAGTCTCAATGAGCAAAATCTTGCATTCAATTCCCAACAAATTGTGGAATGAAAATGAAATTCAGGAAAATGAAGCCACAAATTTTGGAAATTTCTTCAACTTTGAATTTCCTTTTCAATTTGCTGTGGGCGTTTTATATATTCTCATCGATATTCATGAGCATCAATATCGATTCAATGTGAAAATTAATTATCGTTCAGTTGATGGAAAGATTTGCAACAATTTTTAAATGTTTGGGAAAAGTTTGAAATGAAAAACTAATTTTTGAAAAAAATGCATTTCTGCAAAAATGAACCAAAGTAAAGAACGCTTTTCGCGAGAAAAACTTCGAACTGGCTCATCATTTATCAAATTTCAACTTAAACCAATGACAAGATCATACCTTGAGGGTTTCCATTCAGTTTGCATTGTTAAATGGTCTATGCTTGGTTACCTTTAAGCAAACAATTATTCTCATTGTTGACGACTTTTAACTGAAATGCACTGATTCGAGTTACGATTCGTCTAATGGAACCACAAAAGCAAATGATACAATTTGATTCTCCATTTAAATCAATAAGTCAACATGTTTACAAGATTACAACGTAATAAAGATAACCGTTGAGGCAACATTAAATCTTGTTAGACAAACAATGAAAAAATGAAAAGTCAGACGTAATTTTACATTATTTACAAGTCAATGTTTACTCAGGTAAAGAGCAAATAAAGTGATATGTAAATGAACTCATTTGACCAAATATGGAAAAGATTGAAATGAATTTTCAAATTGCCAAATGATTCCAAGTTTTAATCAATTATCTATTTTAGGCTCATTTCAAATGAATTTACTGAGCACTTTTTATTGTTTACAATTGGATTGAAATTTTGGTGGAAATTGATTTGGAAAAGGTCGAAAGATTGAAACTTGTGGAAAAAAACTTTTGAAATGCTGAAAAATTCATGGTATTATGGAAGTTTTCATGATATTCTGCATCATGAAAATCAATATGAATCATGAAATGAAGTAATTCAATGAAATGGATTCAAGGATTTTTGTTGAAAAACATTCGAACATTGAAATTTGACTTTTTTTTATATTCATTGTTTTTCCATTCATTTCCAAATCAACAAAAGCATATTTGGAATGAAAATTTTCATGTTTTCTGATTCAACTTTCAAAGAGCTCCAAGTGAAATGCAATAACTTGGATTATTACCTTTTCCATAAAATGTTCAACTTTACCTTGTTGACTGGGTTATAACCTAAAAACTGACAACTTGCAACAAGAATAAAATCGAAAAATAAAAATGAATTCGAAATGAAAAGTCAGAATTTTCCGAAATTTTCGACCATTTTCATTTCGAGTAAACTTTTGACGAAAAAAAATCAACTGGAAAAAGCGAAATTCTGAAATTGAATAATTCGATAGAAATAAAGATTGAACAAAAACGTTTGGCTAATGTTGATTTGGTGGATATGAAGCGATAGAAATGATGGAAAGAGAAAAGTGAAAACATTTTTTTTTTCCTCCTCATAACTTAATAAACAGTGATGATAATTTGGGTGAATAACAGTGAAGTGATGGAATTAAATGGAATCAAAATTATCATAAACATCATCAGGTGAACATTTGGTAATTAGATTTGAGCATTCATTTGGAGCTTGTAATATCTTCTAGCAACTGTTAATACAGTTTCTTACAACAAACACCTTGAGCTTAACAAGCATCTCAATGTGTATATGCAACTGTATAACAGTTGTCATGGAGTAATCATCATGTTACATGATATATGAACTAGAAAGAAGTGAAACAAAAATTAATCTTTAATTTGATATGAGCAAACATGAAAAGTATAACTGTGATTATTATCATTTGTATTAATAGTTAAAGATTAATTATTTTGGAGAATAACAATTTTCTGCCAATGTTTAACCCGAAAAGGTTGACCCGAAAATGTGGATAAAAAATTTGCCCAATCGAAGAGCATATTTTCATCAATTTGCGATCAACTTTAATCGCCATCAAATGTTATCATTAATGATGATAATATTGAGAAACCCAAAACCAGTGAAGCAAAATTCATCACTTTTTTGCTTCTCTCTCTTTTTTTTCATTCACTTTTCTTGTTCCATCTTTACCAGACTTTACCAATCAACCCATTTCCTTCCCTTGCTCAGTTACAATTCAAGTCTATTCAAGACGATCATCATGATGGGTTGGAAGAAAAAAAAAGTTATCTATTTAATGACAGCTGTGTTATTGGATCGACTTATTTTTCATGGGAATGTTCATCGAGAAAATGGAATTGAAGAAGCAAAAAGTAGAGACAAAATTCAATTAGAAAATTATTGGGTTTCCAGTTTCGCTTGACCTCGGTGAAGGACAGATGAGATTATGAGTCAAGGTGAATGCCGATCAAGATTAAGGTTTAAATGGTAGATGAAGACAAAATTTAAATCTTGTTTCAATATTTACTGAATATCGAAGTGGACAAGTTAATCTCTCCATTTTGCAACATTTCTTGATTTAAAAGCGATTTGGATTTAACTTTGAAATTCTTCTTCAGTCTGAAAGTGAAACTAATTTCGCGGTCTAACAAGATTTATTGAGTTTATTCAACTTCGTTGGCTAAATGGTTAGACTTTTGTTTGCGCACAGTAACTGCACACCTAACTATTGGTATCATTTAGATGAAGCCCGAGGCAATGTTATCCAATAAATCTTGCGACCATTATGAGCACAATTTTACTGGTTGAAACTGGTTCAAGTTCACTTGTTATTAGGCTATCGATTCTGTTGGTTGAGTAATGAGGAAAAGTAGAAAATAGGAATTTCTCTTTTTATTCTGCCTTTTCTTTCTTTCTTCACTTCTTGTTTATCTACTGATCAACTGAACTTTCAAACTCAACTGATTCTAATAGTGATTATTATTGTAAAACTTTACACCGTTTACTGCCATTATTAAATGGGTAAATCGATAAATGAGAATTGAATTGAATCTAAAAGTAAATAAGTTGGTTAACCATGACTGAACAGAGAAAATCAATTTTTCTCTTTTCATCTTTTCTTTTTCTTTTTTCCCTGTTTTTCTCCATGTTTTGATACTATTTTTTCATGGCAAAACAGCAACTTGTATTTTCATTTCTTGTCCAATTTTTACTCAATGTGATAATCACAGTTGACAGAGTTGATGATTATCATATTTGACGGGGAAAATGGCCGATTATTTGGGTTGAAATTATCATCATTCATCGATTTGTCTCGTTTTTGTGTATTTTTTCACTTCAATACCGGTCAGTCTATTGATTAAAGATTTGATGCCAGGAAAAGAGTTATTAAGGCATAAGCTGAAAACGATTATGAGCAAGTTATTCAAGGAAAGAAGGATATTTGTTATCAACAAAAATTCCATGTTAACGATTGGAATTTTATATTGCCATTGCTCAGTGGAACAGTTGAGAGTATTGTTTTCTCATTTATAAATAATGATTGTCATCATAATTGATTTATATTGACTTTTTCATTCAACATTAACCAACACTGAGCCTAATGAATAGTCCAAATGAAAAATTATTTTTTTATTCAACTGGACGAGATTAACAAATAGAAGCAAAGTTTCTTTACTCTTTGAGTTCATGTGTAAACCTAGACAAGACTCAGTATTTGACTAGCAAGGGAAGTAAATGAGATTCCAGTTACCGTTTCTTGCAAAACTAACGGCTCGGTAAATGTTGAGCTGGAGTATAATTTTTTCTTGGCTAATCTTGAAGAGGCGAAAAATAATGAGCTTTTCGCCCTTTTTCGCTAGCGCTCGGTTCATGATATTCAATTCCTTTCCCGTTCAGGCAGATATTGCATTACTACTCTTACTTGTAAATGTCTAAATACCACTAACGGCGCACTAGCACTAAAGTCAAAATACGTGTTTCATCGTTTCTCGTCTTCTACAAGACAAGAAACTTTGAAAAAAAATTGCACAGCAAAGTCCCTGCCCTGGTTAGCTGACTCAAGTTTTTATTTCAATCATCAGTTTATTTTTCATTATTGAGGCTTGTGTCTTAGTTGCTTTACCTATGAGTGTGCAGCCAACCCTTTTGACATCTTACAAGCTAAGGTCATGTTGTACTCGGTCAATGTTGTATGTCATAAATTGCGAGATTATTGATAATAATGATTAGATAAACTTGGAATGAGCAAAAATAGGAAACATTACTTTTTTAATTGACCTTCGAATTGAAAGCCAATTAAAACTACAGGATTTATTGAGCTTATCAGTGGCTCACGTTGCACCTTTGACCATTCAATTCATCTCTTTTTCCCGTTTTTATCGTTCACCGATTAATGAGTTTTCAATCTAAGCAATTAATCATTTTATTTGTCAGTAAATGACTAAATCATTCACTTTGAACGTTGAATAAAAATTAATCATAAATAATCAAACTAGCATCATGACAAAAGTTGAAACAAAAAACTGCAAAAATGCTGAAACGAGTTTCGTCTAACTTCAAATTGAATCTGATAAAGGTGAGTGAAAAAAAAGTCAATTTTGGGCTTTAAAGGCTTTAAGGTTATCAACATTTTTCATGCAAAGACAACAACAACAAAAAAGTAGAAAGTTTAATCATTTCATTTGCGATTCTCTTTATTTTCAATTGCAAATAATCTGATTCAATTGATAGCTTTTAACAAGGAACTTCATTAAAATGAACAAAATCATTTCCTATTTAACGATTCAACAGTAAAACTTAATCAAGTTGAGCCTCAAATTCAAGGAACAGTCGCCTCAATGAAATGATTGAACTCCAAGAGAAAAGGCGCAAGCATTTACAATTGAGATAGAAATCAGTTATTTTCTCGTTCATTTGAGCCTTGAAATTTTCTGCTATTACAGGCTCATTGATTGTTACAGAGAAAAGAAAGTAAAACCAAAAATGTAAAGCAAGGCTTGCATATTGTTTACAATCATTTGATTTGTTTGCTCGTCCAAAGTCATTGGCTGAATTATCTTGAATTTTTGTTTCAAAAACAAGAACCGTTAACTAGATTAATGATGCCAGTTAAAGCACTAAAAATGGGTTTCTCATTATTTTTCAGCTACAAACATATCAAGTCAAGTCAACCTTATAAAAGCCATTTAATAGCAACAAAGTTGCTTCAAAACTCAACTTTCAAAAGTTAACTCAACTTCTGCTCATGTTGATTGAACGATATTAATCTTGTTAGTTAATGCCTTTGAGAATGGCGAGTTTTCTCTGTTTTTTTTTCTTCTTCTTCTTTCATGAAAAAAAAAACAATCAGGAAAATTCAATTTACAAACTTTCATCTTTACCAGAAAATTTTAAAATCATTTCCAAAATGAATTCAAAGTTTTCTCAGTCTAATTAAAAGGTTGATTCATTCTGATTCAGAGGGAAATAGGTCGAATCGAGGATTGAGAAAACCGAAAAAAGAATAAAATCTTTGAAAAAAAAGTCAAGATAACTTTGGTCTTAAGTTCAGTTGACTTTTTCTAAACTTGATGATCATTGATGAGAACTTGATTTTTGCCGAATCGTCTCATCGTAAACTTTTCGTGAAGAGAACTGTTTCAAACTTTGCAAATTCTGTGAGTGAAATCAAGGTAAACATGTGTTTGAACAACAATTAGCCAAAGTAATTAAATTAGCAAGAGATTTGCATAAATCAAACCGGTTCAGTTCCGCGAGTTTTCTGAATGAATCGTCTTCAGTCGAAAGCAAAACAAAAAGTTGTTCCAAGTTTTCAGTTACACTTCGTCTTAGCCAAACAACTCCAAGTTGAAATTAACACTAAAGATGAGAAAGGTTAAAACCTGGAACTTGACCTTAGTAAAGAGGCTGGCCACTGGCACTCAAAGCCGTCGACAGAACTCTGAAAGTGTTTGCAAAATTTGGTGAATAGAGAAATGTAAATATCGAATTTTCGTTTCTTTTTCTGGGTTCATTGTTGAAGTTTAAAGCTAAACTGTTTTCAGTGACTTTTAAACTTATCTGTTTACTGACTTGAATGGATTCCATTTTGAAGATGAAGAGAAAAGCCAATTGTGATGTAATTTACTTTTGATGAATAAGAATGAAAATGATAACCTTAAGGTAATAGAAGGCAATTTGTCATTTACAGCAATCATGAAAAGTGTTTGCTTCATTTACGTCTGCCCAAGTTTAATCTCTTTTTCCCTTTGCTTCTGAAACTGACATGTTTGGTCATCTTGAAAACGCACGATTGAACTGAAATGAATTTTGCTCCCATTCCATTGTAGTTAAACAAATGAACCTTTTAAACATTTTCATCTAAAATTACACATTGAATCAAGGTTATCTAGTTTCGAATCATTTTTTTCCGTTTATTTGTTTAGACCAGAAATTCCCATGGAATGTAATCAAACCTTTCTCAACTTTATTTACACTTAATCGGTGCTCGAGTACGAAATTGAATATTCAATTTGAAAAGTGCAATTAAAGTACAAAACAAGTGAAACTTGTAACTCTTTACCAAACCATCAGGAAACAAACGAATTTCTCAATGGAATTACAAAATTGCAAAAGTGTTAAGTATTCTTAATCATTCAGATTACTCAGAGAAAAGAATGAAACTTTTTTTTCCGTTTAAAAGTCAAATCCTTATGCAAACTCGGGTAAGCTCTTTAGCGAGACATGATTGATGTCAAGGAATTTCTTTGAAATCGACTTTCATTTCGTCACCAATCAAACGTTGTGTTATGGAAATGAATGCCTCATGATTGAGTAAAAGAAAAACTTTTCCAACTCTATTCTTCGAGCGACAATCTTTCGATTTTCTTGATTGATGGAAACAAAGTAAAATCAAGTTCGATTATTCAGACTTTTGATTGGTTTTAATGAACTCATAAAGTAATTTAATATCTCATCAGGAAGGAAGTAAATAGATGTAATTAGCGAAAGTAAATGTTGAACAAAACATGAAATTAAATCTGATAAAAGACAATAAATTATGACTGATTGTAACTCGCCAATCAATTAAAGTTCATTCTTCTCTTGTCTTTTCAAGTGTTAATAAACTCGACTTGTTCATCAAAATTCATGACACTTGGAACTGTTGGAGTGAATAATGAAAAAGAACTGAGATCGACTTTTAATCATTTTCCTTTTTTCGTCGGTAAGCAAAAAATGAATCAAATCTCATTGATTCAACTTGGAATCCTGGAAGCAGGGAAAAGATTGAAATTCGTTAACCAATGGAAGGTGTAAAATGATGAAAAGGCAACTCACGTTTGAAATTTATTTCAACTTTTTTTTCTCTTTTCTTTTCTTCTCCTTTTCCCAATCTGATGACAATTCTTTATCCCTACATTTATCATGTTAAAAGGTCAATTCTGTTTCATGGTTGTTCATTTTCATGGCATAAGATTATCAATAAATGATTGTTGCAATAAATATTTCCACTTGATTTTTAGTCTCATTTCTTTGGATGAAAAGTCATAAAAATGTGAAAAGATTAAAACTTTTCATCATCAATTCCATCAATTTTGATTTGTTGAGAGAAAAAGAAGAGAAAAAAAAGAAAATGTTCTTTCAGTTTTCGAATAAATTTCAAGATTCTTAGCAACTGAATGAAGAAAAAAAACATTGCAACTGAAATTTTTACTTTCATTGAGTTATTATTCAATATCAAAAGTGAAAAGAAGAAAATATTTTTTCATATTATCATGAGATAAGAATGAAAGGAAAAGTATCATGAGAGTTGGAGATGAAGGAAAATCAGAGAACCGGAAATCTCATTCTTATTCTTTTTCATCTTTTTTCTCCTCAAGATTCTTCAATTTTCTTCCAATTGAATAGAATAACCATGATGACTGTACTACTTTTCATCTAGCACAACAATCGCTTCAATATTAATTTTCCACTGAATTTTCAATTGAATAATGAACTTGTCCGTTGCACCATGAAACTTGAAAATGGTGACAAAAAAAGGGAAAATTTTCTTTTCTTTTTCTTTCCATTTTTGATTGGAAAATTTTCATTTCAAATTACATCTTGTTTACCATTTAAATGGCATTGTCTTCATTGGGAAAAGAGTAAAACAAATACCTCGAGTTTCTTGAATAATCTTGAAGAATTACTGTTTAGCATTATCATGGTGATGGAGCAAAAATGCTGCAATTAAATCTCTGGATTCAACAAGATTTTCATTGTCAAATGAATCGACTGATGGAAAAGTTTCTCAGTAGATTTAGAATTCCGAAAAATAAGAAATTTTCAAATTAAAATTGGAGCGATCCATTGATAGCAGCTCGTGCAAAGTTAACTCAACCTGGCAGGTTACTTGTTAGGTTGATGTAACACTGTCAAGTTGCTTTTCGCGTCTGATTAGAGAGAAGAAGAAGTTTGACTCTGTTTTGATTAAGTTTGATTAGAATCGCCTAGTTTGAAATTCGTTTAGTTCGAGAATTCCAAATTTTGAAGTTTTTCGTCTTTCCGCAAGATCTATTGATTAAATTTCGAGTCAATAAATTTTAACAGCGAAACCAGGTTCGGCACTTTTGCGCTGAAAAATTGCATGTTAATCAATCTTGAGAATATTGAAAAATGAATGGAAAACTAATTTCTGGAAAAATTTGAAGCGTAACGCGTCAACTCTAAACTTGATCTGAAGCTGACGTTGAAGTTTATCGAAAGTGTAAGATTAGACTGTTGAAGAGTCTTTTATTTTCAATTATTGGATCAAGTGTTTGTTTTCAAGGTTAAGAGCCTAACCTCGAACCTTTGTTACATCAGAGTTGAATGTGCATCATCGGCTTATATTGTAACAGAAAACCGATTATTCTAAAAATAGTTTTTCAATCGCCATTTTCATCCATTCGGTGAGTAAAGTTGTTTTTCATCTCATTACACATCTTGTCCAATCAATAATCTAAATAAACATAATTACTGCTAAGCTTGCACAGCACTCGAATGGATCGTTATACTTTTTATCAAAAGCTTTTGCGAGAAGAAAAAATATGGATTAAGCAAAAATCGATGTTTTCACATCAATAAAAGGTAAGGAAAGTTGTTGCTGTTTACAAATGGAAATTGCAAATGTATCTTGCCTCAAGGTATCACTCGGTTAATTCAATATTGGCTCATTTAATCAATCAATTGGACGTCATTTGCCAACGAGTCTCTTATTTGCATAACGAACTAACCTTATTTTTGTAACAAAGATTAGGTTTTTTTGACCCAAACGACAGCTAATTTAAGCAACACATGTTTACCGTTGGCATGCAACTCATCATGCAACTTTTATTTCAATTTTTAATCTTTCAAACAATTGCAATGCTTGTGTCAACATTTGCAATTGGTTTTTCATTTTGTGCAAAGATTTTTGTTAGCCTTCAAATTTAAGGACGAAATCAAGTTAATTCAATTTGATTTATCGATATTTGCGGATAACAGATATAGTTTCAAAGCTTGAAGCTCTCAATTTTCGCGTTCGCCTCAAGTCTTGGCCTTAGCTTGTTGAGACAATTAACGGACTTGCCTCAGTTTCCTGGTTAACTTGAACTCATCAACAAGCTTTTATGGTTGCTTGCAAAACTCATTTCCATTGTAACTTGTTGGTGAATCTGTTGCTTTTGACATTTAAAATGGACAATTGAATTAGCTATAATTGCGGCAAAATGATGATTCAAGTTGGTCAAACTTTTTCTTGGTTTGCAAACTTTTCGTGAAACCAAATAGTTTGATCATTTGTATCAATTAGGCAAGAAAAGGCAAAGAGCAAGAAAAAGTAAGTTTCATTGAAGTGAATGGGAAAACAAGACAATCAACAAACAAGTAAACAGTTTCTTGAGCAGGCAAGGCTCAAGCAGCCTTTGTTGAAAAAAAGGAAGCAAAAGCAAAGAGGCAAAAAAGAGACTCAAATAGGTACAGTAAGTGGCAAGTGCTGTAATCAAGATAAATTGCTTTAAATGAGGCTAAATTAATTTCAATCTTGGTCAACAATTACACAGCATAAATTAGCATAATTTATGTAAATTTCAATTAAACTCTACTTTCATCGAGTTTAACTAAACATGAATACAGTTGGATGATTGAACATGATCGAGATTAAACTGGACAATCAGCGAGATAAACTGTGTAAACTTACTTGTTGAATTGTTGTTGTAATGAAATTATCAATCAAAATGGGCAAGTAAATGCCAAATACAATGATGGATAGTCCAATGATTAAGGTTATTGGTGACATCGATTTGTTAAGATCCATGATGTTGGGCCAACAATGAAAAGCTGATACAATATTTAGAAGCGACGATTGATTGGAAACAAGACAATGATGAATGTAACGAGAAAAAAAAGTTTACTGAGGAAAAAAGGTGAACTAGGAAAGGACGCGCATTTTAGGTGAAAAAAGATCGAACTAGAAAAGAGGAAAAGAAGGAAAGAACAAGTTTTGAAATTTTTTGACGAAAAGTGACGCAAATGATGTTGACGTTAGTGATGCACAATGATGAGTGTAGATAAATTTTGTTGTTGGCCAATCCTGATTTCTAATTGCGACTTTTATCTGGTTTAATCAACAGGTCAGAAGGAAAAGGACGAGCATTAATAGTCAACATTGGTAGTTATAGTGAAGCAATGGAATGACGAGAAACTTGAATAAACTTGAAAACGGGAAAAGTTGCAGTAAAGCGAGTGAGTGAGCGAGAGAGAGAGAGAGTTCTCAGGTAATAATTTTAGTTATAATTGTAACTTATCATAATGAATGAAGTATTTGACAGAAATGAGCTTTTCAGGGAAACAAGGGAGAGCTCAACAAGAACCAGAGAGTGAGATTGAGGGAGGAATAAGTGAGTGACTTTCAAGTTGAAGATATGTCATTGGTATGTAAGATGAACAGAAATGGCGAAAACCGCAAAAAAAGATATCGATTTCAACGATTTGATAAAATTATTAAAAACTCAATACAAAACGCTAGAAATCAAATTTCGATTATCAATCAATTTTACTTTTCCCTCCTTTGGATTGATCATTGAACGGACAATTTCCAATTCAATGTTGATGAGATCATCTGAGATGATCCGATAATTTCGAGTTTCTAGAAAAGAAAAGATTGAATTTTGCAAAATTATACTTCTCTTGATTACCTAACTTAATGTCGTCATTGATTCATTGGACGTCACCAGCTTTCAACTTGATCTACTTTATATCATTGAAATCGAGAGGTAAACCTTGTTCTAATCCATTTCCGTAACTGATTAATCTTGATTGATTCCAACGAAAATAGAATTATCATGCAAACAGAAAGTTACATGAGTTTCCCCACACTTGCTAACCTAATAAGTTGAACGTGAAAAGGTGATATTCAATGGAAATGGAATGTTGATGAAAGTGGAAAAAAAAGTTCACTCATCCATTGACTTTTCCATTCACATGTGGTTACATTGAAGTTGCATTAAACCTTTCAATAAGCCACAAATGATAATTTGCACTTTGACTGATCATCAACAGGTAAGTGAATATCATGTTTATCGAGAGAAGCAGAAGAAGAAAACTAGAAAAGAAACAAAATTTCTAAAGATTGTTTTCTTTAGCCTTTTCACAACAACTTGCTCTTCCTTTGGCCCTTCCTTTGGAAAAGAGTAAACCATTGAACAATTAACTGATTCTCAGTGAATCTCCAAAGTGCACCACAATAATCATCATTACATCATTAAAATTTCATGCATCAGATTCATAGCTTTTAACGTTTCCTTTACTCGGTCTTCCTTGCCACTTGAAAGCAACTTTTCTTTTTCCATTTTTTTCTCTCCAAACATTCAAATGTTTTCCATGTTGATATTCAAGGTTGATGAATAACTAAAGCTTTAATTGAACAATTCTGGTTGCAGAGTAAAGCATAAAATTGTCACTTTACTATCAATATAATTTGAGGCAATTTCATGAGCAATCAGTTGACTGTTGAAAGTTTTACATCGAAACTCGACAGACATTCGTCAAGTTTTTGCTTTTTTATCGTCACTCAGTTGACCATGGAAAGAACGGAAAAAATTGAAACTTATACAGTAATCACGATTAAATAATTTTCCAATCTCGTTTGACTTGATTGTTGGTTCCACATTTCCAGTCTATTCAAGTGAATAAAAGAGTTTTAACGATCAATGAATGCAAACGTAATAGCAAATGTGAATTTTGTCTTCATTTGAATCATTCATCTCGAATGACCAGTCAAAGTAAAAGTGAAAAAAGGTCTTGACCAAAGAGAAAGATTCTCGAGAGACTCAAATGGGTCAAGTGGGTCACATTTGGATTTGACAGATGCAATGTCTTTGCATAGACAATGTTTTACTCTTGCAAAGAGACAAACCCTTTTCCCTCATTTACTTGATTAATTACTTTTGATTTTTTTTTCTCGCAATCAAAAAGTGCAATTTGAAAATTGTCTTTTCCCTCAATTTTTTCACTCATTGTTGAAGACAATTGAAAATGCGTCAAGTCCACTGAGCTTTGTTTGCTCTTTCATTCGTCTTTGGACGTAAAACTTTTTCAATGTTGATGTTCAATTGTTTTTACTTGCAAATCACGAGTTGAAATCTGACTAAACAGAAGCCTCTATTGCTTCAAGTGGACGCAGTTGAGAATCACGAGAATCACTTTCCAAGTAATCAGTAACAACAAAACTGTGATAAAATTCATTATTTTCTAGTGTTTTCCTTTCAAACTCATTGTTGAAAAATTATTCAATTTACTGTTCTTTTCTTGTTCCATCAAATGATGAAACTCTTGAAGATATACACACACACACAAGTCAGGTTGAGCAAAGGTTCAAATTGATTGACTTGAAAAGCTATAAATCATGTTAATCATTTTCTACTTTTCTCCATCACATTTGGTCTTCTTTTTGGTTTCATCCACTTTACACCCGTTTCAACCCAAACTACCAAAGTTGAAAGTTTTCTGGGTTTCTCCAGTTTCGTCTTTGGGCTTTTCAACTCTCACTTGAGAAATGAAAATGATTTTTCTTTTCATAATATTATTGTTACCAAATCTTTTGCGGAATAAATGATAACAGAAGAAGATGATATAAAATGAAATTAGACAAGATTTATTAGTAGGCCAATGAGATAATGATAAAAAATGTCTATGAAGAGAATGAAGAGAAGAAGAAGAGAAGAAGAAAAATAATAGTTGATTGAAGTGTTAAATCTCTTTTCTTCTCTATCACATTATTACATTATGATTCTAGATTTGATATTGATACTGATGCTAATACAGATAATGATTGTTGATGATACACTTTTGCTCATCATCTTGACTGGCTTCCTACTCAATGTTATCAACTTTTTCTTTCCCTCTCACATTATTCAATTGATCACAGGCACATTGCCTGAAAGCGACACTTGCTTCACTGCCTTCCTCAATCAAGGACATTTACATTTTCATCTTGTGTGTGAGTTACATATAACAATGGTTCATCAGCTAAGTATTACTGGAAATGATGTAAATCGTTACGTGCCAAAGTTGATTGCATTTTCCTTTTCCTTCATTTTCTTATTTTCCACACATTTTCATATTCATATCTTTTCACTGTTAATGTCAATCGTGAAATATTGTCTCCACTCGCCAATCTGAACTCTAATCCATCAAAGAGCAAAAGTGAAATGAGTTATTTTGCATTCATTTTTTTTCTCTTCTTCAAGTTTTGCCATTTGTCTGTTTAAATGAACTTTATCAAACTAGGAAAAGGTTCATTCACGTGGAAAAGTCATTGCTTTTAATCAACTTTAAAGCTAAAAATGGACTTGCTGTTGACTGGTCAAATTGAAACTTGATGATTCCATTGATAAGCAAATTATTTCAAAACTTTCAAGTTCAGATTTTGTAAATAAGAGTAAAAATAGATTCTTGACTTTTCCGATTCAATTTGCTTCTTTCAATAAAATTGAAGTAAACATTGAGATGTTTTGGTGCAATCATTGGCTATAAATAAAGTTTTTGTTTTTGTTTTTGTTTTCCAGGCAAATAGTTGAAATTTCATCAAGACTGTTCGAAAATGAAAGAAACTGAAAAAAAAATCAAAATAAAAGATAATTCAATCATTGCTGTATCCATCATCTTTCCTTATTGCCGTTATTAAGTTATGCAATTGTAGCGATCAATCAAATGTTTTTCAAGATTAAGCCATATTCACTGATAAGAGCCTCGGCTCACGCGTCTTAACCATGAAAATCTTCACTTTAGTGATATAACAAATACTTGAAGGAAATATTTTCGAAACGAAAATTTCTACATAACTTTCAAAACCTAAAATAGTTTCACAAAAAACAATCGTCTATGTCAATCAATGTTAATCGTCAATGTTAAACTAGAGTTCAAAATGCGACGTTCGAGTTAAAAGTTGAGGTGCGATGTGCAAGGAGTCGTTACTCCATTTAGCCCTTCTTCATTTACAGTTAACTCAATGTCATTCCCCTCTAGTTTAATCTTACATTTTTATTACTTTCCTTTTCTTGGTTAAATACTGGTCAAATCAACCCAAAGAGCAAATTATTTTTTTCAACTTTTCTAAATGGTGGCCAAACATTGTTAAAGAGTTGCTTTAAATCTATTATAGTCACGCTAGAGAAGACCAGTTCCAATGTCGAAACTGTTGACCAAGATCTGCAGCTTGTAAAAGGAACTCAATTTCATGTCCTTGCAACCAACAAGGGATCAAAGGAAAATTTCAAGATTCAATTAAAGAAGGTTTTTTTCCAAAATGAATATCGATTTGACAAAATTTCAAGATTTGTATTTTGTGGCTTTTTATTGTGATGATGGTCTGTTTGTCAATAATTCAGGTCTTCTCAGTATAGATTGATTGCATCTTACTCGATGAAAAAAAATTATGATCAGTTTTTTCCGTCAAAATGGTGGCTAAGCGGTAAAGAATGTTTTGTAATCGGTGAAGAAATTTTGAAATCAGCCGTGATTGAGAATCTTCTTGTTGATCTAAATATAATTCAATGTCAGATTAGCGTATTGCACAATTGACTTTTTATCAGATCTTTTCATCAATCTATAACTTCCAATTCAACATGAACCATTATAATAGCAAACCATTGAATGTTCAAGTACTGTCATCAAGTTAATTATTTAATGTAAAGTAAAATAGTGGCATCATGAGTGGTTATTGAATGTCACTTAATGTCGCCTCAAGCCGTGTGTTTCTCATGCAAAGCTGATAACGAATGTCGATACATGAAATTTCATTCAATATTTTGCTTCAGTTAAACTCAAAATGGAAACATTTTACTGTAAGGTCACTCACTAGGTCAGTATATTGTGAAACAAAGTGAAATGACAAAACGTAAACTTGAACAGTCAAGATGATGGTTCTGATAAGCTAAACTGATTGAGTTTTTGTTGTCGTTAAATTAGCTTTTTGTAAATTTCTTGCCTTTCTGTGTGCTTTTACTTTCACTGCTTTACTGGGATAATAATGTTATCTTTACAAGAAGATGCATGTAGATGGGAAAAAGAAACCATTAATGATTACATTTATATTCAAGGGAAGGCGAAAAACTTGAATTTCCCACTCACTCCATTCCATCATCACCATCAAAATTTGATGCGTTTTTATCCATGAAATTTGCATTTCCAAGCCAGCATAAATGTCACCAGGTAACCAGAATATCTCATGAAAATGTCTTTTGTAACGAACATGTTTACCCTTGTTTTATCTTTTTCCTCATTTTCAATGTTTCTTCTTTTCCTTTTTCTCAACACATCATCATCCTTATGGAACCTTCAAATGCTCTACTTTTTACTTTTTTTTTACTTTTTCAACTTTTCCTTCTCATTCCATTCATGTTATTCAGATATTGCACCATTGACATTGCTATTCATTTACAATAGATGTTCTTAAAATAATATCTTCTTTAGTTTCATTCTTTTGCTTCTACTCATGTTCAATTAGAACTTTTAGGTGAGTATAAAGTTCAACAAAAATTCCATCGTTTTTCATATTATCGTTGCTTGCAAAAAGTTAATGCTCTAATTTGTAAGGATTCAACTCAATTTTCATCTGACTATCATTCCATTCTTGAGATAATTCAATGTCTTTACTTTTCCCATGTAAATGATGTAATAAAATTTGTTTGTTCATATGAGACTTTTTCTTCTGTTGCGTCTATTTTTAGCTTTCGTTGTTTGCGGTTCATCACTTTTATCATCACACTTTATTATTTCCATCAACAGTGAAAATGTTGCCGAGATAACATGGAATCTTCCTGAATAGCTTGACAGAAATCAATCTTCACTGATTAAATCTCATGCAATCTCTCGATATTTTAGTCCATTCTTTGACCCTTAAATTTTTCCCTTTGTTTTTCGTTTTCACTTTTCCTTGGAAAATTTTGCTTCTCTCCATTTGTCAAGTAATTAATTTTTGAACTCACAGATTGATAATTAATTTTGGCATTCATTTGAATTTCCTTTCAGTTTTGCGATTACGGAAGTATTACATGACAGATAATAATCATGGACCAATTAAGTGGTAATTAAAAGGCAATTGAATGCATGTTTAGAGTTATAACAAAACTTTATTGAATGAAGAGGAGTGTTGAAACCAGGGATACAATTGTTTTTTCTGACAATTCAACTTTCAATTTTATCTCTCTCTCACAATGATCTATTAAGTGTGCTTTTATAGCCCTATCCCAGTTTGTTCAAAGATTTTCGACCATCTCGTACCAATATAAGATGTGCTGTAAAAATATCTGAAACAGTGAAACTTTACGAAAATTTCATGAGTGATGTTACTGCCAAAGCTTCAACTGAACGGGAATGCAGATTCACGTGTAGATGACTGTTTCTAATACTTCATCAATATCGAGGTGAATTAAGTGAAGTTGAGTGAAATGTTCATTTCGATAACTAAATCAGTTGTAGATGAATTTTGAATCATGAAAGTTTATACATAGAATACTTAAAAATATTGAATTAAAAATTGAAACCATGATCCGAGCATATGGCAAAAATTATGGGGACAACACTTTAATCTTTCAGATTGGCACCAGATGACTTTTCAGAGATACAAACTGTCTGAACTTCTAACCAAGGCAAAATCGAATGACGATTAGGAGAAATTGTATAATTTTTGGAAAATTACAGTAATTTAAACAGATAAGCTCATCTTATCAGCCAATTATCAATACAAATACAGTCTAAAGGAAAAAGATTCAACGATTCTCCTAATTTTTAATCGATTTTGCCTTGCCTTGCTTCTAACAATCTTCATTTGTTCAGTTTACTTGATAACTTTGCAGAAAATTTCCCATTTTTGAACTTTTTTTAGATTTTATGTGCTTTTTGCTATTATAGCATAACGCCTTCTGAAGCTAAACATACAGGGGATGCTATCGCTAAAGCTTACCATAAACAGAAACTAACAATGTTTGAAAATTTTGGAATATCTAAGACTGTGGTAAGCAATTGTCTAAAATTAGGTGAAGATCATGATGTAATATCGAGATTTACACTTTAAGACGAATTTTAAGGTTAGAATCTAAAGGTTACCGTTCATGTAATGATATTTACAACTAAACCCAATTCTAAGTATGCCTTAGAACAATGCTGAACGCAATTCAAGATTCATGGAATCAATGGATCATCGTTCAAGCTAAACAGAAAACCATATCAATGTCCACCTGGAATTCGCTAAGAAACATGAGTTATGATCAAAGGGTAACAAGAGACTGCACGACGAGGTAAAGGGGGAAAAATGTGATAAGGTCTAACTTAAAATCTCACTGATGGCAATGAAAAAAGAATGAAGAAAGAGATTAATGAAAAATTAAATATCAAATTAAAGATAGAATTGACCTCTTTAATTCAATGTTAAATTTTTTATATTTTTTCACAAATCCTCTTGCTTTTCCTAGCTTCCTTTATTGCCCTCTATCAGAGAGATGTTAAGTTAGCCCTTATCACATTTTTCACCCCTTACCTCGTCGTGCTATCTCTTGTTCCTCTTTGGTTATGATACAATGAATACAAGTAGTGTTTAGTGATGAGAAAATCTTGAGCAACCACGATAAACTTGACGGAAACGAGTGTTATTGGTACGAAATTCGGAAGGCCCCAATTTTTACTAGACTAGACGATCGCTCGCCAAAACCGGAGTGGCAAATAAATAGGGAACCTATGATATTTGTTTGTCGTGATATCATGGCATATGATGATAGTGGTTTTGTGGGAACATAAGTGACTCTTCTTTTGTCACAATATTTTCATGAGTTTAATAACGTTCGACTGACTGTTTTTAGTCCTTTACCAGAAACTATTAGTGCTATTATGATTAATCTTTTCATTATTAGTGATCGAAATGTTTCAATAATTGTCGAATGATCTTTCAAGGTGGTCTAAAAGTCAAAGATCAACAGCAAAGTTCAATAGCAACTCGATAGATGTTTTTGTTTAACAGTTCAAGTGGTTTTTAAAAATACGACCTAAGTTAAAAATCTTCAAACCGTTTCACTACGCCCCGATACCGAAGCGTGATTTCGGAGGCACGCTTTAGGTATGTAATGCCCTTTGTTTAAATGGATTTTTGTCATTAGTTAAGCATTGTCCTGATATTGTCCTGATATTTTTCTACTATAAATTTCCCATTTTCGTGGTAAATCATGTCAGAATAAAATCCCATGAATGGAATTCGCTCGCGTTGGATACAACATAACTAAATTAACATCATAATTAATCACTTTAGTATCATTGAGTTGAATATCACTTTGGAAAATCAGCGATATGATTAAATAGGAGAAATGAGCAATCAGAGAAAATTATTTATTTGCAGAAACGATGATATAAAAGCATACAAACTAAGATTTTCTTGGACGCCCAACTTTTGGATTATTTGAGCGACCATCTCGAGGCGGGACGTATATACCTTTTCCAAGACAGTGCTTATCACATTTATGATCACAGTCGTGTGAAGGTGCACCAGGAACTTTGCAATACTTCTGTTCATGACGAGTTCCTGATCTTCTATTAGAGAGTCCAGCACCACAAAATCGGCACCAATATCTTGAATCTTTCTTTTCATCAGTCCAGGCACGAAAAAGTTGTTTGTCTTCCGGTTTCAGACCCCATGGAACAGCCTCATCTGTTTTGACGTCACTGGCCAGCGTCAAGGAATTGGACCATTGCGTGACAAAAACATGAGCTTTTTGGCCACATATATTCAAAAACCCTTGCCTTTTGAATCGTGAAACAGGATGGGCCCCATTAGAAACAGTAGCACTTGCAGAAATCCCAACAGCGTCCATTGCCGTATCTTTATTGCCAATATCCATTCTTTGTGAGGGCCCTGGCTTCATGGATACCATTTATTGAGGAAGAACTATAATTGTCTACTTCGAAACAGAAGAAACTAACTGCTTTCTTAGAGTGAGTAATAAAACTAATTTATGATTGGACTTTCCTTCCCATTTTATACTTATTAGTGTTGAAGATATAATATTAAGTGTCTTTAAGTGGAATAAAACCAGAATTTTTTTCTACTGCAAAAGCATAGAGAAGATAAGATTTCATCAGCACTTCAGTAGCAAACTTTTTAAGTGCTTGAGTCAATAAAGTTTTATTTGTTGAAGTTGAAATATAAATTTATTCGGTAAGTCTGTAGAAGTAAATGTTGGCTGACGTTCGCCTTCTTACTCACGGCTTATGTCCAACTTAGCTTCGAAACCCAGGAAACCTTTTAAGCGGCATTTCAGAAAAGATGTTTGGAGATAAACACAAGCAACAAAATTAATAAAAGTCAAAACATGTCCAATGTGTATAACTAGATGAATTTATTTAAACTCAAAAAGATCGCAGTTAAATGGGTTATTTTGAAGATGTTCAAAGGTTGTTTAGAAGTTGATTCCTGGTAAGGCTAATCCACTAATTGAGAGCACACGTTTAACAATAAATAGAAACATATATAAACAGAAAAACTTACAAGAGTAGTGATAAACCATACGCTTCTGGCAGACTAGTACGTGTGAAGGCATGAAGGTAAGAAAAAGTTATGAGAAAGAGAAATCACTAATTTTCTCATAATCCCTAATTTTCGTAACCGTTATGGCCGACATGGCAAAATAACTTGACACAATGGTGTTTATGATGCGAACAATTTTTTTGCAAAAAGTGAAATGGAATAACTGATAATATTCAAACAAATTAATTAAAATTAAAATTAATTTTAAGAAGATAAAAGAAAATTCCGCGTTTGAACGTCAAAAAACAACTGACATAAACTGAATGTAATTTGACTATGATAGCAACGTGTTCAAAAAAGTGGTTCATACTTCTTTAGTGAAAAAACAGGTTTTTTCGACTTAAACAACTTTTACAAAACTTGTCAAACTAGTTTTGAAAATAATTTCCGCAAATCCGTTAATCTCGCGAGTTAATTGAGTTCGCTTGTTTGGCGAAATCAGTGATATCATTTATCTAGCGAGTTCACCAAAATTAAAGAGATGTTTTATCGCGCGAGATGGGCCCCGGTCGCATAATGATTTTTTACTTTTTCCTTCCCTTACTAGCAAAAAAATTATTGCCTCAAAAAGTTTATTCTGCTTGACTCATGCTCATTTGTGATTTCTCTTTCTCATAACTCTTTCTTTTCTTCATGCCACTACTTGTACTAGTATGCCAAAAGCGTATGGTTTACCACTACTTACAAGCAAAAATTCATTCACGTTCAAAGTATTACTCCCCATCTTACCATCATGACAAATTAAATCTAGTGAATTTTGATGGAATCATCACTTACCCTGGTGAAGATATGTCACAATTGAATTTTCAATAGATTCGGTCATGATTCCTGATAGTAACCCAAAACAGTGTTTCAATAATTATGCGGGAAGTATGACTCTTCAAAAGCTCAAAACTTCGGCATTTAAGGAAGCCTTCGTATGTAGGAAACAAGTTGGTTGGACGACAGGTACAGTTTTTGATAATGCGAAACTTAGCTTATTGATGTTTTAAAAATAATTTTTCGATCAATACTTCTCAAGACCTAGGACTTTATGAGAAAACTGTCCATTCGTATTACAAATTGCTTAGAATGGTAAGTAAATAATTTAATTTTAAATTGATGATTATAATTCTATTTTATATTAAATTTTATATTATCATTTTATATTATATTAAGTATTAGGTGTGCTTCAAAATTGTTAACAAAAATTCAATCAGAATCGAAGTACCAGGAAGAACAGTAGAAATTGATGAAACAATGATTGAATATAAGAGATAATATAATATAATCGTGGACGACTAACAAGTGACCAAAGAAATCAAATCTGGGTATTTGGTGGCATCGACAGAGATTCGAAATTATGTTTTGCTGAGATTTTTGAAAAAACTCTTCTTGTAATAATTCATCGTCACATTATTCTGGGGACAACAATTTATTCAGATGGTTGGAAGAGCTATGAAAATCTACGGCTACATGGTTACAAACGTGAAACTGTTAATCATTCTGAAAATTTTGTTAATCCGTTTGATCAGAATGTTCACGCTCAGAACATAGAGAGAAAATGGCGATCTTTGTAAGAAACTATTCCCTAGTCTACAAAAGGGAGTCCATATTTCTGACCTCTTCCATATTTCGATTTCATTTATAAATAAATTTATCAGACTAGCACTCAATTAGGAAATAATTTCCAAACTATTCTTGAAATTCTTCAAAATAACCCATTTAACTGCGATCTTTTTGAGTTTAAGTAAATTCATCTTTTATACATCTTTTCTGAAATTCCGCTTAAAAGGTTTTTTTGGTTTCGAAGTCAAGTTGGACATAAGCCGTAAGTAGGAAGGCGAGAGTCAGCCAACGGTTACTTCTACAGCCTTACCATTTATTCATGCATTCATTCACAATAGATTTGCACTTTCCATTTGGAAGTGGCTTGCAAATAAATTTTCGAGTTTCCCTTGATGTATGACTTGATGTCACATTATGGCGAACAAAAGTTCTGTAGATAAAATTAGAATAAATTCTGTGTTGAATCTGCAGATATCGGGCTAAGCAAGTTTTCATTAACGACTGAATGGACTGTAATCTATAACTTTAGTTTGAATCAAAGCATATGTTCTGTACCGGTTGAAATACCCATTTTCTGTTCAAAGTACGCGATTAAATTCATTCACACAAGTATATATTTTCGTCATTTAGTAGCGATGAATTTTTCGACTCAGCGTCTTCTCGTTTTTGAAAAAAACAAAACATAAGTTTCAGCTGAATGAATCAAACCCCGAATGTAATATATTCTCAGTTACTGTACGTTGAGTTTAAACAAACTCAAGTCTAAATCTAACAGCAAACTTTGATTGAACATAGCTTCGTCCACAATTTTCACATTGCCAAAACATTTCAATCAATGAACAGTTTAATGAAAAAAGTTTTCACTTCATTATTAAACTTACCTTTTCCAGCTTTTCCAGCCTTATAAGGTCTCACTCGGATTTCACCCTTTGTTATTTGTGTCAATTATAAGAGAAGAATGCATCACTATTTACTATCCACAGATGACTTGGTAATCAACCCACACATTATTACTACTGATTTTCATGATAAAAAAAGTTAATCGATGCATGTATAATCGCAAATCAAACATTCGTTCGTAGTTCTAGCAATTAAAGTATGGAAGTATTTGATGAAAGAAAAGGAAAAAAATCATTTATCAACTGCATGTTTATTAAGCTTGCGACTGTCCGAACAGATAATTCCTTGAACCAAAACAAATCACATCAATTCTTGCTCTGAATTATCATCTACTAAAGCTCAAAAGATTTTCGCTGCAAAATCATCATCAGCAAACTCTAATAGTATACTATTTTCGAGAAATTCTTACTGAAATTATCATGTTTCTACCCAAATGGCAATCTTTTTTAAATGTTCAGTGTTGATGTTTGAAATGTTTATGCGTTTAATCAGTTGTAGGTCAAGTAAATTTCATTTTTATTAGTTATTAATATCAAACAATTCAAATTTTAAATAGCATTTTAAGTTACAGAACAGATTTTAAAAATTTGTCGATAAAATTTTTTCTCCAATTAGCACAAGTTCATTTTATTGTCTTGTTTTTGTGCATTTATGGCCAAAAGAGTCAGAAACACAGAAAAGGTTGGATGAATGAATAATGAATATGAAGATGATTGAGCATATTTAAAGATGGCAGAAATACTTGAGGACGAAAGAAACGATGAAATTGATAGAACATGTTTTTGAACTTTTTTTGTTTTCTGTTCTTGTTCAATATCATTAAGTTAACAAGTATTGCTTAGGCTTACAATTTCTCACCAGTTTTGTCTCACTTTTCACTCTATCCTTTCAGAATCACTTAGAGAAAAGTTTCCCTTTCTTGCCCTTCTTCATGTTTATATATCAGTTTCAATGGAATGGAATGATGGATGACGATAAAGTGGATGAGGTGAAAGTGAGCGTTTGGTGACTGGTGAGGCATGCAGTGAATTAAATTTAAACTTTTTTCTAGACTGTTGGCGGTGATGAGAGTGATGATGTTGCTGTTGATGATACTGTTGTTGTTGATGGTGGTGTTGCAAGTGTGCTTGGTGAGGGTAATGATGATGTTGAGGTTGATGTTGATGTTGATACATGCTTCTTCCACCAGACTGATGATAATCGTCTTCATCATTCTCTTCATCATCAAAAGAAACGTTAATTTCATTGTTGCCTCGATTGGATAGTGAATATGGTTCATTTGACTGGCCAATGGGTTGGAAAATGTGATATGGAGTTGGACCAATGTTGAGTGTAAAAGGAGGCTGTTGTCGTGCCAATGAGGTTGATGATGATGATGAAGGTAGTGGACCTGTGTGAGGTGAGCAAAGGGGAATGTGCAAGTTAGAAGGGTGAATCGATGAAAAGGATCGCTTCATGGAACTAAAATTGATATTGTTGTTCCTTTCATTGTTGCTGTTGGTGGTGTTGTTGTAGTTGTTGGCATTGATATTGTTATTAACATTGTTAAAGTGTGAGATGCCAGTTCTGTTTGGTAACAAAGTTGTTCCCATAATGTTTCGTTGAGGAGTTTCTGAGGCTGCAGTTAAATCAGGTATTGAAAGGAGGATTCCAGGTTCATCCCAGTTCTTGTAACTTGGATAACTTTCAAAGCTACTATTGAAACCCATTTTTTCATCTTCACTGTAAATCTCTTGGTTCAATAGGAAGCAACCTTGCTTGGGTGGATTGTCTCTCGACTCGGGATGGGTCGAGCCACGTACAAGACTATTGCTGGACCGAGTATTGGGATTGCTCTTGGCATATTGAAGGTGTGACTCTTGACTGTAATGCTGTTGCTGGGAATGATGTTCAACTTGCTGTTGATGTTTAACTTGTCCATGGTGTTGCTGGTTGTAAGAGGTTCGAGGTGAGGGAGGCGTTGATTGAGGTGAACGAGGTAAAGATCTGTTGTCTAATTTAATGGGATGTTGGTAAATGGTCGGATGTGGGAGTGGTTCATCACAAATGGGAGGATAAACTTTGTCTGTGATTTCAGATGTTGAAGAGCGAGCATCTTCAGAAGAAGCCAATGAAGATGATTTTCTATGCATTTTGAGAAACGAAAAGATGAAAAGTCGATTAAATTTCAAAATACATTTTCTTTTTTAAATATTTTTTTTGGAAAAATTTTGGGTAAAATGCTTTGCCTTTTTGGTGCAAATTCCAATCAGCTTATACAATGGTGTTTCATTTTGCAAAAAGTAAAATTCTTACCTTTTATAAATTATGAGACCAATTGAGGCTAAAAGTAAGGTCAACAAGAGTAAGGCCGCTGCTGTGGCAATGTAAGCCATTTGTAAAAAAGGATCTGAGAAAAGAAACAAAATGAGATTAAAAACATCATCAATCACTATGGTTACTTATGTGAAATTTTGAAAAGAAAATTTCATTTTCTTCTTCTCTCATTTTTGGTTTACCCAAACATAAGCTTCAAGTTTACGCATTTTCCTTTTTCTGGTAAAACCAAGTTTACCTCACTCATCAATTCTGATAATGAAACATCAGAAACTTATCAGATTAACTTGCTTTTTCCATTTTGTTTTCTCTTCATTTGCAACGAAAACAAGGTTAAACCATTGCTGATTAGGAATATTGAACTTTACATGATAAAAGTGATGATGTGAATGAATGGGAAAAGATATATTTTTCACTTTGAATATTAATTTGTGTTTGCAAGTGAACAGTTTTGGTCTAATAAATATATTGATAGAGCAAGTCTTTGAATGAAACTAGAGGCAATGAAATATTAATAACCTTTTCATTAAACTGTCAACATCGAGTTAAGTAACGAACAAAAAAAGATATTCAGTGATGATGATAATGATGAGGTAATTATGTTGTGAATGTTAGCACAATAAAGGTGATTATAAGTTGAGTGACGTGAAACAATTGAGATTTGGAGAGAGAAAAAAAGTTGTCTATTAAAAGGTGAAAAGGGAAAAGTAAAGGTTTCAATTTAAGGTAAGAAGAGATTGGATGGGAAAAGGTACATTTAGCTATTCTTGGAATGCTATTACAAGAATATGATAATGTTTGAATTTTTCCACTTTTCTTGAAATGGAAATTGAAATGTTGATGAAAATGTTGGAATGAAAAAGTGTTCAGAAAAGTGTTTGGAAAAAAAAAGAAGCGAAACAATTGCAATGAAATTGTGGATGAGAATGGAATGAATAAAAAATGAAGAAGAAAAGGAAACAATTTTATTGTTGAATGGTCAGTGAACAAAGTTTGACCAGAAAGTGTCTTCAAGTCGCACAAGTTGCTTAACAGGGAAAAAGAGGAAAGTAATAAGAAGAAATCTTGTGATCTCAAATGATGATATCTGAAGGTTGAATAGATGAGGACAAAATGAAGATGCAAGTTGAGATTTTACCTTTCCCTCTCTTCTGAACCGAGAAAAAAAGATAACAGATAAATTTATATCACTCTACAGGGAGTAAAATTTTGGGAATCGGAATGAATCACGTTCAGAGGTTTGCCATGGTAAAACATCTAAACAATGTATTTAGTCGGTAATATATAAACATTTCCATTGAATCGAAATGTAGAGCTAAATTTTTGCCTCAATAATGGACGCTTTTCATTCTCCAAGGAATCAATTTTGGTCAACAATTATTTATTTCATTTGTTCATTCATTGACATTAAGCTGGATAGATTAATAAAATGACTGAGAAAAGATTAAAAGAATTGGCAAGAGATTTCTTTTTGGTCAACAAAACTCAACTTGCAAATAAGTCGAAACAACTGAAATTTCGATGCTTGACAAATGGATTCGTTTCTAAATAGATATCAATAGAGTTTCGATTATGGAAGGGGCAAGAAATTTTCTTTGCTTTTCGTCAGCATAACAACGAATTTGATTTTTCGACAAAAAATACTTTTTACTTTTCTCTTTTCTTATGGGTGATTAAATGCAATTTGGTGAAAATTTCAGGCAGCTAAAAATACGAAAGCAACCATGAAGCAGTTTCAACATTGGGAACAATCTTGAATGACCTTTGATTCAACTTGGGATGAAGTGGTATTCAAACTCATAAATCAAGTTTGGAAAATTCAATTTTACGCTGGAAAAATATTGCAATATGAGGTTGAGAAATGTTTTTACTGTCTACTTTAATATCCACAAGAAGCAAGATATTGAAAAGTAAAATATTGGAATCAAATTTTTATCAAGTTAAGCACTGAATGCACGAAAAAAGGTTGAAACAACATTATAGTCAAAAGAGAAAATGATAAAGTTTTGGCAAAACAACACTTATTAAAAGACAAGCAAAGTTCATATACAAATATTATATTGACGAATATTTGAATAACATTTAACAATATTCTCGAGATAATGATTTTTTTCAGTGAATATGAATGACGAAAAAGAAATGTTCAATGAAATTTGGCAAACTAAGTTAGTCATTAAACAGCGAGAAAAGTGAAAAGCAAAAATACTTCAAGTACGTAAAGAAGCAAATGAAGAGACAAATTTTAATGCTGAAGGGTGAAGCATTAGCATTAAATTTCATCTCTTGACTAGCATCAGCAAATCGTAAAATAATGAATGGAAGATAATTTTTGTTGCTTGGAAGTAAAAGGCTTAATAATTTATAAGCTAACTTGGAAAAAAAGAAGTTGAATTTTTTTTCCACAATTAATGTTCACTTTTATTTAATTTTGTGTTCACTTCTTTTACATTTTAATGTTGATCCCTTTAACCTTACCAACACTGTTTCTACTTTTTATCACATAACATGACACTCTTTTACCTCCCAGGATACCTTGAAGACAAACACAGAAGAGACAAATGAATGGGTTAAAGAAAGAAGAAAAAGAGAAGAAAAAAAGCTGAGATAATTAAATACCGTCTAGGGAAATACCAACGGAAGGGCATCCAGTTGGGGTTGTTGCTGTTGATGATGTTGATGAAGTTCCAGTTTCAAGACATTCTTTCGAAGTTACATTGTTTCGAGTAAATTTCTTATCAAAATAGGCAATTTCATCCAGATTATCTTTACCAACATTCTCATTGTTTGCTGATACTGTTGAACTTGTCTCTAAATTGAGTATATCACCAGGAACTGAATTACCCAGAAACAAAAAGAGAAAAAGAGAAAAGTAGAAAAGGAAAAAAGTTGAAACATGAACAGGCATAAATATAAATGACATGAACACTGTTTTTTTACAATATTTATCTATGAACATTTAATAAATGTTTCACCAGATAATAACCTAAAGACATACCATTCTAATGGTTACAAGGAGTAACAGCAGATAAAATAGTAAATTTCATCATCAACATTAACCTCACACCAAGAGTCAGTTGTCTGGCTTTCATGGAGGCTCATTTCAACTCCCTGTGACATTGTTATCAACTGTTATCCAACTTGTCAGTTTATCAACTTGTAAATGAGCTTTATCAATTTGACCTTTTTTCCTTTTCCTTTTTTTTTTGATAAAACATTTTTTCTTGCCTTTACACCTTGATCGTGCAAAGAAGGAGGAGAAACGAAAAGGATGAGATGAATGTGAAAACGCAAAATGAACACATGTTATTGTAATATGCTAATAGAACCATTATTTTGAGGTAATATTCATTTGCCATTTGGATTTTCACATTTCAATCATCATAATAATAATGCTGATAATATTTTTCTTATCAAGTATTCCGAGTAAATGTATGCATTTATGTATAAATAATATGTATTCATTGGAATACTTTTTTCTACTGTATTGGAATCTCATTTTTTCTCATTTCTTTTTCCTTCCTTCTACCTTCTTGCACCATTTCGTGGACCTTTTTTTTCTTGGTTATCAAAATTTTCTTGCCTCAACTTGTAATATTATTCATACCTTGAGAACATGGTCTTGAATCTTGAACAGTAGGACAGGCACAGATATAACCCTGAGGTCGAAATAGGCACAAATGAGTACAACCTCCATTACCAATTCCACATGGATTTGTTCCTGTTGTTTTGTTCGCAGAAGAAAAAAGTTTAATTTTTATTTCAAAGTTTGTCGAGAGACGCAAAAAGGGCAAAAATTTTCAACTTGAAGCATTTTCGTTTCAATATCAATATATTCGACTATTGAACTTTGACAATACCGTTAATAGTCTTGATTGCTTTTGAGCAAATATTTGCTTTTCAGATGCAAATAAGTATAATATTGCTGGATTCTGAAGGAAAGAGAGGAAAACTTTCAATTGCAAGGTTAATATGATAAGAGTGATAGAATGAGAAGAAAAGAAAAGTGCTAAAAAGTCTTCTTTTCTGATGATTTTATTAATGATGGAGAGTAATAGTTTGATAGACATTTGTATGGTAACCTAACTAACTGAATCAAAATAGCTTGAAGCAGTTGATCAGTCAATAAATGAGGCTAGAAGGTTTCAATCAATACTCAACTTTTGTACAACCAATAGTGAGAGGCCGCTACTAATTAATGTAGACGTTCTAGATGCTGAGCAACTACTAGATCAAAGAGTTTGTTCATTTGTTTCTGTTCAAAAACTCGTAAATTGCCTTTTTAACAAACAGATTGTTTGACCGAAATCCCTTGTCAATCCATTTTCTAGTCGAAAGCCCTTATGGTAATGCCTAATGAGCCCTTCTATTTCCAGTTAATATTGCAATACGGTCAACTTTCACCGTGAGAAAACTAATCAGCTATCAACTAATGAGCAGCTCTGAACTTCTAAAAGTTACAAAAGTGCATTTTTTGAGAGTTGCAAATTTATGTTTGAACTAAGATGGCTCAAACGAAGGGCTTCGGTGAACGACTCAACTCGAATCGGTGAACGATTTTCAGTTAGGAAATTGATTTGCCATTCCGTTTTCAATTATCAAACCATATTTTAGATTATTTACAAAAACAAGAAGTTCTTTCGGTGTCCCGGTCAACTGTCATAGAGAAATATAAAGAAAATTAGACAATAGAAGATGCTTAGACAATTTTAGACTAGTTTCATTTCTTCTGAAATTCAGCTCGGGCCCGCGTTGATCTATGCTGAAGATCGTTTAAACCACTGAAACATGGTGTCAAGCCGTTAACATGTTAATTTCAAGGTAAAATTAAGTCGTTGAAAGATCACAGTTAATGAAGTAGATTCAGTCCGGTCTGTACCACAGAAGCATCTATTTCTAGGCTTCGCTTCAAAATCAGTTTCACCCAAACTTAAAACTTGCTGTAAAAGTTGGTCGTTATTTTCAACATTATCGTGCAAAGATGAGTAACTAGAATAAAATCTCATGCTCTTTCTTTCGTACACTGCGCGACACATTTTTTTGTACTACATTAAATTGTTTGATTTCAGCGGTAAAAATGGGTTAATTCTCATAGGAATTTTTATGTTGTTAAGGCAATTTGAAATCAAAAGCACATGTTAAATCATATTTTCCTAAACGTTAGTATTTAAACTCAAATCCAATCAAACTATCAACTAATCATTTACTCAGTGCGTCAAATTTTTTCGTTTTTTACGTTTTCGAGCTCTAACTTCGGTAAGACACAAAATTACGATATATGCTGTTAAAATACTTATAATTTATCTATTTGCATATCTGATATGTATTCTAAAGATTTAATTTCAAAAGTAAAGGAACTTTATGAGAGAGAGAGAAGTTACAGCAAAGTGGCCAATATTTTAAAAATACCGGTGAATACCGTTCGTTGCATGGTGAAAAACAATTACGACAAAGCTAAGAAAAAGACTGGACCGAGAAAAATAATTCTTAGAGCCGATACGACTCAAATCAAGAGAATGGTCCGTCAGCTAAATCAAACTAACGCTAAAGTTACGGCTGCTAAGGTCATTTCTGAGACAGGGATTCAGGTGAATAGACGAACAATGCAAAGAGAGCTCGAAAGACTCGAATTCAGCTACAAAAAAGAACTCAAAAGATCATGCTTAGCGGTCAACATAAGCAGAAAAGATAGGAATTGTGTGAGAAATGGATTGCAACGAATCACGATTGGACTCGAACGATATTTACTGATGAAAAAAGATTCTCTTTTGATGGACCTGATAATTGGTCAAGTTATATCGATTCAAATCGGACTTTAGCTCGTCAGAGACGTCAGCAAGGTGGTGGGTCTATTATGGTATGGGGATGCGTAACTTATGATGGTTTCATTTTATTGCATCGCATGATTGGCCAACAGAAAAGTTCAGATTATTGTAAAATGATTAGAGAAAAAGTGCATCCTTTTTTATCTGCAAAATTCAATGATGGGGAATATTATTTTCAGCAAGATAATTGCAGCATTCATGTTTCACGAGAGAGTCGCGCTTGTCTGAATCAATGTTTCAAACATATACTCGATTGGCCGGCTAGGTCACCTGACCTAAATATAATAGAGAGCCTCTGGTCGATGTTATCAAACATTGTGTATGATAAAAATCAGTATAATAATGCTGATCAGCTTTGGAATGTCGTTCTGTGTGCATCTGAGAATATCATGCAAATTCAGAGAGATAAAATTGTGAATTTATTCAATTCTATGAACAAACGATGTTTACTTGTCATGAAAAACAAAGGAAACAAAATCGATTACTGATTCAAGTTGATTTGAATAATTAAAGTAATTTAACGAAAAAAATTGACGCATCTGATGAATCAGGTTTCTAATTTTTGCTAATTGATGTGGCCTTATAGTTTCATCTGATTCATTTTTCATAATAATTTTAATCTTGAGCTCTTCCTGAGTTCAGTTTTGTGGAAAAAACATACATCTTAATTGATTAAGATAACACATTTAAATCAGAAACTCTGATACAAAAAATTGTGTCGCGCAGTGTATCATCATCTCCAATCATGGAGTGCATGAAAATTCCTTACATTCGCTGAATTTTTTGCCAACAAAGTAACTTTCAAAGTTCACCGATGATACAATTAATAGAGCTAATGATAGTCTTCAAATGAAACGAGATGTAACATGAAAATTATGAAGCATAATCGGATTAATTTGCTTGTTCATAATCTTTCAATTAAATTTAATTGATTCCATTGTCTTTCAAAGCCTACTAATTTAAAATTAGCTCAACATTAAACTTTAACCTTGTAGCTAGATTAAACACTGTAAAATTGAAAAAGTAAATTAAATTTCAAACTTTGCAAAGTTGATTGAAAAAACAAAAATGTTCATTCATTTCAACCAAAGTCAATAACTGAGAAACGAAACAAATGGAAATTTTTGCATTTAAATAATTAGTTTCAACAATTTTTTTATTTCACTCAACAAAAGATTCATTTTTGCTCTTCATTAAATCAACTTGAAACAAAATTTGCAACAAAATGTTGAGGTCAATATTTCATCAAACATTAAATTGAATTGAAAAAAATGAAAGAGTTTCATATTCAATTGAATCAACCAATGATAAATAGCCTTTTCCTGTTCAACCAATTATCACACAATTATGGAACAAATGAAATGCAAAAGTCTTTTATAACAATAATTGGTATTTACTCTTTCAATTTCAACCCTTTTTGATGGATCATTTAAACGTAATGTTTGTTAGTGGATAAACTGGTCAATTTTTCATTCCACTTTGTCAACTTATTTTTTGTGTCAAGTTTTGCATTTTTGTATTTATGCTAATCTTTCCTCCTTTTGTAATGTTTCATTTGTCGGATCAAACAGCTGAATGTTTAATGTTGAACATGAAAAATGTTTGGAATCAAGTGAATCGCCAATTGAACCAATGTACATATAAAAGTCATTTTCTACTCTTTTTTTGCTTCTCTCTTGTTCATATTGATTTCAAGGATTGAATGCGATTGAGTACAATTTATCAAATCATGATAATGTCAACAACAAACGTTCTATTGTAATAACAATCATTTTCAGCTTCTTTTGGCTTCTCTCATTTTCTGTACAACACTACATCTTCCGGTTACTCTTGAACCTTTTTTTTCTCTCTCTCTTCTCGTCATGTTCTTGTTCAAATGATGATTTCACTTGAATGTTATAGATAAGATTCTAATGGTGAGATAAACTGATATCTTTGTCTTTCATCATTCATCCGTTTATTCAAATCATGCTGGTTAAGATGATTGTGTGTTGCATTAGAAAAAGAAAAGGAGAAAAATCGAAGAAGCTAAAAGCTTACAGGAAAAGACATGATAATAAAAGAATGCAATGTTGACTCGAGTTTACATTTTTCTGATAGATTCATGGTGTGAACTAACCTCAACAAACATCAGGGTGAGTAAAAGGAGAAAAGAAAAAGATGAAGGGATAAAAAGGATGAAAGGTGGGATGATGATGATGGTGAAGAAATTTAATACTCGATAAACTAAGATGTAATCAAAAGCGCAAACCCAAATATTGTTCAAGGAAGACAAAAATGAGGTAAAATTTAAGCAAAAGAGGAATATCAAAGAAAATGTTTTGCAAATTTTTCAACAAAATTAAGCTTGAGTAATGAGCTCAATCCATTTCAACTGGTTGATCGTTTTATCGACAGTCGATATCTTTATTATGAGCTGGAAAACTTCGAACCAATTTTGACATTTTTTCTTTCTTAGCAAATTCTGCTTGACTCGACTTTTAATCAATTTTACTGAGAGCCGATTCTTAATCATAATCAAGGTTAATCAAATTTGATAACTCTTTTTACCTTAAGACTCTAATAAGAATTGAGAATTGAGTATTTAGAAGATTAACTTGTTTTGTTCAACTCTTTACTCAAACATGTGTTCACTTGTTTCGATGAGTTTAATTGAGAAGACTTAATCTGCAATTAGTAAAGGCTCACAAACGACCATTATTGAGATGATCAACTGTTAGCAATAAAATTTTACTTTCGATTAACTGATAAGTTTGGCAAAAATTCTTGGTCTTTCTGCTCAACTTTTCCTGGTGAATGAGTAAAAGAAATTGAAAATTTATGAAACATTTCATGTGCGTCTTTAGCCTTCAGGTAAATGAATAAAATTGAAAGGCGAAGAAAAGATTTAAATTGAAACATTCTTTGCATTTCCAACGTTTCCACAAAGTTTCTGCAAATTGATTTGCTAAAGAGATCTAAAAGTCAAAGACTCAGAAAAATGTGAAAAGAGAAGTGAAGAATTAAAGGAAAACAAGAAAAACAAGAAAATAAAGAAATGATGATCACTAATAGAGTCACCTAATCAGGAACATAATAAAATGGGGTAAAATAGTATTATCATCTTCATCATTATCATCTTCATGATTATCATTGAAATGGTTCAATGAATGTTATTCCTACAACTTTGTTACCTTTCACTTGTTCTACTTCTGTCTCAAAGGGAATCCCTATTTGGTGCACCTTTTGTAACTATTATCAGAGAAGAAGAAGAAGCAAAAATAAGGTAAAAAGAGAAAAAATAAGAAGATTGAATACACTTCATCATTGCTATTCTCATCAGGAGAATGATTTTTGTATCAGATATAATTTTCCATTCCCTTTCTTTTCATCCTCATTATCATCTTGTTTTCCTTTCTCTTTTCTTTCCAGCTCATCATCAACTACTAATAGCCTTTTTCTTACCTTTCCTGATCTTTTGAATTTCATGCCGTTTTCCTTTCCATTCTTGTTATCCTTTTCTCATCATCATTATCATCACCATCATCATCATGTTCGATTATTTTTTTCCTCTCTCTCTCTCTCTCTCTTCGTCCACAATTCTATTGCTTTTGGCATTAATTGACATCCCAGAGCAAAGATTTGTAACTCAATTGTGATGCTTCCATTGAATAACAGAGTCACTAAATGTGTATACAAATGCAGGGTAAAGTGACTGAAAAAGCACACCTTTTCAAAGGAAAGAAAAGATATTCTCATTTATCCAATTTTTATTCTTGCAAATAACTTTTATCTTCCTTTTACCACCAACTTTTTTTCCCTCCCAGATTAACCTTTTTTGTTCATCTTTCATTGTTGATAATCATTGACTCTTGAGCCTTTATTTGCTTTCTACTCAATAATATCAACAATAATTCAGAAAAGCAATAATGATAAACTTGCAACTTCGATAAAAGCTGAAACTCACTTTGATACATTTTTACATTGTCTGATAATGATATTAAATGGATAAACATAAATGTTGACTTTTGTCCTTAAACTTGTTTCCAACAATATTGAATTATTATTAATATAATCAGCCTTAATTGTCAATTAAAAAAACTTTTTTCATTCAACTTTTTTCGTCCAACTTTTTTCGTCCAACTTTGGAAGAGAAAAAAATGTCGACAATTAACCTTGTACTTTTGCATAATGCGTAATACAAGTGTAATGAGAAGAAAAAGAAGAAAAGTTTGATTGCTTTGGTATTGAATTGATTCTTCCATTTGATCTTTACTTTCATCTTGATCTTTATCACAACATTCATTGATTGATTAATGAATAAAATAATGATAGATAATTGTTGATAAAGTCAACTGTTTGAATGAATAATGTTAAAGAAGGAAAATGATGAACGAACAATGTGTTGAAGTACGAAAAGTCAAGAAGATTGACGAATCGAGAGGCAAAAAAAACTGTCAACTTTTATTGGTAAAAGTCGAGTGTTTCCCAGTGACTTGTGTTATTTGCATAAACATTTCAAAGCGATGTTGTTGCATCTTTGGGTGTCCAAAGATAATGGGTGAACACCATTACATTTCAACAACTTGGCAAGCAACGAGAAAAGAAAACTAAAGATAATGTGAAGAGAAGGAGAAATAACAAGTCACTCTTGTTGAGGGAAAAAGAAATTCATGACAAAAGAGAGAGAGAGAGAAAAGAGTGCAAACTCGAGAATAAGATCAATGTAGAACTCGTTATTCTTATTTCTTCCCTGTTAGCTTCCTTTTCCTTCTTCATCAATTGAACTTTTTTTTCTCTCTCTGTAGACTTCAATCAATGTCGACCTCGGTTTTCCCTGAGCTTCATCTTCATTCAACATTTCAACCTGATTACTTTATGACCTTTGCTTTTTGGTCACTCTTTTGCCTACTTGTAATAACAATAAAAACAAGAATCATGAGAAACCTGGTCAAGGACTGAACAACTGGAAAAAAAAGAAGAAGAAGAAGAAAGAGTTGAACTCAGAAGACAATTCAAAAGAGTAAAAAGAGAAAACTGAAAAGGTTTAGATTGACAAGTTTCATGGATCACTTGATTTATCCCAAGAAAATGGCACACAAGATGAGAGAGAAAAAGAAACGGAAAAAAATGACTGAGAATGATTCAGATAAGAGGAAGCAACTCAGGAATTAAGCAGAATGGGCTAACCACGCCTTGTTAACTTTGATAATGACAATTGTAATTTTCCTTGAGTAGAATATAAAAAGTGCAATTGAGCTTTTTTTCCCTCTTTTTTGTCATTCGATAAAAGAAGGAAAAAAGAAAATGTTGAAATTATAGTTGATGTTGTTCAAATCTTGTCCAAGCTGTTTTTCATTTGGCTCATTCTGATATTAAATTATTTTCTTTACGCACAAGGCTCATCAAATTGAACAATTGTTTTTCTTTTCTTGTTGTTTCTCTGCTTTTCCTTCAACTCTTCCCAACTGGTTAAGAGGAACCATCAAATCTTTATTAAGGATAAAATTGGATAAGAAAATATTGAGCTCAAGAAACTGGGTGCAAAACATTGGTCCAGATTAAGAGTATTTGAGTTATCAACTTTTACCTGATTTTTTCCTTCTAATCAAATATATCTTTATTTACCATTATATTGATAAACTGATGGAGAAGCTTTAAAAAAACGTTTTTCTTTTGTTTCGCTGTTCACTTCATAACTTTGGTTGATAAAAAAGGGAGAAAGATAATGGAATTTTGGGAAAAAGAAAAATCATCAATTCAATAATATCAAGAGTGGAAATACAAAAATGTACAGGGTTGATGATGAAGTGAGAAAAGGGATAAAAGTTGATTAAAGAAGTGAGCTAAGAAAAGGAATATCTGTAGAAGAAAAATTGACAGAAAAAATCTTTTCCTTTGATGGTCTTTAGATCACTGCGAACTAATGAAAAAGTTTTCCAATCTTCAGTGACAGCTCGTGAAGAGATCATGTTTTGAGCCGCAAAAGTCAACAATAATCAAACGAAGTGACGAAAATTGCCAAACGAAAAACAAGAAAAATGCAAAAAAAAAGTTATTCGAGAATGAATCGAGAAATTGAATAGCAGCAGAGAGAAACTTTACAGAAAAGTTTGAAAGGAAATGTTTTTCCATGAAAATTCCGAATAACATGAAGCCAATAAAAAAGAAGAGAGTTTGCGAAAATTCTTTTCGACTTTCTTTTTTTGTGAAACTTTTTTCGATCTCATTTACCAGTTAAAGTGTTATCCGAATCGTTCAATTTCATTACTTCTTTAACCTCTATTATTGGGAGTAAATTGTTATCATTCCCTGTTGAGTGAACACCAAATGCTCGAATATATTCATTCTCTTTGGAAATTCTTTTCTTTCGTTTGTTTCTTGTATCATTTCTTGGTTTAAATTTAATTCATTATTCTTTGAGTCTGTTTCTTCTGCAAATATATAAACTTTAAATTCAATGGTGTTGGTAATAATATGCATTTTTAACATCCTAAGTGGCCTTTAGAGATTATCTAATCTTGTTTAAATTGAATAAGAAAAAAAGGTAAAATATAAATGAATGATTTCATCTGTTAATACAACTTAACCTTAGTGTTCTGAATTAACTCATGCTATTGAATAGCGAGATAAAACAAAATAATAATTTGGTTAAAAGATTAACTCGTGAAACGTTGCAAGCAAATTGAAAGGGAATCATTGAAAGGAAAGGTAAAAACCATAATGAATTAAACAAGCTGAAATGTAAAGATCATTTCATTTCATTGAGTTTCTCGTTTCATGGTAAAACTTGACTCTTTTAATGCTGCTATTAACTAAATGTTTAGGTAATAAACTATTGAATGATGATAATTGAGATGAAAAGTTTGAGTAGAAAGTCGAAATAAATTTTTTTCGTTTACATTAAACAGCCTTCACTTTTAAGGATGAATTTGTTTGGCAAAATTTTGTTCATCAATAAATGAATGTTTCATTTGAAATATTTATGAATAGATCAGAGTTGAATCAGTTTAGATTAACCAAAATATTGACAAATCAGACAGTAAATGGTGAAAGTTGAATAAAAGAGTTTCCTTCATGAAACATTTGCTTCCAATATTCAGCTAACTGTTGAGTATGAAACCTGATTAGTAAACAAATGAATTGTGTTTTCCAGTCAATGAGATGGTCTGCCATTGGGGGAAAATTTACTAACTTTTATTTCACTGATTCTGTTTTTTGGATAATCCAAGTTATTAGAGGAAAGAGTTCAGCAACCAGAACTTGTAATTAACATTTGAAGAGAAAAAGAGTTTAGTAGTTTTTGACGAAATTGGCGAATATTCAATTTGAAATGAGCATTCAAATTCCGTCTGCCAATTATTCAAAGTTTAATTGGAAAATGGAAATGGAAAAGTTTTGGAAAGATTCATTCTGAGATGTATTCACTAAGATTTGTCACAAGTGAAGAAACGTAAAGATTGATAAATATCATTGGTATTGTTGACGAAAAAGGAAAGTTGAAAAGTTTTGCCACTGAATTAGAAGAAAGACCGAAAAATGAATTTTACTTACCTGGTTGCCTTGAAGGGGCAACCATTTTAATTTCCATGAGATATTCAATGTTGTCGACAACCAGTTCTTTGGCTTGTCGTTTACCTTCTTTGTCACTTCTTTCAATTGCTTTAACTTGCCAATCGGTCCAGTAAACGTGTGGACCGTAAATGGTCAAGCCAAATGGATGGGAAATGTCTTTGATTATGGTTCGTCTATGAGCACCGTCAAAGTCACTTGATTCGATTCGGTCCAGTTGTGCATCAACCCAATAGATTAGGTCAACATCATAGTCAACTGTTATCCCATTGGGCCAGCCTAAGTCACTTGTGATGAGGGAGAGACGAGCTGATCCATCAAGGTAGGAGCGTTCAATCTTGGGTGTTTTACCCCAATCCGTCCAAAAGAGTAATCCTTTTGTTGGATACAAGGCTAGGGCGCGAGGTTCATCCAAATTTAGATCGATAATTATTCGACGCGACTCACCATTTGCACGACAAACTTCAATCACATTACGTCCCGTGTCTGACCAGTACAAGTTGTTGGCAACCCAATCGAATGCTAATCCGTCAGGACGCACCAAATCAGACGAGATGACATTAGTCACTTTAGAACCATCGAAATCGGTTCGTCGAATGAGATGGAGGGAAATGTCGGAAAAGAAAATCATTTGATCTTGATAGTCGAAGTCAATGGCAACTGCATTTGTTATATCATTTATGGGCAGGTAGACATCGGCATAAGTGTTTAAACCTTCAGTATTTAATGAGATTCGCCGTAAACTTTTTTTACTCGCAAACAGCAGAAATGCCGTTAAATTGGATGAACAAGTCTTCTTGTCCGACAGAAGCTGATAGCCAGCGGGACAAACACATGAATATCCCCACGAGTTGCGCAGGCAAAGATGAGAGCAGCCTGCATTGTTCATTTTGCACACATCAATAGTGTTTTTAATTTCCTGTCTGTTTAAGTCGATTCCTGACAAGTCGGCAATATTGGTTAAACCTGATAAAAGGATTGTCGATGTTCTTGGATCTTCCCCAATGACCCGATGAATCGATCGCGTTTCCCAATCAGTCCAATAAATTTCATCTCCAATGACGGTTACTCCATAAGGCGATGGAAGATTTGAGAGTAAAATTTTTCTATTGGCACCGTTAATGTCAGCCATTTCCAAAGTGTGCAACTGCGAGTCAACCCAAATCAATTTGGTTCCCGAAGAAGAGGTTGAACTTCGATATACAGCTAGACCATTGATCCAACCAAGTCCACTGTCGAGTAAAAGTGCTCTCCTTGATCCATCCATGTCAGCTCGTGAGATGCGAGTAACTGAACCCCAATCAGTCCAAAACATGTAACCCGACGAGTAGTGCAAAACAATGGCTCTTGGTGAGTCGAGGTCCGTCCAAATGAGTGACTTGCGAGAAGAACCATCAAGGTTGGCAACTTCAATTCGTTTACGGCCAGCATCAGTCCAATACAGTTTACCTCCAATCCAATCGACAGCCAGTCCATTTACATCGCCCAATCCAATGGACACAATCTCTTCGACTAGTGACTTTTCACCCGAATTGCCGCCAATATCATAACGAGCGCGGTAAATAATGTCTGTGTTGGTGTCTGACCAAAAGACTGTTGACTCGGGCGGATAAATGTCCACAATCAAGGCATTGGAAAGGTTCACACCGACCGTGGGAACAAGTACATCAGCAAAATAGGGAACATCAAGGGAAACTCGACGAAGACTGGTTCTTGTTGCTATCACTAGAAACTTGACCATATCAGGTGCACACGATTTTTTATCAGATCCCAAGGCAAGGCCAGTGGAACAGGCACATTTGAATCCGGGCACAGTTGGACTAAGAAGGCAAAGTTGTTGACAAGGTGAACCTGTACAAGGTGAAGATCGATTGGGACGATGTGAGTGAAACACTTGAATATCCATCAGATTATCCAAGCCTTTGAGCAATACTTTACTATCTTCCCCTCTCATTTTATCAGTTTTTTGGATCGTCTTCAATTCCCAGTCGGTCCAGTAAAGATAACGATCATAGATTGTTAGGCCAAATGGATTTTTGACATGACCCGATATCAGGGTGAACCGATATTTACCATCATAATCAGATGATTCGATAGTCTTGGCACCAATGTCTGACCAATAGAGACGCCTCTCGTACAGATCAAGAGTCATCCCATGAGGCCAGGTTAGATTGTGTGACAAGATTACTTTTCGTTCCAATCCGTCCATTCCAGCCTTTTCAATCTTTGAATTGGTTCCTTCCCGGTGGATCCAAAACATGAGCGATACAATTGAATCAACGACAACATCACGCGGTCGATCTAAACCAGACCAGATGACAATTGATCTAATGCCACCATCGAAAAGGGCCACTTCAATAACATTACGACCCGAGTCGGACCAATAGACATTGTTACCAATCCAGTCAACTGCAAGGCCAGAAGGTGAATCCATGGGTTGACCTGCAATAACAGTTTGCTTGGTTCCATGCCAGTCGGCTCGATTGATGGTGTCATTGGTGACATCAGACCAAAATATTGATAAAGACGGATAATCCCAGTCAAGTGAGACGGCCGAGTTTATGTTTTGTAAACTAAGGACAACATCAATATTGTCTTCATCTGGACAATCAATGCACAACCATCTGATATCATTTCGTCGAGTAAAGAGTAAAAAGGTTTCCGGTTTACTATTACAAGTTGCTCCATCAGGAGATAAACTGAAACCAGTAGGACAGGCACAGGTAAAGGACACGTTATTAGCCAGGCAAATGTGAGAACAAGGGTTTCCCTGGGAAGAGGAAGAGGGCGTCAACTTGGCAGATAGTGAGCTTGATGAGTATAAATTTGATGGCAATGATGATGATGATGATGGAGATGCTGTACATTTGTCGGAATATTTGGCTTGGCGAAGAGGATGAATCACCAGTAAATCCATGGGTGAATGAAGCTGCCCATGGATAGTGTTTACATTTCGACCCGTCAACTTGTGAGCAGAATTGATTGACTTAGTTCGCCAATCTGTCCAATAAATGGTATCTTCAAAAACAGTTATAGCAAAAGGATGAGGCAACAATGTTTCACCTTGAATGATTGACCTTCGATCTGTTCCGTCCAACCTTGAACATTCAATTACATGGTGTTTTGCATCAGTCCAATAGAGTCGACTGGCTGGATAGTCGATGGTTAGCCCATTGGGCCAGAAAAGGCTTGTATAGATGATCGACTCTCTGCCGGATCCATCAAAGTGGGCTCTTTCAATGCGTGGCGGGGAACCCCAGTCAATCCAGTAGAGGAATGATTCCTCCAGATTGACCACAATGGCTCGAGGTTTTTCAATGTTGCGCCAAAAGAGCACCTTTCTCATGGAACCATCCAAGTTGGCAAACTCTATTCGCCCCGTTCCCGAATCGGTCCAGTAAAGCCTATCAGCCGACCAGTCAACAGCCAGTCCACCGGGTGAGACGAGACCAGAAGAGATTATGGGTTGGATCGAAGAGCCATTCAAGTGGGCAACATAAATAGTGTCCGTGGTTATGTCAGACCAGACAATCAATTGTCGCTGATAATGAAAATCCAAGGCAATCACATTTTGAAGATCACTTACCATTGCAGTGTAATCGGAGGCATCAAGTGTCACCCGTCTAATATCTACTCGATTGGCAAAAATAATGTAAGGCTCGGGTCCACTTGCCTTGCATGAAATCTTGTCCTCACTCATGGTATATCCTTGGGCACAAAAACACTGAAATCCGGGAACCGAGTTTTCACATCGCTGGGAACATGAAAGTTCCCGTGCAACACACTCATCAATGTCAAGGCAAGAGTGACCGTCAAGAGCCAACTCATAGCCTTGCTTACAGCCACAATGGTGACCCGAGTCAGAGGCAAGACACAAGTGTTGACAAGGGAAACCATCTTCACGGCAAGGAGTTGAACTGAGGCAAGTTTTGTTGGCATCTTCATCGGATCCATCCGGACAATTGGGTGCTCCATTGCAAACAAAATATTGACTAAACGCAAATCATAAATTTCATTTCAAGCAAAAAAGGAAAACAACAAAATTCATTAGTTTATTTTGCAAAAATTTCAACCTTCAAATTGAGGCGAAAGTTGAAGTTGATAAATTGCAGGTAAAAGTGTAACAAGGAAAGGCAAAGTTAATCAATGTTGAACAATGAATAAAATATTTGACTATATAGAGCATCAACATGATATAATAGCAACTTGTTACTTTGATTGCTGCACCAGATTTTCACCACGTTGAAGATGAAAATTAATAAAAACAGAAAATTATAGTTTACATTATCCATTAATGATTAGATTTATTGTTTCACTATGGTAACCTCTAAATGTTATCAATCTTAATCTGGTTAAAAGAATAAACTTGTAACAAAGATAATCAAGGTTGAATGAAACAACTGAACTACGATAAAAGAAGAAAAAATGCTCAAAAAACTGAACCATTTCAAGAAACCAGATTCAATTAAACTAGAGTGCATTGAGTTGAGTCTTAAAAAAGTAAACTTCAAGTTGATGAGACTAAAGAAGAGAGAGGAAAAAAGAGTGAATTTTCATGATAACCTCGAGATTCATCAAATTCATTCATCATATTTTTCATTTCCGGAAATATTTTCTTCACCAATCAATGAATGTTGCAGATTTGATTGAGGAGAAGCCGAGAAAATGGAATTTTCCGAAAATCGATTGAAGATGAAAAGAAAAGGTTGATCGAAAATTTATGCCAAATTCAATTCCATGGTCACCATTCAAGTTGAAGGTTGAACTTTCTATGCCACTTTTGGTGAACATTGAAATTTTCAAGTCAAAAAATCGATTCGATGATTAAATGGAAATTTGTTTTTTCCTCAAATCATTTCAACCTTGAATGGACCAACTCTTGTTTGGCACCAAAAAAGTTCTAGTTTTTGCAATAAAAATGGTAAAGTGAAAGGCATGCATTCACTGTAACATTCAGTCTGCATTTGGGTCCCAATTGAACATCAAAGTCCATTCATCAATTCAATCCATGCTCCATGCTATTTCAATTTGAACCTAACAAGATCAGATAATCAACCTCATTTCCGATCAACTTATTCTCATCAATTTCCGTTGCTTTAGTTCTCTCTTTTTTCCCTTCGTTACTCTCTCGTTGCTAATTCTTTTCGCATTTTCCAATTCATAATAATCACTAATGTGAACCTAAATTCAATTTCATTGTTACCAACAAATTCAGTGCTGAACTTTACACTTTCAGCTCGCAAACGGCCCAAGTCCAACCAGCAGAACTCTTCTTTCTACACTCATTTCATGGTGCTTTTGGTTGAATGGACTGAGCTTCCAAGACTCTAAAACTCTAATTCAACTCGACTTTCAAGACGCATAAGCGAAAAAGTATATCAAAATTAAAGTAAAAATATCGAATTCTAATGTCGACAAATTGCGGATCGAAAACTCTCTTTAATGTCCATCAATGGGCAAACTTTGAGTTCAAGTGTAAAAATAACTCGAAAAGTTCATTGATTCATCAGAGAATAATAAACTTTCAATTGTAACTAAAGCTTTAATTCAATTTGTTTGATCGAAAATTTGTTATCTTTTTTTTCTGTAAATAAAACGAACCAAATTACATTATCTGACATTCAAGTTCACTTTTCATCACTTTTGTGGTCAGTTTAAAATGTTGAACCAATTACATGAATGGAAAATAAATTGTTAAACAAAAAGGTCACAGGTTAAAGCAAGTAAAGAGCAAGAAAAGATAACAAAATGTTATCTCAATTCTCATCACTTTTGAAAGATTTTACGTTTCTCAATCATTTATTAGACAAAAGATGAAACTAATAATGATTAAGTACATTGAGATTCTCTTCCTTTCAATCTGTAACTTGAAACGCCCAACGAACAGAGAAAAGGGCCAAAAAAAACTGACAAGGTAATGATTCACTTTTTCAAATACTCTGTTTGGTGGAAGAAAAAAAATTGGTTATCATGAGAATTGAAACTTGATCTAATCAAATTTTGTCAGAATTTCTCTTTGCCTCATTCATTCTCATTTTCACTTTTGATTTCAACTTTTTTCTTTTATCAAATTTTCTTCATATTCTTGAGTGCAACAAACAATCGAAACAGAAACATGGAAAAAAAATTCATTGAAAAGTTCAAGTTCAAACGATATTGTTTAGACCCTTGAGGTAACCTTGAACCAGATAAAGATAACATTGAATTTCGGTTTACTTTTTCACCTTTTCATCTCAAAATTCATTTCTCGTTTCCATCAGTTGGAAATTAATTCATTCTTGAAAATCGAAAAAAGAGAAATATTGAAAAAAAAAATCTTTTCCATGATAACATTTATTCAACGATTATCGTTATTGAATTTTCAATGTTTCTTGTCATATTCATTTTCTTCAGAACAACTTGAAATAATCGAAAAAAAAAACTTTTGATAATCTAATTTAACTTTCACTTTATTCGTTCAATTTGAGAAACGAAGGAAAAGAGTGAAAAACAATCAACTATAATGAACTGCAAAATGACAGAAGATGAAATTATATAAACTTGAAACTGTGAATTGAATGTATCTGATAGGTTGAAAGAATTTTACTGAATAGACTTTTTTTTTCTTCTCCACTCATTTTCCTTCTCACAATCTTGCAAATCTTTTTACACTTCATTCAGTTTCCAACAAAACTGATGCAAATTATTTCACAACAGAAAACCTCATTAAGATGATGATGATGATGATAAGCTTTGTTTGAAGAGAGAAAACAAATTGCTCATTGAAGCTTCCATAATACAATAAGCTTACAATTTCAAAACCTAATAAAGTGATTCAAATGAATAAAGGTTCATGATTAGAATGCAATTGTGATTCCGGGAAAGCAAAAGGTTCACTTTTCTTCACCTTTTCTCACTTTCCATTGAATAACAATTAGTCTTGAACTTTGCGACTCGCAAAGTTATCCAGATCAAATTGTTTCTCGAAATTAGATTAAACAATCAACGAATAAATGAAACTTTGCAAAGTTCAACTTTTGTAGTTTTTTTCTTTCGTTCTTACCTGATGCAAGTTCCATCGTCACATTTAAACTGTCCAGTTAGACACTCGGTTCGATAGCCACAGTTTTCTTCATCCGAGTTGTCACTACAGTCAGTGTCACCATCACATCGCCAAGCTGCTCGAATGCATCGACCCGAATGACATCGATACTGATCTTCTGTGCAAGGTCTGGAAGCTAAAGTAATGGATTCATTATTATTACTTGATACCAACTTGATATTGGAGAAAATTGGGAGAAGAAAAAGTTTTCTTTTCATGTTACACCATTATTGATACTATTATTATATTTCATGTTATGGCATTATCCTGGTGTCACCTAATTAAGGTCAATGATGAGATAATAATATGGGTGATGAGAGTGGAAAATGGAATGAAAGTTGAAGTGAAAAAATGCAAGATTATTATTGATGTTTACAAGTGATGATTCACATGAAATTTGCTGCCAACTTCATGTCAACTTTATTTCCCTGACTTCTCAGTTTTCATGGCGATTAATATTCCTAGTCAAACAAAAGGGTAAAAATTTTGGTTTCTCCACTCGACAAATGTTTACATGAAACGAAATATCTCATTTCATCCATTGGAAACTGAAACGTTCACTGTTTACTGACAGTGGTAATACATCAAGAATGTTTAATCAAGCTCAAAATACTGAAAATATTGTTCAAGTAAAGAGTAAATGTCAGATTGTATGAAGAGCTTTTCCTTGGGAAATGCATTTATTAGACAAATTTTCATCTCCACCACCAAAAGAAATTGTCAAAAAATCGAGATTCGATTCGAATCGCCAAACTGAGATTTCTAAATTTAGCTTAATTCTCAAATCATTCCCATTGCAATTGGTTTACTGGGAGTGAAAAGTTATTACATTTTTACCAATTTTCTTTATTCTTTTTCGTCTGTTCAATGAAATGTTGACTTGGTTGATGCAAACTTGATATTCATAGGAAGCTATAAAGGAATCGAAACAAATGGCAAAAGAATAAATTGTTATCACAATCGTTGGAGTTGTCACACTGGGAGTGATTCTAATAACTTTGAGCGATAAACATTAAAGTGCAGTTCTGTTACATTCAATAGTAAAAAGTGAATAATGGAAAGGAAAATGAGAATGGAAATGATTCAGCATCAGATAGCATTTATTATTTAATTGTCACAAGTCTGGGAGTGAAAAATTATCAGCAGCAAAAAGAGAGAGAAAAAAAGTGAATTCGAATTATTTTCTTGTGTTATCAGATATTATCTTGTTTGCTTTATATCAATGAGAAACTTGGATAAAGAAAAGAACAAGAAAAGAAACAATTTTCTTTCAATCCTAAAGTGAACCATTGGAATGAGAAGAAAAGGAAAAATGTTTACCAAAAGTTATTTTCCAGCTCAAGTTTCATCTTGAAACTTATCATTACTTGGAATTTTCTTGATAATATTTAATATTAACGTTAATATTGTATTACACTAATTAATTTGCTCTAATGTTTTCAAATGTCTAATAAAAAATGATTACTCGAACCAGTTTGTTGACTCGACAATTGTGTTTGGCCAATAAAAAGGCCATAAAATTTGGAGCATTGAATAACACAAAAAGACTTGCAACTTTATTTAATGAGCTCAATTATTTTCAAAGCAATTTTCAGTTCAATTCATTAACTTCATATTGATTCATCAAAGGTTACTTTTGGAAACCTTTCATTCAATCTTTTTCCTCTTCTTTTTCGTTCTCACTGAAACTGGGCCACTGAAGAAGCAAATGTTCATCATTAGCTTGATCAACGAAAAAAAAGAATACAAATGAAAAGTAATAAAGAAAAATGTTGAAAATGTTGAGAATGTTGAAGGAGAAAAAAAATGGTGAATATTAAATTTCGAATTTACAAATTTCATTGAACCATTAATTTCATTAGTTGAATGAATGAAGCAATTTCGAATGGAGAAGAGAAGAAAAGGCAACTTTTGAATTTTGAATTGGTCCAAATGATGAGTCGTGGGAAAAGAGGAAAAGTCGAATCTTTTTCTCTGCGCAAAAACTCTTGACTTTAGCCAATCGACTCTCAAATTTAATACAAATTACTCATTCAATTTGATTTACTTTGCCTTATTGCGAAAAGTAAACTTCGAAAAAATCACTTTTTTCTGTTCTATCCGCTTCCATTTTCATCAAAAACTCCATTTGAAACACTTCGATATTTAGAGTAAATGTTTTATTTTGAATGTCAAAATTTGTTTCAAATGGCATCCATCATGAATGAGTAGAGAAAAGCTCGCGGCTTCAATAGTTGAACTTTCATGTAACGAAAAACTGTTCTTTGAGCAAGAAGAAAAAAACTTTATTTTCCAATGAACAAAAGCTAAAACGAATCTCTAATGAGAGAAAAAGTGAGGAGAAAATATTGTTGCATGAGAATCAGCATGCTACTGACATTATTTCAATTTCATTTCTGTAAAAGGCCAAGATTGATCACACTTGCTTTTCATCATCTTTTTCCGCCTTTTCTTTATCAATGGAAATGAAGAGAAGAAAAAAAGTTTCTTTACTGAATTGAGTTTACTTCCATTGTGGCTCTGCCTTTTGTTTCTCGATCATCATTCTTGATATTGTTTTTTCTTCTTCGTCTTGTTTCTGCATATTCTGCCAATCCTGTAACATCATTAATATTTTTCACTCTTAAGACTTTGTTTTCCTTTTCTACTTCTTTTGTATTTATTTGTTCAATTTAGTTCTTCCAAGTTTCCATGTTTCATTCACTGAAATCAGAGACTTCTGTCATTTTTCCATCATTTGTCGAAATTTTGCAGACACGCATTTTTCCGGCTTGTGTGAAATTGAGATGGAAAGTGAAAAGGGCAAAAGAATTTTTCGAATTGTAATGTTTTCTTTTCTAAAGAAAATGTTTATTTCTTCAAATTTCAATAGTAAATTGAATAATGCGTGTTTATCTCATTATTTGGTGCAGTTGAACATTACAACGACAATTTGTTAGGAAAAAATAAGATGATGAGCAGTTTATTGATGGCATTTAAACTGATGAAAATTGATTCCAAGCTGTTTGTAGTCCAAAGCTGATGCTTATTGTAAATGTTAGTCAAGATTAATGGATTTACAGCTAAAAGGGTAACAGCAACTTGAGGGCTGAAAGGAGAACCTGCAAGCCAATAAAGCTCGTGGAATAATGAAGGAATAAAGAATAAGAAAAGCCGATGATGATTAGAGAAGATGATGTTGGATGAAAAGGTAAAGAAATGAAACTCTGAGTGGAACAGAAAAAAAGAGCGGAAAAGGTGGAAAGACTATTGACTAAGTTTGTAAAAGAAGAAAAAAAAGAAAAAACAATTTAATGAAAGGCAATGAGGATAAGCAAAGATTAATTAGCTTAGTTTTTGCTCGATTAGACCTATGAATGTTCACCGAGAAAATAGCAAAGAATCAACGCATGAAAAAAAACAGATTTCGTCAGTAAAAAAGATTGTAAAGTTATTCCAAATTTTATTGAAAAGAATTGAAATTCAACAAAAGTCAAGAGAAAGTTTCGTTTCCTATTCAAGTTTTTTCGAGTTTTAGAGTTTGTCGTTTCTCCAATCAGCCAAATATCGATGGATCAAACTCTTGTAGAATTGCATCTCAAACGTATCAATAGAAGCTCGAAAAATCAAAGGTTGGTTCAGCAATGCAAGCTCGATTATAATCTTTTTCTCTTCGCTTCAGCAAAGAGCAATGTTCACTTTTCATGTCTAAATCTGGACGATCCAAAGTTGAACATTGAAATATAATCCATTTTCTATGCATACTTTTACTAAGATAATCGTATTAAATGCTTCGACATTTTCACTGGTAATTGTAGTTCAATGTCTCAGTTGACTTTATTACTTTACGATTATTTACCTATTCAACTATTATCCAAAGTCTTACACAAACTTTGACTCGATATTTTTCTTCAAGTGGATTAAAGATTGCCAATTCCAAATGAATAAATCACATTGTTTCTCCTTTTTTCCCTGTTTCTGTACTTTTTCCAGTTCAACATTGTCGAACATCTGTAATTGCCAGAAAAAAAAATTCAAAGAATCCAGTGAATCGCAAAGAAGTTCATCTGAAAAGCAAAAACAAGATTGAAAGCTAGACAGAAAAAAAAGAAGGAAAAGGCGAAAAAATCTTGAAACATTGTATTTTGCTGCCTTACTTGTTCATTATTGAGCATTATCATGCCAACATCATTTACCTTTACTAAACCATTGTTTACCTTTTACTCTGTATAATCTGGCAACTCAAGACGATGCAAAATCATGAAGCATTCATTTGAATACTTTTAATCAGCATTCAAGATTTTCCAACAAGAAAAATGTTTTCTTTTGAAAAGGAAAGGCGAAAAAAAGGGAAAAAAACAAAATCACATCAAAATGCAAATAAATGCAAATTTCTTACCTCAATTGTATTCGCTTGCCTATTATTTTATTGCCATTTACTAATACCATTGTGTTTTTAATCAGCCTTGTTATCATTTTCTAATTTGGTATGAAAATCTTTTCCAAGTTTTGAATAATTAACTTTGAAACAGAAACTTTTTTGCAAACGATTCCTTCCTCGAGTTTCAAAGTGTGCAGACTTTTTCTGTCCGTAAACGAGCTCAACAACTGTACAACTCGAGACTGACTTTGGCAACTTTTTGAGCTTTTTGCTTTGATAATTTATTCGATAATTTACTTGTTTTGCTTTATACACTTTAACATGTAATTAATTTGATGCATTCTTGTACCAACAACTCAGTGTTGCTCTGGCCAGAGAAGCAAAAAAGTGTTTGTCTTTAATTTCCATTCATTATTTTTCCTTTGTCTGCCCTGTTAATGCTCATTTAACAGGAAATTAAATTAGTTTTCATTTTTTCTTCTTCTTCCTTTCCTAATTTTCTCCAACATTAACGTAATTATCTGACTTTTTGTTTCAATTACTTCAGAAGAAATTCCAAGGAGAAAAGCCTCAAGGCTAAAGTCAATTATATTTTGTGACATTTTTTTGCTTCTTATGACTTACAGTAAATTTAAATTTAACCAAATTCTCAGCATTTAGCCAAGCAAATAAACTTCAATTTAAAATCGATAATGAAATGCAAAGTCTACAGTAGCTGCAAAAATTTTCACCAATAAATGAAATGACACTCGAAAATCATTATCGATTTATGGCTTTGCATGGAAAAAATTCTTCGCAATATTACAGCAGAGAAAAGTGCTCAATTCTTGAACCACGAATTTCCTCCATCTCTCAGATCTAACCATTCCACTCTTTGATGGTGAAATTTCTCATGAATTCAAATGGAAAGATGAACAATCGGATGTGTTATTGTAAATATTTGTTGCAAGATGTTGTTTAATCGATAGACAAAGTTGATTTATTTACCTTTTCTTTCAATGCGAATATTAATTAATCGAATCTAATTGTTGATTCGGTGATACCAGATTATTTGTAAACTTGATAAAGCTCTTGATTATTCCATTCTATCCATATTAATGAGACTCTCAAGAAGAGCAACTTAACACTCCAAGATTACAATAAAGATTAACATCGTTATTGAAACTCAATGTGTTTGGATTCACGTTTTCGCTTGCATATTACATTATTTGGTAAAGGAATCAATATTTTTCATTATCTTGCACAATTCATCATGAAATATTTCACCACCATTTTCATTAACGTCAATTATTTCATTTATTTCTCAATCGAAATTATCTTTATTCAGAAATGTTTATGGAAGAAAGAAAATCATCTTCGAAAGAAAAGGTAACGAGAGCGGAATGCAAACACTTGAACTTTCATAAATCATGTGAGAAAAGAAAAGAATAAAGTTGACAAATATTGAATTTGCATGAGTTTTGGAGAAAAATTTATCGACAATTTCATTTCTTTCATCAACATCTTGCAATTGTTTATGCAAATCCCAGGAAAAGTTTATTCAATTTGGACGGCAACTGGGAAATGAAGTGGAAAAAGTATAATTGGAACCAAGAAAGAAAAGAGAAAATTAAAAAATGAAAAGTTCTGAATGAAACTTGAACAGACAACAATAAGAAGCCTAATTTTCTGTGAATCTTGATTAATCAAGCAATTGTACAGTCACGCAAGGAAAAGTGAACAAATCATTTTCACTGAATCATCATATCAACACAAGTAAAAAGTTTTCATCTCATTAAACGCCATTCAACAACAAGTCGACATTGAAAATGTAAAAAAAAGAGAAAAACTAATTCGAGAGGAAAAAAAAGTTTCCATGATTGGTGAATAACTCAATGTAACGTTGAAGCAAACCAACATCGAACTGAATGAGGTAACTTTGATAACATTATCAATCAACTAAATGGATCAGTTTTTACTGTTGGACTTCCCACCGAGTACATGAATACATTTGCTCATCATTCGCCTTTATCTGCTTCTTATCCAGTAAACTCATATTTTTTCCTTTTCGCAATTTTCTTCTTGTTCCATCAAATTTTCTTGCCTGTTCTTTTTGTTCCTTCTTCCCTCTTTTCCTCTTCGGTTCACTCCCTGTTCTCACTTCCCTCAAGGAGTATCCATGTTTACCTCCCAACAAGATTATTTACAATTAACCATCAATTGTCGAACCATTTTGTGTTTTCTCATGTTTCCATCCAATGTTTGCCTTTATATTAACAATGGAAAATTCAACTGAAATGATGAACAAAATTTTTCATCATCTGTACCTGACATGGAGTTTAATTAATTCTTGGCATCATTACGAGCCAGTTTTAACAAGTTTCCTTGCTTTGGTAAAAGAGAGAGGAAAAGACGGGCAAAGAGGAGAAAAAAGTGTTCTCATTTTATCCCTTCATCATTCATCAAGGCAGCAAACATGAAAAACTTTTCCAATAAATCTTTCCATGTTAAGAACAAGAAACAGCAAAGGCAAAAAACAGCAATTTTTTCACAACCTTTCAACAATCCAACAAGATGTATTAATAAAACATTAAAAAATAGTTAACAGTCATTAATATTTTTAACATCGCTCATTCAATCATAACTCTCATCAAGACGACATGAATAATCAACCTTTAACCGCATCTTTTAATGAACCCCTTCAACTTGCAACGAACATGAAATTTTTCCATTTATCGAAACATGCATTTCCCAATAAATTGCAAAATTTCAATTCACTTTCAACTCTTGAATTTGGCATTTTAGGACTTTTTCCGTTCTCTCGATACAGATTATTCAGTTTTTGCTCTTTCCCAACGAAATGAAATCATTTTCTTTCTCCTTTCTTTATCCCAAGTTTGCAATAAGCTTTGATCCAAACTTTTCCCACTCAATATTTCATCTTATTTACCAGCTTTAACCATTTTCATTCCCTTTTCTCCAGCTATCATTGCTATTATCATGATCATGGGGCAATGAGAATTCTCACTTTCATTCGGATTCTTTACTGTTAATATCATTCCAGGTTTATCTCTTGTTATCTCTTCAAGTATCTTTCTTTTCGCGTCAATATTTTCACAACTCCCAGTAGCCAATTCCTTGAAGAACATCTTTTTTTTCTTTGAAACAGTTTACGCCCAACATTTTCTTCTTTACCAAACCATTTCCATCACAAGACGAACCTTAACCTTTTTCGCCTTCCATTTCATTTTTGCTTATTGATGAATCCATCATGCTATTCAGTTCGAATCATTAAAATGATTATTTTTCTCTTCATCTTTTCTCTTCAAGACGCAAATCTTATAAAGTTTATTGCGAGATTAGCTTATATCTCTTTTGTCACGAAGCAGCAGAAAAAGAAAGTTTGACTCTTCTCAGAGAAGAAAAACTTTGCGGAAGTTCAATTTCCGTTTCAATTGGAATTCAGAGGGAATATCATTTAAACCCACCGAAAAGTCTAAAATCACATTTTGGCTTGACGATTAGCTCATGTGAGGAGTAAAGAAAGGTTTGAACGACAATCATTTTTCCATCACAACGATTTGTAATCCAATGATGTCTTCAATTTCAATTGAAAAGAGACGAGTTTTGTCAATAATGAAAACAGATATCAAAATTCAATCGAATAAACCCAAAAGTAAAATTACTTCTGATTAGTTCATTTTCCTTCATTGTGTTCAACCTTTTGCCATCTCACTCGAAACAAGAAAACATTTCGAAAAGAACATTGAATTACATTTTGTTTTCTTTTCCATCAAAAAGTCAACCTTATCAGAAGATAACATTTCTTTCTTTCATGTTGCTTCCAATTCAACAGTACTTTTCAAAAAACATGAGCTTCGATAAAAAATGTTCAATGAGTTGAAACTCGAAATTCATCTTTCACCTAAACCAGAATTTGATGAAGAAAATGATTAAGATTGAAAAAACTCCAAACACTCATTAGTTGAATTTAAAATATTTCTCTTTGCATATTTTCTATTCTTTTTTGTGTCTGGTGAAAATTGCTTGACAAACTTTTTCCATTCAGAATATTTTCTTCATTTTTCACGCAATTTCTCAAAACTTGTAACGCTCAATCATTTGACAAGATTTTCTGCACAGAAAAATTTTCTTTGTTCCAAAACTAAGAAAGTCATTTTATTGCAATTGAAATTTGTCCATTTCTTATTCTGTGAAATTTTTATTGTCCGTTCAAGTCAGTTTCATTGTTTGGTTTCATCATTTGTTGAAGCCTCTTAAACTGCAATTTATTATTTGCTTTTTCTTGCTTTGGAAACTGCTCTGGAAGAGCAAAAAATGAGAAAAGGTTAAGAACTAAACGATGGAGAAAAGGGTGGAAAAAAAGTGCAACAATATTTTTCTGTTTCCACTCTTTTCTGACAAAAATTGTTGAACAAAATGTGAAAATGATGAAAAGAAGAGAGAAAAAAAAGAAAAGAAGTAGACACAAAAATGTAATATTTCTATTGTGTTATGAAATTAAAAATGAAGTGGATGTTGGCACAGAAAAAAAGCACGAAGAAGCTTTGTTTTCTCAAATAATGTTTATTCACAAAGGAAAGTGTAGGAGGCATGGTAAAGACGAAATTCAAGAAAAAAGAAGACAAAATTTGATGGAGAAATGTAAAGCAAATTGCGAATCATGAAAGTTTTGAATAGAATTCAAAGGGCACTAAGAAGAGATTAATCTAAACAGAACCAAGGTAAAGAGTGAAAACTAAGATAAAGTATAAAATGAGCAGAGTTTAGTCAGAAATGTTCATTGGGTGATAAGTCTTATTGTTTTTTTGAGACGAATCCCAAGATTTAAACGCAGCTATGTCAAGCTATGAAAATTTTGGGAATCAATCAGTGAATTTTTTCTCGAATTTAGTAACTTCTCTAACATTTATAGTTGATGAGAATTGAACGTTCTGATGTAGGGATAGTTAGTGTTATCTGTTTTATCAGGAAAAATTCAAATGAGGAAAATGTAGATCGATGGTGGAATAGGCCAATTGACTTTGAGATTGATGCTTGGATTGTAAACTGAGCGTAAAGACAGTGACCAAAAACTTGGGAAAACATTTTAAAATGGAAATCAAAATGTAATTCGTTACTTGGCAAGTGAAAGGAAAACTGAAAAAGCAAATAGAGTCGACAGTAAATCAATGTCAGGTCGAATTGATTTGCATAATTAAGAGCGAAAAGAGAGTTTTAAGTCGAATTTTAAATCTCATGAAATCAAAATTCTAAAGAACGCTGAAACTTGAGAGCGTTAAAACAAAGAGAAAAGTTAAAAACAAAAAAAGGGAAAAGGATTACATTTGGACTGATCAATGAGCAAAGTTGGCATTGGTTAGTTTTGGCTTTTGAGATGAGTGAAAAATATGCAAAAACATTTTTTTATAATGACAATTTCTTCAGTTGAATGAACATTGAACAATATCATTTGATTCCATTCTTGTGATACCGAAAAGAGTCAATTATTTCTACATCAATCGAGAATTGGACAAATTCAATCGATAAACTAACATTAAATTTTCATTTGGCTCTTTACTGTAGACGATGAAATGGATTCGAGTTTGAAATTGAACTTGTAAAGAGAGTAAAAAATTGCAGATGAAAATTGAAAAGACAAAAAATACAGAAAAAATGACAAAAACGATTGAAAATGAGAAAATAAGTTGAAAGGGAGGAAAAAAAGATTCGAATTTTTTGCAGATAAATTCTGTTTATTGTCAACATGGTTTCACCTCTTTTCACTTTCTGATGGTCAGTTGATTCACAGCTAAATCACAATCATTAAATTGTTAACCTTTACTCTTTGACTCTGTAACATTTACTGCAAAAACAACTTTATTTTATTGTTTTCTCTTGAATTCATCTTTTTTTTCTCGAATTTTACCTCAAATGGGATTTCATATTTATACTGTTTGCTGTTCAAATTTCATCAATTGAATTGAAATGAAAAAAAACGAAGATAAAATGAATTGGTAGAAAAAGTTTGCCACTGACGAAGATTTAGTTTTTTGTCTCTTTTTCCCAAACTGTAAACAGATAAAAAAGTCAGGAAAAGTTTCGAGCGAATTGGCGAAGAATGAAAAAGAAGAAGAAAAAATGGTTTTCATTTCTTTCAGTGAAATGGAAATCTTGTTATAACATTATTCCGGTTATCCTCATTTAGATGACGCACTGGGTGTTGCCCATGGTATCAATATTTTTGGAGTTATTTTGATCATTCCCTTGGAAAATAATTACCACTCGCAATATTGACTCATTGAGTTACAATGAGAAGGAATCTAAAGCTATTGCCGAAGTCTTCATGTGTTTATTTATCAAACCCTCAAGAAGAGTTATATCTTGCAAATTACGGCATAAACACGATGATCAAAATGAACTCTGATCAAGGTGAGATCATCATGGCTAGTTGGGAAACATTTTGTGCAATTTTGATCATGATTCTAAGCTTGCTCTTCACAATCAATTTGAAGTAAAACCTTGAAAAAATTAATGAAAAATATTTGAAATTTGTTTGTCTATTTGACTTTCGAATGACTTTCTACTTTTTCGAAATTCGTAGCCAATTTTAATTACAATCAGAGTCTAATCTGATCAAATAATGACTGCTATTGACTTTGTCACCTAATAAAAAGCATGAACTTTGATAGCAAGTTCAAATATTTAACAAATGCAACTTTCAATTTCCGCAAGCAAAAACTCGAGGAAGTTCATGATTTAATTCGTGGAAGCATTGAAGATCCTTTTACATTGAATTAGCAAGTAAAGTAAATGATTGCGTCTACTGTTGAGCATAGGCTGTGTGGCTCAGCTTGTTATGTGAGATCAAAATTTTATTGGTCTTATTGTGGATCGAAGTCAAGGGTGAATTGAGCATGGGATAAGCCAAAATTTGCAACAATATGCTGACACTATTCATGGTTAGAATTTCTGTTATCAAAGAATAATAATGCAAATGATAAGTATTCTTCAACGTTTTGTCAAAGATTTCAGTATGACAGTATCTTAGAATAATCGAAGAAAACTAAAAAGGTTATGTTTAGAGTCAAAAGCATTGCTCTATTTATTCATACACTTGTATTTCTTATACGTATAAGTACAGAATCGAGTGTGATTCTTCGCACATTTATCAATTCTTACTTTTTCATTGATGAATGATTTCACTTTCATCTTAGATTTCCAGATTATCGACAAACCAAACGCTCATTTTTGTGTATTGTTTCATTATTTTCCTGTTATTTTATGCTTTTCAAACTGAAAAACTTGTTTAATATTTCGTCTTTTCAGACATTTCTTTTCACTTGACTTTGATTCAGTGTGAAGATTTACTCAGGTAATCTTTGATAAACAGAGGGAGAGCAATGCAGTCGGAGAAATGAATTGAGAAGCAAAAAGGTTTCAAGATTGGCATTTTCGCATCGAATTGCAAGCCACTAAAGAAATAAATAAAAGGAAGAAATGACTTCTTTTTTGGTTACTGCAAATTATCAATAAGGAAACTTCAATTTTCTTTCTTCCTTAACACACTTTTATTTACATTTTTCACTTTCTCCAACTTTAAATGATGTCGTTTCAAATTTTATTTGCCCAGAACATTATTGGATAAAAAGATTCCTAAATGATGATGAAGTGGTTGATTCCAAGCTATCATAGAGTGGAAAGTAGAACAAAAAAACAAATTAAACATTCGTTTTTCGCAATAAATAGTTCAATTCCACCTTTTTCCATAAACTTTATATTCATTTAAGACTTGAAAATCACTCTGCTCCAATTGTGGAATATTTGCTATTCCAAACGGAATTCGCTTGATTACTCGATAATTTAGTGAATCGCAAGGTTACTGACAATTGCATACTCAAGAAACTTTCAATGATAATTACATGTTTTGAAACCCCGAGAAACAGTATTTTCGTTTCCTTGTTTCACTCCGACAGCAAGAAAAAGATGTAAAAGTAAGGCAAAGTAACTATTTCTGTTTTTGATGTCACTATTATTTATCAAATTTTCTAGTTGAAAAAGTTTAACATTGTCATGAGAAAATCAGGGTTTTTATTGATGTTTATGATGAAAATGATGATAATGATCATGTCAACTTTGTAGCAAATATGGAAATAGGTTTTAAAGGTTTACAAAGCTGTTGATGTTTGAAGTGAGAAGAAGTAAAAACGGTGACGTAAATTTCAATGGAAAACAAGGTAAAGAGAAAGTATTGGCTGCAATATGAAATTTTACTTTCAATGCCATGAAAATGAGTTGCTTTACCAAAGTAAAATTTCAAGTTAATCTGTCAAGGTGAAATGTTGATTGGTTGAAACATGCAAAGCTAATTTACTAAAATTCATGTGTTCATTCAATTTTTGCATCAATTTTTTAAGATTAACTTGAAGGCCTTTCGAAATGTGTAATCACAAAAAAGCATAACATTTAATGAAAGGATTCGAAGCTCTACACATTCGCAGAATGCATGTTCTATGGAGAGATTCGAAGGCTATCGGAAATACATCGAGCTAAGTTTTCAAATTAAATCTACAATTAAGAAAACTTTATCAGTTTAAACGAATGGCTAATTTTCAGATGCTTCTGCAAAAATGATGTGATAATTTCGCTAATGGTCGGGGACGAAATTACTAAAACAAAATCATTCACGAAGTACCCAATGAACATAATTTTTTTGTGAATAAAAATTGAATCACACGTGAGTCAAAAATTTTAGTGTTGAACTAGGGACTCAATTTTGACTCACATTTGACTTTGATTTGCTTAAAAATTCAAAATGTCAGATTCATATATTTTCAAACAAGTATTAAATTTCATTTTTTATTTTCGATCACCCCTTTAAGATTCAAATAGCAATAAGTTGAGGAAAACGAAGAATCACTAGATTCAAGAGCATTTTGATCTATTAAGATTAATCAATCGAGTGAAATCACTATCATAATTGAGAGAATATGTTGCAAGAATAAAAATAGAATTAATGCTTTTAAGAATCAAGAATTGCGAATCGAAGTTAATATTTTTTTGTTTGGGCCAATCACAGATGACTTGAATGAATTTTTCAGAAATTGATAAGAAATATTAAAAATGACGGGCAGAAAAGAATTCAATTTTTCTTGATTCAAAAAGTTGAGAATCAAGAATATGGATACTAATTTATTTCAGAAATAAAACCTTAATAATTTTTTAGTGCTAACGCCCTGTATATACAGAATGTATATTTTGAAACACTTTGAGGCTAAAATTATAACTAAATCTTATAGGGTTTTCATTTAGAACATTCATTCAAAACACGGTCAAATATGAGTCAAAATTGAATCTCCTATTGATCAAAATTTTTTTTACTCACGCGGGACTCAATTTTCGCCCAAAAATTTTTTATGTTTAATGGGATATTACGCTTTCAGAAAACGGCCTTTAAAAGATGTAAATGCTCAAATAAAGAAATGCCGTTTAATGGTTTTGAGCGTTTAAATTTATGATTCTTCAATCTGCAAAAGCTCATAGTAAAGTTTGAAGTCTGTAGCATGAATTGCTGAAAAGTTATGCTTGCAAAATAAGTGAAATGAAAAACACCCAGTTTTGTGTGAGATTTGTTTTTATTATAGACCGTAAGTTTGCATTCGTTGGCAGTTCGAAAGCTGACCATTTTCGTTTCAAGGTGATGTGGCTTCTGAGTGAGCTTGTTCCCTGCCTGTTCATTGTCACTTATCAAATATCAACCTGAAAAAGTTTGTGCTCTCAACAAATGGCCATTCATAGAGCAAATGACGGAGTGATTTTCGAAGGTCAGAGAGTTTTTAGCAAGAAACGCACCTTTCCAATGAACACTGTATACTCAAAAAAGAGTCGAAAAAAACTTTATAGCTGACAATTTACTCATCTTTGAGTAAATCAGAATTTTTGAGTAAAATGCAGTAAAAAAAGAGTAATTGAAAGATGAAAAAACTTTTGCGACAATCACAAAATTCAGATCAGTTTCTGCTGCGATACAAAATAATTTTAAGATTCTCAAGTCGAATCTAAAATTTAAGATTCACCATTCAATTGAGATTCTCCATGTCATGAATCATTAATGATCTTATGACGTCACTGTACTGTTCTCTAAACCACTCGGCTACGAATTGAACCTCAAGATGTAAGTGCTATAAATAAGGTCAGTAGTACTTAAAACCTGAGAACGATTTTCGCAAATTATAAGTTTTTTTATCTTTAATGGTTGATTCTGCTTAGAGTCTCTACGACTCTAACGTATCTATACAAATGAATTTGATTCATTAATTGATGATCTTTCCCGATAACCGCAAATCTTGTCGTTTTCATACATGAAAAAATCTTTTAATGATTTACATCTTTCCAAATTATTTCAAAAAGTTTATCATTTTATGCAAGATTAGTCCCAAACGCAAGAAACACAATAACATATACGATTTTCTATTTCTCGAGTTTTAAAATAATGAATTTTCTTATAAAATACCGTGATTCTTTATTCGAATTCCCTTCAACAGCAGTCCTTGTTTTCGTAACATCAATTTTTTTCTGATCTTTTCAAGATTTACTTTGTGCTAGTGTGAATCATAAGTTATGAGTAATTAGTAATTTTTCATCGAAATCGATCGAAAATTTGTATGATTCACGATTATGTGAATAAGTTATCCATAATGATAAAAAAGTAGTAAAAATTGACTCTAAAAAAAGGCACAAAAATTTTTGAGTAAATATGAACGAAACGTTTACTCAAAAAAAAAATTTATGTTCATTGGGTTTTGATTGTCCAAAGATTTTGGTGTCTAAACCTGATTGACTCAGCAATGCCGCTAGAAAAAATATTTAGATGAGCTCTGAATGATTACCAAAATGTTAGTAAGCTTTGATTAGAGCAATGTCAGCATCCTTTGAAAGATCGTTAAGTCGAAACGAAGTTTGAACATCATTAATCGCCATATACTCGATAACTCTTCATGTTCTCTGGCCAATTTCCATTACTCTTGACCTACACTCCCATTTCCTTAGTTACTTTAATCTAATCTGACTGAAGCTGGCTCAAATCATTTAACTTAATTTGTCTAAACAATTTGGTGAAACCAAACCTTTTGACCTTTCTCTGTATTCTGGTTTCTGATAACATGAAATAACAACAAAGGCATACAATACAAATTTTAATGGAAAGAGGAGGGAAAAGAAGGAAAATAAAGGCAAAAAATAAGAAAAAAAGAAAGGGTAAAAATGTTGAAAGGTCAGAATAACGTATCAAATTTAATGAATAAATGCAAGTTGAAGAAAAGTTGAACGATGATAAAGAACGATAAAAGAAGAAAAACTTTTCTTCCTTGCCTAAAGACCGATTCCCAATTGAATATAGCATTGCGATTTGATAAGTTGATGATTGATTGATTAGCTGAAACATCTTGAAACTTTCTCTGTTCATTTTCATCTTAACCATAATGACTTTGAATAAAGACAGAGATTGATTAAAGTAAACCGAAAGTGGCTACCAAACTTGGCTTAAATCTTTATATGGAAATAAAAAAGTGCAGTAAAATCTGCTCTTTATTATTCGAAAAGTTTCAAGTTGAACCGTGAAATGCTCAGCAAAGGCTCGTAAAAACGAGAGAAAAAAACAAGTGAATTAGATGAACTCAAGCAAGAAAGAAAATCAAACTCCAGAATTTCTCGTTCCTATCTGATGGAAGTGAAATTTTGCTAAAGTTTCAAGTGACTTTTTCATCTAAATTTCATGAGCTGAAGAATATTTTTTTTATGAAGAAAAAACTCAATGCTTTTTTGCTTTCAAATCGATCCACTTTTGCGATAATTTTCTTGCTCAAAGTTCGTCGAGAATTTCTTCAATTCAAAAAGAATGTTCTTTATCAGGTTAGCATTTTCTGGACATGATTGCCTTACCAGAATGGCTGCTCGTCAATCGAGAGATTAATGCGAAATCGCGATTGAGCTGAAAATGCAAGAAATGAATTTTACGTGTTTATTCATGAGTTGATAACGAAAGAAGATGAAAGCAAATATTTCTTTATTTTGATTAACAGGGCAAACATTGTCAACATAATAATGTATTTAGACTCTTAATAGCACTAAGTTATTCAACATAATCAAGGCAGAGCATTTCAAGTGAGTTAATCTGAATACTTATGTTAACTAATTATACATAATATCAAAAGATATAAACAATTATTTCTGTTTACTGCCAACCACTGAATCTTTTTTTAAGTATACACATGCGAGTTGCTCCTTGTTGAATGCAAATAATTACTTAACTGCAATTCATTACCATTTACATTGAAAAGATAAATGAAAGAGCAAATTGGTAGAAACGCACAATCACATTTACGCAAGTTGAATGTTGATTGTCGATGGAGACCGAAACTTTTTTTTCCAAATTTTCTTTTTACCCTGAAAGCCGAATCAAAAGTAATACAATTTGCAATCGATAACATTTTCGTTTCATTTTCTCATTCTTGTTGCTTCTGGAAAGTAATCATTGATTGTCAATATGATAAGGGAATAAAGTCAAAGGAATCACATTGTTTCTGTTTTCTTGTTTGTACCAGTAAAGTTATCGATAGTGAAAAAGCAACAAAAAAAACTCGAAAAGGATACAAAGAGTCAAATGGATGGAAACAACAAGGTAAAAGATATGTTACCTTTTGAACAAGGAACAATGAAAAAATGTAATATTTCTTTTCATTGTGATTGATGGTCAAAATGAGAAGAGTAAATTCAGCACAAAAAAAGCTTCAAAGTTGATTTGTAGTTGAGAAAAGAACAAATTTGATGGAAAGCAAATTGCAGAGATTTTTGTTCAAATTTCATTGAGAATGCAAACAAGTTAATCAGCTCGATTAATCAAGTCAGTTTGAAACACGAAGTTCAAGCAAAATTTTCTTTTTGTTCTATTAATTGAAATGTTGAATTTGGAGCAAAAAACTTATTTAATAGTGACATTGATAAACAATATCGAAGTGTCTAGAAACATTTGTGATGATTGGACCAATAATGGTAACATGAGTAGAAAAAAAAAGTTTCGAACAAAAAGGTAAAGTTTACTTACGACAATCCTTTTCATCTGAACCGTCATCACAATCCTTGTCACCATCACATTTCCAATCAAAATTGATGCAACCTCCATCAGCACAGCGAAGTTCACCTCTTTGACATTCAACTTTTCCCTCTGATTTGGAGTTGCATATGCAAGACAAGTGACGAGAGCAAGTCCAAGAGTAACGATAATGATGGAGTGAATTAGAAAAGTGAAATGGACAGAAAAAGATTACATGAAGTAGCAAAGAAAAAGGACGGAAAAAAAGAAAATAAGATTTAGAAAATAATTTTTTTTTCTCTCCATTTTATCAACCATTCTAATTCTGTCAGTTGTATGGATAAATGACCCGAGTCAATGTACTAATGAAATTGAGCATCAAAAAGACCATCAATTTGTTGATTAGTTTATTGCCTCGAATTCGGGTCATTTTGATATTTTTGCCTTTTCTTTCTTTTTCTTACCACATTTATCTTCATCCGACCAGTCCCCACAATCATTATCTCCATCACAATGGTAAGCTTCAGCGATGCATCGTCCATTACGACAACGATATTTACCAGGAGGACATTTTACATGATCCATTGGAACTTTGTCTAAATTGGAAACAAGTGAAAATGCAGAATGAAAATGAGGTCAAAAACAAACAACAAGAGTTTTTCCAAATGAGAAGCAATTTCCATGAAAATGAATTTCCAATGAAACAAAACTTGAAGATGCCAGAAACGAGGTAAATGTAAAAGTCCCAAATGATGAGTTGAGATAAAATGAAATACAAACATTGCTATATTAATATTTGAAGCAACTAGAAGTAGATCGATGGAAAAAAAATTCTTGCAACAAATCCTTCCAGGGAATTGAAATTACATGATACCAATGGACATTGTCCTACTTTGATCACCGTTCTTTGTTTACTCTTACTCATGATCTTTTTCCATTTCCATGATATTTTCTGTCTTTTCCATTAATATTGCATTCTTTTAAATTATACCCTCAATAGACAAAGTTGAACACACACACGTATCAACGAAAAGTTGAACGATTTTGTCATTTCCTGTTTTGCAAATTCTTTTCAAATTCATAGCAATTGCAACTAAATTTAGAAGAGTTTATGAAAAGAAAAGAAGAAAATCGTCAGAGTTGCAAATTCATTTTCTCTTTCAAATTCCTGCAACTTTACGCAGTTGCATCAAATGAACAACTTTTATTGGAAATTTTCAAGGTTACTCAGAGTCATTTACTGAAGCTTTTTTTTCGAATAAAAAATTTCTCTTTAAAATGTAATCTTTCCTTCAAAATATTGAGCAATTTGATTCCCTGTTGAATGCTCATTGAAATTATTCAACTATTTCCATCATGAAACTATCATGGGCATTGATGATGTGAGTTTTGTTTACCAATTCTTAATTTGTTGTCTCATCAAAACTGACATTTACTCTGTCAGCCTCAATCAGCTTTTCATCGAGTCGAATGATTGTTTCAAGTTTTTGCTATTCTGTTCTAAAAAATGTTATCTGATGCAAAATACAGGTTCAACACTGAGCCTGTAAATTTTTATCAATAAACTTGAAGAGAAAAATTTAGTTGCATGGTTCAGTGAAGCAAATGTTAATCTTTTCCCATTTTTGTCACTACTTTTATCACCAACAATTTTCATTTCTGTTTTCAGCGTTTCCATGTTAAGAGAGAGAGACAACAGAGGAGAGAGAAAAAAAGAGTTTCATGAATTGAAGCAAAAACAAGTCGAGAAAGTGATAACAGGCATGAAGAAAGAAAGAGATAGAAACAAAAGTTGCCTGATAACATATTGAAGGGAAATGTGCATACTTCTGTTGCCATTATTCATGAACCAATTTACATGTCAACGTTGAAAATCATTGAGACAATTCAAAATATTTGAAATGGAAAGAAAAGAGTTGAAAAACTTTTTTTCTCCTCGAAAAGAGCAGAAATTGCATTTGATTGAGAAACATTTTCATATCTTTTCTTTGCTCTCCAATTGAACAAAAGTTTCGACGAGAAAAAATGGAAACAAAAAAAAGGATTGAAAACATGAGAAGAAAAAAGTTGAACTTTATCAAGTAATTGGTTGATGGAGAAGCTGGAAAAGGGAAGCGAAAAGAGGGAAAATGAAAATGTCAAAGTAAACAGTTGAACAACAGGCAAACATGCAAACAAGAAACTCAATAAAAGTCTGATGAAAGAAACGAAAAAGAAAAATGAATTTCTCAGTTTTCGCAAAGAAATTGTTTTCCAGCGAGAAAAAAGGTAAAAGTTGCATTTTGGGAAAAGACGAAGGTTGCTTGGCCAGTGCAAAGTTTCAAATCTTATCTCGATTGAAAGTTCATTTCGAGAATGAAACAGAGAAAATGAATTAATGAATGATTCAATTATACTCCAAGTAAATGGTGCGGCAAGAAAAGAAAAGAGAAAAAAAAGTTGCTCATTTTGCCGATTCAGGTAAAAGTATAACTCAAAGGAAGAGCTCAATTTCCCATTGAGGAAATGTAATTAATTTCTTTCTCTTCTCGCACAGAATATAATTTCACATTCATAATTAATGAAGCCCAAAATGAAAAAGAAAAGAGGTTAAATTTTGTAAAGCTCAAGAATGTAGGTTCCATTCATCGACCAGAATCATCATGTAATGTAAACCCTTTGGTTGCACACTTTATCTGGTAACAAGTAATCAACGAGTAAAGATAATCAACTCTGTGTGTTGTTGAACGATTCATTATGCTGTTCGTCAGATTAATAAGATTGTGTGTTGCCTTTACAATAGGTGAATGGAAGATGGAGAAAACTTTAAAACCCAAAATTTGATACAAAACGCTTTTCCCTCCTAAATGATTATTTTATTCATGAATCATCATTTTACCAATTAAATTATGAACGAAAAGCTTTTCCTCTTTTCCTTTAACCAATCGTTCAATAAATTATTGCTAATCACAGTTTTGCAAATTGATGGCAAGTTAACAACACGAAATTGCAATTATCCTATCAATGATTAATTGTGTGCTTAAAGAGTTGAAAGTTTAACCTTAAAGTAAATATTGGATGGCAAAAAAAAACAAATTTTCTCTTCTCTTTTTTTTCCACTCATGATAAGCACAGTTAGAAAATAAACTGTCTGAAACTTCAGGTAGTAATCAACTCAAAGTTGGCCAAATTTCGAGTGAAAATGTTGATCCAAAACAAGGGAGAAAAGTTGACTTTAAATTTTCTCTTCTCTCAGTCTATCATTTTCATCACTTATTTTACTCCTTTTTCCCCATTAGTTTTCATTTCAACCTTTTTTTGTTATTTCCATTCAAAGCTTTTTCCATTAAATTTACTTGGAACTAATTTTCACTCTGAATAGTTTTAAAAGGGAAATATCTTTCTGTATGGAATTAGAAACAAATTGATGAAATTAGTGTTTCTCCAAATGATGGATCAATTGGAAATTCAATCATCAAAATTCATCTCTTCTCATCTTTTAATGCGAATTTTCATTTTATTCAAAAATGAAAAAATTAAATTTAATGGATAATTCCTTCTGATCTCGTTTGCTCACAAGTTTTTTTTTCTCGTAAGAAGCATAACATTACTTAAAGTAATTTGAAAATTTATTCATTTCCAACCAATAATGACATTTTCAATTTAAATTGACGATTTTGTCTCGAGCATCTTTGACTTCCAACTGAGTCTCAATTCATAATCAATATCCATAAGTTGCAAATTCATGAGGGAGAAATGATGAAAGCTGAGAAAATCTTAATTCGATGGAAATTAAAGTGAAAACCTTTTTAATGGAAAACATCAAAATATCAACAGGGAGTGAATTTACTCCCTTGATACTTACCACAATCGAGTTCATCAGAGCCATCTTTACAATCGATATCTGAATCACAATGCCACTGAAGAGAAATGCAGCCTCCTTTGTGGCAGCGAAATTCTGATGAGGCACATGGACGGTTCTCTGTTTGTTCATGGAATGAAAGAAGAGAAAAAAAAGCAAAAAATGAAAAAATTATCGAGTATTGCAAGAAAAGAAATGATGAAATAAAGATGAAAGTCGAGAGAGAAAAGGAAAGGATGCAATAAAAAACATTAAATATTAATTTCTTTTGTCTATTATTTTGCAGGGTAAAAGGAGAAAAATGATTGGTTCAGTAGAATGAAATGAAATATGACTTTGTCTTATCATCCAAAATGCAGTCACTTTAATGTTGTCAACTAACGAAAGCTTCTCTCATCTCATTTCCAGATCATCTTTATGAACCTTATCAACATCATTATCTTCATTTTTTAGCTTTGCCTCGACTGTGGGTGAAGTTGAGCTTCTAATTTTATTGATAACATTAAGAGTTGTTGTTTCAATTTTGGTTCATTTTTTAGCTTTTCTGGCTTTTACTTTTCCTCTTTTTTGAGGTCAACAAACATTGAACCATTAAAAGCATTTTATCAACCTTTAGTTTCCTACAGTTTCATCTTAAATCTTTTGTTTCCAATCTTTTCTTTCAAGATAAATGTCACTGAAATTGAATTTGTAATCAACCTAGAGATTTATGAAAAAAAAAACTTTTTCTTTTTATTCGAATTTTTTTGCTCGACTTTGAGATTATTTTTGGAGAAACTGGAGACTAATTTCAAAATCTTGTTTAACGTCAACCTTTTGTTTCAAGATTCAATGGAAATGTTCAATTCTTATCCAATCTGTTCATTGTCGTGACAATCAGTTATTATCTTGAAATGGCAAATGTTGATGAGATAAACACTTGAGTTTCATGAACAGATTTTTCGATAGTGACCTGTCAGCTAACCTTGCTGTGGACAGCAATTTTAACGAGATTATTGGGATTGAATGTCAGTCAACTTCTTGATGAGTTGGATGATTGAAAGAATTATATCGACTCTTGAAGAATTTTCTTTATAAGGAACGCAAAGAGAAGACAAAATACAGAGGAAATTGGTAAAAAGAGAAAAGAGCAAAAGAGAAAAAAAATTTTCTCTCTTCAAACACTTGGAATAATATGCCATGAAAAGTGTTACATTGAGAGTGGAAAAAAGTTCCAAGTGGAAATGTTATTTTTGAAAAGAAGCAACATCACAATGTGATACAATCTTGTCTTTTTTCCCTCCAAGACTTGAACATTTTTATTCAACTGATAATGCTGGAACATTGACCTGAATTGTTAATATATATTAACTCTTGATTGACACATTTTTTCTCATCTTTTTTACCCTCTAAACAAATGTTGAGCAAAAATCAAATTTTACTCTCTAACCGAATCGCATCTTTTTTTTTGTTGCCCTGCTCTTTGGTTTTCCATTATTCATGGAGAATGCAATTTCTTTCATTTTTTGTTCTCTGTCCCATTCTCTCTGTGCAATTGACCGTATTCTCACTTCATCTTGTGTTGGATAATTTAAGGTCAAGTTTACCTGAAAATTTTGCATCGTCAACCATTGTGGCTTCAGGTTGAACCGAACAGGTAACATGATAAAAGCTTTGATAAAATAGATGGTAATATAAATACAATTTGATGTAGAAAATTTGCATTCCAAAAAGTGGAAAATTCGATTTTTTCGTTTTTCCAAATTCGTTGTTGAGAGAAGCAAAAAAAATCCAAATTGCGGTGCAATCACAATTTAAATCCAATTGAGAATCCTAAAATTGGCAAAAAAGTGAAGAAAAAACGAATATTTTTATAACTAATATTATTCACTCCCAGTCATTCCCAGTCATTCCCTGTATCATTGATGAGTTATCAAGTTGAATTGTTGATTTCCGTTTCAAAGTAAATTGAATAGTTATCTTGATATTAAATCTAATTTAGATTCCAAAAGCACACGAAAATCCACGAAAAAACACATGAAACTTGGAAAGGCAACACTCAATATCGACTTTAACTAGAGTCGTGCTGCACTACTGTCAACTTGAATGCCATAATGTTGAGTAAAAGAGTCGATAAAAACTGATTAAATGGTCGAATTAGCAAGAGATGAAAAAAGCGAAAAAACTTTGAAACTTGAATAATTATGTTGACGTCAACTTTGGGTCATTAATTAAAGATGAATTAAAAAGGTAAATGATGATGTTGAATTATTAAGGTTGAATAAATAGGATGAATAAAATATTGAAACATTAATGCATTCCAATAAGGAACGAAGCGTGGGATAACAAATTTTGTGTATTGAAACAACAAAAACAAAAGGAAAAGTTGATTTGGAGTAAAAGTTATCAACTGATATCAAACAAGGAGCAAGATGAACATTGGTTGATGATGGCGATTATGGTTAATGATGATAAAGTTTTCAACTGAGCAAACATTTTGAGTTGCAAATTTTGTTATCAGTATAAAGTTGAGATGAGAGTAAACAAGTTAGGAATGAATTTAATTTGTATTATTTAACTTTTCATGATCCATTCCAAGTGATGATAGTTGAGCGAGTAAATAGAGACACATACAAACAAACAATGGCTTAAAGATGCACTCAGCACAAGACAACAATAGTGAACAAAAGAATCAACAGAAAAAAGTGAAAAGCAAACATCACAATAATAAACATAATATGAACATGAGCAGATAGAGTTCAGAAGATTGAACAACTTTGAAACTTTCGCTTTCCATGAGCATTGATGTTGAAAGGCAAAGACGCTTGTAACGAAATCTTAAGCAACTCGAGAAAAAAGTAAAACGAAAAAATGGAATTGAAATTTTTCTTTTCACTCTAAAATTGATGCAAAAGATTTGATGCAAAATTCTTGTTTTGTCCCAGCTTCTGTTCAGAACTTCTTGAGTGAGAACAAAAAGCTGCAAAATTTTAGTCCAACATTTTGTGCAACTCAGATTTTCCCAGATTCTGGTAACATTGATGCTGTTGCCATCTAAAGAGTTTCATGTAAACTCGACTATCGATTTGAAAAGAGGTTTTCTTGAAGAGCTCAGATTACCATGGAAATGGTTGAGTTTGTTGGCATCAGAAGGCGCTCAATGAATATTGCCATTAACCAGATTTTCAGTTTTTCTGGTTTTCTCATCTTCTATTGGAAACCCTTTTCTCTCTTCTCTCTTTCTTACCATCTTCTCACCATAACCAAGCAAAAACCTATTGCTATCATCACCATTATCATCGTTTGCTTCTGTCTTGAACATTCTTTACTCATGATATTCTCGGCAATATTTGTAAACAAGCAAACTCAAAGACATAAATGAAAATGGTAAACATCAGCTTATAAGAGGTTTCTTCTGATGGATAAATGCATCAAGATTTGTCAACAATCAGTTCTTGATTCATATCGTCTTCTCATCTCACCTTTTCCAATTATTGTCTTGCTTTTAACTCGCCATTCCATTACACCTTTACCCTTGTGACTGTCCAACATTTCACTTTCAATCACATTTTCATTCTTGTGCAAACTCGGCTTTACAATTTTTTTTCATGGTGAAACTCAAGACAACTTATTGATTTTGCTCATTCAAACAACGTTTCAATTCGTCTTTTTTTCTCCCCTCTGTTCATCATTTCTTGTTTACACAATATTATACCATGTTATTGTTGGAAGCGTTTAACCAACAGCACATCATCATCAATGTTGCACTCATTGGTTGTCTCTTCATTTCACATTAAATGAGATCAACAAATTTAACCAAAGCAAAGAATAGTTGGAAAAAATCGAAGCTTCATTTGCTCATCAAGAACCAATCAAAGGACAAAAAAGAGTTTCAATTGGAATGTGCTTTATTCTTCGTCATTACTCAATTTCAACTTGATTATTCACTAAATACTCTTTGTTAACTTACGTTCAATTTTCCCACTCATAATCAATTTTTTGGCAAAATTTGCTTCAATGTAAATTCCTTTCGACAACTTGTTGCATTTGGAATCGTGCTTTTTTGTTTAGACACAATTTACTTTTGCTTTTGCTGAGGTTTTTCATTAACTCAGTCAAGCTGGAGATGGATAGCTTTAAAGAGGTAAGCACTTTGAATTGGTGTATTTCAGAGTTGAAATTGCATTCTATTCATGCATTTTAGCTATGAAATTGAAAGATTCAAAGATTCTGTTTGATTCGGTTGACATTGATTTTTGTCTCAATCGCTTTCCTTTGTGAATGATTTTTGATGTTTTCTTTCAACTCTGTTTCGCATTTAAAGGAATTGACTGTGACCACAGTTGAACCTCGAAACTGGAAAGGAATACTCATTGCACTGCTCGTCATTCTCAGTATATGCACAGTTATAACTGGTGCAATACTATTGCTCAGTCCACGTAAGTTTAATTTCCATTTTTATCCGAGCGAATGTTTTCTTGATAAGAGTTGCCTGCTTAGAAATAAAACCTTTCCAGCAAAATTAACCTCGACACCAACAGAGAAAGTATATTGCTCATATTGCCATTTATATCAGAATATTTGGAAATTTTCTAGCACCGCATTGAAAGACTGTGTGATTAATTAACGAGGCAAACGGCCGAGTGTCTTGGTCGAACTTGTTTATTCAAGTTATGACAGTATGCGATTCATATACCCTATATACCATGGAAAAGCACAGTGCAGTATAAGTTGTATAAATGCTCATCAATTTCTGCAATTTCGCTGCATAACCTTTAGCATTTGTCGTCATGAGTTATCATTCATAGCATTTTCATTATTTTAAAGTTCTTATCGTTTATCCTGAAAATGATATTCTTATTAGATTTGCATTTGCTTTGAGAAAACTTGTTATTATTTCAACTTGTCAAAAGGAGACCAAAATCTTTCAAATTTATTCAAATGCAATTACATTCACGCCCAATTTCATAAGCATTGCTTCTAAACCTATTCATTTCACTTATAATGAATGTAACAGAACTTTGAGAAAATGAACCTTTGTAGTTTGAAACAAACGAAAGCACATTTGTTTATAGTGGCTAGGATTTAGCAATTCAAGATCAAATGGTTGTGAAGTGAACAGGATTCAGTTTCATGCAGAATCATAATAAACATGCAAATTATTAGATTCACAACAAACTATCCTAAGCCCATTAATGAGTTGAAGTCAAGCCATCAGCTATTCATCCATCAAAGGTCCAAATAACAAGTAATAAAGTTTTAGCCACAAGCGTGAGAGTCAACGAGGCAAATTTGGGAACTGTGTTGGAACTTGTTTCTATTATAATTACCAAAGACATTGAAATTGAAGCGTAAACATCAATCAAGTGTTCGAATGAAAATTAAAAAAGAGAATATAATATTCAATTTAATGTTTCAAAACAAGACGCTTAAATATTAGTTTTATTCATGATTGCCTTTCATGAACAAGAATCTATTTTTAAGGAAAAATAATTCCAGTTCAACTACAAAATGAAATTGAATCTAGAAAGAATATGAAAAATTCTTTGAAATTTTGATTCAATCCAGGTTTCACTCTTTTATAAACACTCAATATCAATTGAAATAATTTTTAAGCAAACATTTTACTCGAGTGAATATTTTGGTAATAAAAAGATCTTTATAAATCAATAGAATGAAGTATTCATGGCGAACAACCTAGATTTTGAATCAACAAATAAAGAGAAATAATGACAAAGTTGCTAGACTTTCGATTTTCAAATTTCTTCCAAACTCGCAAATCAATTTTGTACTAAGAAATGAGAACTGACCAGTCAGTGTATAAACTAGAGAGCGTAAAATTAGTACATAAAATGAACACACAGAATTGTTCGAATTTTAAAAACTCTTACATTCCAATCAAGACTAATTATAACTTAATTATCACAGTTGATCATCAAACGATAAATGATTGGTTCAAAATAATGATCTTCACACTCAACCCATTTCATTGACAATCGATTCAATTGTTTTATTGCTCGAATCACCAACTGATCCTCAATACGCCTGTAAATTTTAGATTGTAAATGAAAGGTCACTCTTTTGATATTTGATTCTGATTCAGCAAATCAAGTTGTAATGTAAACACAAGGTAATTTATTATCGCTAATCAAACCAATAAAGATGTTAAGGGTTCATCCATTTCAGGAATTTGTTGAGCATTTGAAAGGAAAATTTTTCTTGAACTTTTATGCTTAAGTTTGATTCAGTATTATTTGCAGTATTTCAGAGTAAATTCATCCAGATTTCGACTTTAATTCACATTGGGTAAACGAAAATGTTTCATTATCGTTAGAAAGGAGTCTCGACAATTTTTGTCTGTATTACCTCAACACGGAATTACATGACTGACAATGATTAGATGGTCTTACAATGGCTCTTTTTATGTTCCCAAATAGCCACCAATCTTGTGGAAAAGTTGACTTGCCAGTTTGACCTGAGTTATGGTGGTAATAAAGTTGAAGTTTGCCTGATGATACTTGAAACTAGTCTTGAAACGAGTCACAGTTTAGTTCAATTTTTACTTTTACAACTCATGATACAAATTAATGGCAACATTGGTGATGTGAAAGTCTGATAACTGAAAAAATCCATTTTATAAGTTGAGAGTCAAAAAGAAGAGAAATGTGAGAATGAAAAAGTTTACATCAAGAATTGATTGATGATCATTGCATTCTTTTCATAATTTCCCATCTAATCCGTGCAATGATGATTGAGAGAGAGAGAGGAAGAGAGAAGTTGAGTGAAAATAGTATTAGTCAACAAAGAGAAAAGGGAAAGAAAACAGGGAAAAAGAATAAGATATGAAGGGTAGAAATCTGACTTAGTTCATTCATTCAATGAATTTCTTCTTTTGCTTTGAATCTCAAGATTCATATCTTTGATTTATTTTAATTCATTTATTTTAAACTCAATTTAATTGCTCAAACAATATTTATCTACATGTATTCCGTAACAATATTTAATCTTCAAAATTGCTGAATCTTAATTGTAAAATCTAAAACTTAAACCATACAGAAATACTTGTAAATTTGACCAAAATCTTGGTTAAATCTTATCTAAAATTTTGGTTGAAAATTAAGTGACAAAAAGTAAGAGATTAGAAAATCACTTTCTTTTTTGGTTAGTTTTCAACTGTTGTTCACCTCATATTTTAATCCATAAAGCATTGTAAAAGGTACCACTATCTCTCTAGAGATATCTGTCTCGAGACATAGTAATGGGTAAAAAGGCTCCATAAGCTTCACCAGTACTAAATTAGTGATAAGTTTATCTTAACTGGTAATGAACCCAAATTCAGACAATTGTCGAAAGAAAAATACTTTTACTTTCTTTATGTTCCCTCCAAAATTTTTCTTTGTTTTACAGCAGATATAAAACCCCAATTTTTCTCAATCTTATTCAGAAGACGAAGAAAAACCTTCTCACACCTTACCATATCTTACAGTTTTACTTACGAGTTAACCTTACCATCTATCCGTAAGTCACCTTAAAATTTGTAAGTCTCAATTAGTTAATTCTCAATGTTTAATTCAACTCTTCAATTTCTCAAGAAATATTCTTAATTCATCTAAAACAGTAATTCATTAAACAAGTGTTCAATTTCTTAAATAAAGTTAAATTTCTCTAAACTCAAAGTATTTCAATCTTCCAAGATTCTTTCTTTTGAATTGTGTTTCATCTCTTATGAGATCTATCGAGCCCAACAAGTAATCTTGACGGGTACAAGCTTGCCCAGCGATCCTAGATACGAACTTAAAACTTGTAGTGAAAGCAAGTTGTGCAGCCTTCTAGTCAGATAGCTACAAAACCAAACCTTTCACTTGGCGACCACGGCAGGATCGCTAAGTCTGTGCCTGATTGATTTCTCGTTGTGCCCCTGTGACCTTGTGTTCAATTTGACCTTCCTGAAGGTTATCTTCCGTGTTACCTTCAAACTCTTAGAATATCGGACTCGCCGTGCCCTTATAAGAAATTAGTGCCTGACTCAGTTCTCATGAACTATTCTCTTCTCAAAATTCCAAAAATTCAAAGATTTTCCATAATCTCTTCTCAACAATTAAACTCTACTCAGGATCACCAAATTTCTTCCTAGCTATTCCATTAGCTCCCTCAAGGTAAAATTGTCACAAGTCTTTTCTTTAAACTATTCTTCCAAGAATATCCAACAATTCAAATTCCTGTTCATTCAATTCAACTTTAACTTTCCTTCATTAAACTCTTACCGAATCCAAACTTTGAACACTCTTCTAATAAACTTCCAAGTTAAAAATTTCAACTTAACCATCACTAAAGTGATCTTGTGAATCTATTAATTCTTCAGTTACTCAATTAATCTAACATTATTCAATATGGTTGAAACTCGACGAAGGAGATATATTATTCCCGAAGGCGTAACTCTTGTAGGTGACATGAGTTCAGAAGCTATCGCTGAAGTATTAGACATTTGGCATGTTACAGTTCCAATTCCTTGTTTGGCTAAGAAAAAGTTAGTCGATTGTGCTAAAACACTGATGCTTTGTGTTGGTGAAGATATGTCCGATGCTGATGTTGATGCTTTGCCTGTTACGGCTCTTACCGCTATCGAGATTCCTGAATGGATTCAAGCTTGCAGAAACCGAGGACTTACTGAGAATGAAATTCAAACTATCATAAGATCCATAGGCCGAGATCATGAAGCACTTTCAAGGTCTACGTATAATGAAATTCATTCCCTTCCTCTTTCCTTCGAATCTATTCGAAAATTTATTCAAGTTTTGCATTCATTAGGTGTAATTATTGATACTCCTCCAACATCTCCCCCTATTCAACCACCTCCTTCATTCAGTCATGCTTCCCCTTCTCAAAATGATTCACATATTTTAATTCAAGCTCTTTCAAATTTAAAACCAGATCCTTTTGTTCCTGAATTTCAAAAAGGAGAAGATCCTCTCGATTTCATAGCAAAGACCAAACAGCGACTCTCTCAAGAGAATGTCGATGATAGTACCAGATTGAGATGTCTGAAAAAGGCATTATCGCATGAACTTTTAGCCTTAGCTAATACCTTAGATCCCAGTATTATGCGATATCAAGAATATTTAGATGCGTTAACTAATGCATTGAAGACTCCTGCAATGCAATATTCAGCTCAGTTTCAATTGAGACAATTAAGATACAATTTGTCCGAACATCCAAATACGTTTTTGCTTAAATTGCGGAATTCCCTCACCAAAGCTGTAGGTTCCTATTCAGAAGAGATCTTCAAACATGAACTTTTCAATCACCTTCCTCCTTACATTGTTCATGAAATTAATACCTTAGGGCTTAACGATGATCTAGCAAAGATCACCAATTTACTTATACGAAAATATTTCGAGGCTGAACAAAACCGAAACTTTAACAAAAATAAATCTCATTCCTCTCAACCTCCTCGAACCTCTAACATAAACACTTATCTCCGTAAACCTGATTCAAGAAATCCAAACAACCGTTCTCAACCTTATCGTCCTGTTCAAACCCCTCATTCAAACCCAATTACATGTAACTATTGCAAGAAACCAGGTCATACTCTTCAACAATGTAGAACCCGTCCGCCAAACAATCCAAATTATCGCCCCAATCCAAATACTAGAGCAATTACTGCACCCCCAAGTGCAACTTCCCCTCAAAACACAACTCCATCCTCTTCCAATTTAGCTCAAATTCTTCCTCCTGAGCCTCGCTCTGATGCTCTGAGAGACCCTGCTATTGCATTTACCCTTTCAACTGTTCCCAATATTCCACTCTTAACTCAGTTGGGTGATACAAATCTGTGTCACATGCCTCAAGCAACTTTCAAACTTTGTAAACCAACCCGAGAATTAATTCGGGAAGGCCGAGTTTTGCTTGATACTGGCTCAACTTTATCAGCCCTGGATGCCAATGTTGCCGAAGAACTTGGTGTTCATATCATTCCCTACACTCGATCATTAAAGGGAATTGCTGCGAAACAATACGTTCCGTCTCATGGTTTTGCCTATGCAGTTGTTAAACATCCGTTGATGGCTGAATCCCGAGTATTCCGAGTTCATATTGTCAAAGATTTTGAACCAATTTGTCTTATTGGAAATGCCTTTATTCATTTATATTACTTTAATATAAAATCTGATGGTGAAAACTACACAACTACCTGCTCTGAAAATTTCAATTCCACACCCCTTGATCCCACCTTTTATTTCCGATTCTGCACGCCTGAAGAAACTAAACAAATATTTGATACCACTACTCTTCCCGTTAATAATACTGAAAACAATTATATCATTGATACCCGTCAAAGCGAACTCAACCCACTCCTATTCCTATTCAAATTGACAATTCCACAGCATTAATGGCAAAATGCGATTTCCACACTCAAAAAGAGTACAAAGAAATTAAAATTCAACCATTTCGAGAGAAGATAGCTGAAAGAATTAATCCAGATTTGCCAAAGCAATTGCAAGAGCAATTAACTGAATTGATTGACTCATTTCAAACGAGTTTTTCACAGTCCAAAAACGATCTAGGACTTGTCCCCGCTTCAGTATGCCCAGTTAAAATTGATCTTGACAATCAAGAAATCCCTAATCAGAATCCATATAATTGTGCGATTCACAGAAGACTCGAATTTAAAAAGATCATTGATGAAATGTTGGCAAACGATATAATTGAGCATAGCACCGCTCCTGGTGGATCTCCATCCCTTCTGGTCCCCAAACCTGACGGAAGTTTCCGAATGGTTATCGACTACAGAAAGCTCAATCGTATTACCAAAGTTCCCCGTTATCCTATGCCTAGAATCGACGACTGTCTAGAAGTCGTACGAGGCGGCAAATATTTCAACATTTTTGACCTCGCCCAAGGTTATCATCAAATCGAGCTTCCCCCTGGTGAAAGAGAAAAGACAGTATTTGTTACCCCTGATGGTAAATACCATTATAAACGTATGCCCATGGGATTAGCCAGTGCACCTTTTATTTTTCAACGCCTCATGAACACAGTTCTTGATGGACTTATTTACCAGAAATGCATTGGGTATTTCGACGATGTACCTGTCGTAGGAAAAGATTTTCCCGATTTGCTTGAAAGTACGAAACTCGTACTCAATCGACTTCAACAGTATAATTTAAAAATTAAGCTTGAAAAATGTAATCTTGGATTTCAAGAAATCCTACTTCTCGGACATCTTGTCTCTGGACAAGGTATTCGACCTGACCCTAAGAAAGTTGAAGCTTTGAAAAATCTTCCCTATCCTCGCAATGTACGTGAATTACAATCTATTCTTGGATGTTACAATTACTTCTCTCGATACATCCCAAACTTTTCAACCTTAGCTGCACCTCTCTATCGCCTTATTTCTAAAGAAAAAAGATTTCGCATTCTTCCAGAAGATAAACAAGTTCTCGATACACTCAAAAAGTCACTGATTTCCACCACCCTATTAGTTCATTATGATCCCAATTTACGAAGAAAAATCTCCGCTGATGCATCTGACCACGCAGTTGGAGGCATCCTCCTTCAAGAAGACCCAAATTCCCCTTCTTTTGATCCTCAAATTCCCATTGAAGAAGTCAAAGATTGGCTTCCCTTATCCTTTTACAGTCAAAAACTTCAAAAATACCAAAAACATTATTCCGTTTCAGAGAAAGAACTTCTCGCAATATTTGTTGGCGTTAATAAATTCACCCATTTTCTCGAAGGAGACTTATTCCTGATCGAGACTGACCATCACGCTCTCTGCCAGTTAACAAAAACAAATTTCAAAAATTCCCGATTACAGCGTTGGTCCATTATGCTCTCAACTTATAATTTTAAAGTAATTTACAAAAAAGGTTCTACCCATCCTCCCGATTGTTTCTCCCGTTATCAAAACTTTTGGTCTCATAGAAAAACTATTGACCCTGAGGAAGAATTCCTCGACCGCATTTATCTCATTGACTACATTACTGATCCCTTTGAAAATCATTATTACGATATTGGTCTTAATGCTCTATGTTACAGTGAGATTCATCACTTAAATGATCTTAACTGTATCCCCACTATTGCCTACTCCACAAGTTCTGAAACCAATCACATAAAGCCCTCTTCTAATTTGACCTCAACCGAATTCAGCAAATGGAAAGAAAAAGTTCGTCTTACTCAAGCTACCAACTCCGACATACAAAAATTAATCCAACTCTATCACTCTGCTGATACAATTGCGCTTAAACGTTATGTTATACGAGATGGTTTGCTTTACAGGAAAGACATCAACACCCCTTTTGGTTCACGTCTGGTAATTGACTCTCAACTCCTTAAAGATATCTTTGCCTACGAGCACGAGAGCCCCTTAGGTGGACATTTTGGCCCTGAAAAAACTTACTTACAAATCTCAAGAAGATTTTGGTGCCAATATCTACAAGACCTAGTAAAACAATTATGCGATAATTGCATAGTTTGTCAAATCGCAAAACCCACTAACATCATTTATGTAGATCCTTCCACTAAACCTATTCCTCAAGAGATCTTTGAAAGATTCGAATTGGATGTGCAAGGACCCATTGTGGTCAATCAGGTTAAAAAGTATATAATTGTATTGGTTGACATACTTTCAAGATATGTTTTCGCTAGACTCACTAACAATCAAACAGCTTCTACAGTTATAGCCTTATTAACATCATTATTCCAAACGTATGGATTTCCTAAAGTAATCCAAACAGATCAGGGAACCAACTTCACAAGTGAAGCAGTTCATGAATTCTTAAAGAATCATGGGATAAAACATGAAAAATCCAATCCATATCATCCGCAGTCTCAAGGTATCGTTGAACGATGTAATCGAACGATTGCCGAAAGATTGAGATCATTTGTGATTGCTAATTCCACCAAAAACCTGAAAAATACTCTTGAAGCTTCAGTATTTGCGATAAACACCTCTGTCCACAAAATAACTAGGTTTTCCCCTTATTTTCTAGTCTTTGGACGACATCCGAGAAAGCCTTTAGTTAATCTCTTAGATTTCCCTGATGGTAATTATTTCAATGTTGCTCAAGCCAGAAAATTAGCTTACGCCAGACTTCATTCCCAACAACTCTATCAAATTAGCCGAACTAAATCCCTCCATAAATCTTCCCCCTACCGCTTAGGCGATTTCGTTTTTGTAAAAAATGAATCCATAGATCCCAAAATAGCCAAAAAGTTACGTGAAAAATTTCATGGCCCATACCTTGTATGTGGAATCCAAAAAGGATCACTTCTATTACTGGAGACAGAAGATTTAGGTTTATTTAGTACCAATGTATCAAATACAAAGCTTTATCGTGGAGAACTAAATGATAGAATGAAAAAGCTCAAACATCAATACTTTGACCCAGAAACTTATTTAGAACCAGAAAATTTTTCTCTTCCCAATTTAACCTTAAACTTTGAATTAACCCACAATTTAGATAATCCCTTAAAAGATATTAATCCTCCAAATTCAGACTCAGATTCAAATGAAAATTCCCCATCTTACGACGCTCTGGAATCCTTAACCAATTCAGAACAATTAGAACCTCCGTTAATCATTTCAAAAGATCATTTTAATTTAAACAAATTTCTAACAATACCCTTTGAACCTTTAGAAAATCAAACAACTTCAGATTTAGAAACAAATTTGATTAATAAAAGCATATCTCAAAATATCTTACCAATAGTTAAAAGTAAAAACAATTCATCTTCAAGTATACAACCAATTAATACAGTTAACCAAAATACTTATTCCAAGCCAATCTCTCATGAGATATTTAATTCAAATAATGCAGATAATTATCCTTCAAATTCAAATATTGATTCAAATTTCCCAAATCATCCAAATTCGCAAACTTCAAATAACTCTAATTATATTGAAAGAGAGTTCCCTATCAAAGCCAAAAAGCCAAAATCAAAAAGAAAGTACATTTCTGCAGATAGAGAAATTTTAAGTCAATCTAAAAATTTAACTAATCACTTAAATGATAATAAAAGGCAAACTAGATCCCAGACAAGAAAGGAAAATTTTGGCGCCAATACTTATGTATTGTATTTATGCTTTGATAACTCACCGGTAAAACCAAAGACTGGTACCGATGATAAACTCTTATCAACCCTTAACTCAACCGAAATTTCAGCCAATCACATTAAATTTAATAATCAAGGGAAACAAATTTCATCCCCCACTGGTACCAATGTAACCACAGTTAAGACAAAAGAAACTTTTTGTCCCTCACTTTCAATCTCGTCTCTCATAAGACATAGTCAAAGCTCAAGCTTTACATTTGAAAAAATTTCTAAGTTCTCTTTACTTTACTTTACTTTCAATAATCCAACCACAAAACTTTCTTTCAATTTCACCTTACTTTACTATCCTAATTACCTTAATCCTCCGTTCTTCTTAAACTTCTTGTTTACCTGTTTCTCGAAAGTTTTATTACCTTTTCAACTGTGTTCTTCGACTCAGACTATTTCAAAAACTTGTGAATTTTCCTCAACTTTAAAGTCATTTCAATCAATTTCCCTACTGTTCCAGACCTCTAAAGGATTTCAAATATTTCAGTTCTTACAAACTATTCCATTCGTTTCAAAGTCAATCAAACCGTTCACTTATTTATTCAATTTCCAGTTCTCTAAAACTATTCAACAAATCTTTCTAAGTTACTTTCAAGTTCCGTTCAACTACTTCAGTTTAAACTCAAACAAATTTTCAATTATCATCATGCAACCGGTTAAGAAAACCATAATTGAACGAATTCTTCCCTCTGGTGAAACAGTAAGAGTTCCCACTCCTCAACCTCGTGTTAACCCAATCCGTTCACCATCGCCAACTCCTCTAAATAAATTTCCAGATGAACAGTTAGTTCAGGTATCATTTACTGATGATCCAAGCGTGAAAATTTTTGTGCCTCGACCTCCATCGGTCACTGAAAGTGAACCAGCACCTTCATCAATTCAACAATCTCATCGTTCAATGTTCAAATTGCATTCATCTTCGCTTCCATCTCTATCAAGTAGCAATGACATGCTTCCTCCTTTGCCTCCTCCTAACAAAACATACACTCGTGAAAATTACGATTTCAAGGCAAACGTTTTGAGTGATGAATCCACCGATGAAGAAATTGAAGCTCTTCGACTCAGTCGAAAACCAAGAGGTCCCTCAAGTAATTATCCAAAAACGCTAACTCATCAACTCTACAAAGAGAAACCTGGTAACTGGAAACCTGAAAATTTTGCATCAGATAAAGGGAAACAACCAAAGAAGTCTACTTCCAATGAATCCGATTCAAATCCTGTTCAGAAACCAACCGCTGGTCCAATTGATCCAAACAAATTGCAAATAACTCCGTACCACAAGATAAGTAGTTCCCCTCGTCTTAATTCCAGACTTCCGAATCTATTTTCTCAAACTCCTTTTAAAACAATTTCAATTCCCCCTCAAATTAATATTAATAAAACCTTTTGGCCAAATAGATATCTGAAACCCTCTGATTACCCTTTCGCTAAAAATGAATATCCCGCTCCTTTACCAACTGCACCCTTGCCAGATTTCGTATCTGATGAAAGATTCCTCGAAATCAAAGAAATTGTTAAAGAAAAAGCGAAAACTTTTTCAGCAATTAGACAGAACTTCAACAACATGATACGTCTCAAACTTTATTTTAATGTCTATCAGAATGAAACAATTAAGACCATGACTCTTCCTTTGATTCCTCATGGTATAGTTAAAGGTTATATCAATAATCCTGAGCTTGATTCAATCAAAGAATTGATTCAATGCGCTTTTTGCGAACAGTATAGCATAGACCCACGAGAATGTAGATCATGCAGAAAATGTTACTGCTTAGCTTGTATTAACTGGCTACGTAAACTTGTTGAAATTCTGGAACTCCTTCCGATTACCCATTCAAATCAATTTTTATGCATCCTTCCAAAATGCATTAAATACCATTCCCAAAGGGATGATTATCCTTTTTTCCAAACTCTTTCCAATAAACAAACTCTCGAAACTTACAATAAATCCTCATTCCAATGCAGACGAACACTTTGTACTGCCAAATTCCCCGCCGATCAATTCCTTCAACATGAAAATAAATGTAGGCTAGGATTGTTCAATGAACAAATCAAACTCGATAATACAATTGAAGAAATCATTTCCCCTCCAGTTCGTGAAGAAATTAAGAAAGCACCAAAAAGTTTAGCAAACTTTCTCCCAGCTCATCTTCAATGTGGAAATTTTGAATTACCTGAGAATCATAGAGCTCATGCCAATCAATGGTATGAAAAAATGAATCTCTGGGCTTGCCTTTCACACTTGAAAGACGAAGACCCAAATGATCCCCTTCTTAGACCTGTAGCAATTAGATCCCTCGCAAACTTTTCATTAGGCTTTTGGGACGCTTACAAGAGAAACCGAGACCCTACACATCCTTTATCTGAAGGCGAAAATTTCATTCAAAACCTTGTTGGATTCGATCCAATAATGGGAAAGAAAATTGACCCTCTCGTGATCAAACCCCGACCTCATACAATCACCTGGTCCCGAGTCCCTTTCTATTTATTGACTGATTCGGAAGAATGGGTTAAAGTCGCAAGAGGTGGAATTCCTAGATCAAACCCTTCATTTGCTAAAACTGTTGCCCCTGATACTGAAAATCGGCTCACTCCATTTATCAAAATTAATCCTCTCGAGAGACTTTCCCCTGAACGCCGTGAACAAATCTTTACTATAGCCAAAGAATGTTTTCCCTCAATGCGTGGATTCCGTATGGAACACATCTTCCCCACTACTACCAACTTAAAGCAATTAGTTAACAGAAGAAATAAAGTTGAACTAGCAACCAGAGAATTTCACAGCCTTACCACAATTAATATGCCACCACTCAGAAGTAGCACCGATAAGCTCATTCAACAAAATATTCAAATTCATCCTTCACCTGAAACTACATTTTCAGTCCATATGGCTTATTGTCGAATTAGTGGATTATCCAGTGATGGACGAAGAGAAGCTATGCGACCTCGACCAATATGGGTTGTTATTGTTGATGGCTTCCGCAATATTGTTTTTGAGTCATTAATCCATCACGAAGATGTCGATCACATGGACACTCAATTCCACGGTCTAACATACAGAGACATACGACATGCAAAATCCTTTATCTCTGTCCGTGATCAAATTCTTGCGTTTTTCCTGACAGCTACTGCTATTGTAGGCTCTGGCCTTATCAATATGATGAAAGCACTCGAACTTCATGAAGATGAAATATATGCATTACAGCACAAATTCAGGGAGATTACTCAACATTTCTCGCCATATGTTGCTTCCCCTGCTTCGCTTTCTCTCATTTCATTTTTGCTTCTCCCCGGGTTTACACTCCGCTCTGAACCACATTCTCCAGCTATTGAAGCAATTACTGGAATCAATCTCTACATGGCTTACTGGCAAGAGATTGAAGAACAATCAAGACGATTTGGAGGTATAAATCATGAAAACATGAGTCGTACCTGTGGTAATAAGAAAGTTTCAAAACTTTTGCAAATCTATCGAAGACGAGTTGAAACAAATCAAGCTCGTTGGCCGTCTAATTGGGCATATGTCATGAGACATAATGATTTGGAATTTAAAGCTCCTTGTGTCTCACCAGCGTCCTCTCCGACTTCCTCTCAATATTCAAACTACGGTAGTGACTGCAATGTCTCAGTTCACTCAGTTAACTCTTCTGCTTCCTCAACTTCATCCATCGAATCTATCACTCCCGAATACATTCCTCAAGCTCCTGACAAGCCAAAACCGCAACCTGAATTCCCTCTGATCGATCTTTCAGACGATTCAGACTCATCCGTAAAGATCGCTTCTCCGCAAACTCCACCTTCTCCAGTTTTCTCTATCCAACAATCCTCACAATCCGTAGCTCAGACTACATCTCCAAGCTCATCCAGCTCTTCAGCTAAAAGGAGACGACATAATTCTGATCCAGAATCATCACCACAATTCCCTCCGCCAAGAATCGATCTCGAAGAAAGAGCATCTCCAACTTCTTCAATTTATTCATTTCTCGCTGATATGCTGCAAACTCCTTCAAATTCACCACAATCCTCTCCAGTTTCATACTCTACTACTTCATCAACTACTACAACTTCAACCTCCTCCGGAACTTCAAATTCTTCCACTTCTTCAACTTCAACTTCTTCTTCCTCATCTTCCTCATCCTCATCTTCTTCCTCTTCTTCCCCCAGGTCTCAAGTATATGCACATGGTAAAGTTTTACCTTACCCAATTCCGCCAAGTCCATTTCAAAGAATCGAAAGACCTCTTCCTCATTCAGATACCTCAAGGATGTCAGACAGCTCAACTAACAGTAGACATTCATACACATCCACAGGATCTTCAGGATCATCCAATCGATCTGTACTCCGCGAACCCATTTCATCTTCTCAAGTCCGCCCTCATGTTTTCTATCCTACTCACCAAAGGTCTTCATCTAGAGATTCTACATCTTCAAATCGAAATGCCTAAACCTGAATTAGCTAAGGGATCAAGGTCTCAAATTCAGGGAAGTGAAGGGTAGAAATCTGAACTTAGCTAGTTCATTCAATGCCTTTCAATTTTTGATTTGAATCTCAAGATTCATATCTTTGATTTATTTTAATTCATTTATTTTAAACTCAATTTAATTGCTCAAACAATATTTATCTACATGTATTCCGTAACAATATTTAATCTTCAAAATTGCTGAATCTTAATTGTAAAATCTAAAACTTAAACCATACAGAAATACTTGTAAATTTGACCAAAATCTTGGTTAAATCTTATCTAAAATTTTGGTTGAAAATTAAGTGACAAAAAGTAAGAGATTAGAAAATCACTTTCTTTTTTGGTTAGTTTTCAACTGTTGTTCACCTCATATTTTAATCCATAAAGCATTGTAAAAGGTACCACTATCTCTCTAGAGATATCTGTCTCGAGACATAGTAATGGGTAAAAAGGCTCCATAAGCTTCACCAGTACTAAATTAGTGATAAGTTTATCTTAACTGGTAATGAACCCAAATTCAGACAATTGTCGAAAGAAAAATACTTTTACTTTCTTTATGTTCCCTCCAAAATTTTTCTTTGTTTTACAGCAGATATAAAACCCCAATTTTTCTCAATCTTATTCAGAAGACGAAGAAAAACCTTCTCACACCTTACCATATCTTACAGTTTTACTTACGAGTTAACCTTACCATCTATCCGTAAGTCACCTTAAAATTTGTAAGTCTCAATTAGTTAATTCTCAATGTTTAATTCAACTCTTCAATTTCTCAAGAAATATTCTTAATTCATCTAAAACAGTAATTCATTAAACAAGTGTTCAATTTCTTAAATAAAGTTAAATTTCTCTAAACTCAAAGTATTTCAATCTTCCAAGATTCTTTCTTTTGAATTGTGTTTCATCTCTTATGAGATCTATCGAGCCCAACAAGTAATCTTGACGGGTACAAGCTTGCCCAGCGATCCTAGATACGAACTTAAAACTTGTAGTGAAAGCAAGTTGTGCAGCCTTCTAGTCAGATAGCTACAAAACCAAACCTTTCAGATAGATGCTCAGATAACAGCAGGGAATGCCTTTTGTACAGGGAATGATGAAAGTGAGGATGATGTGAAGGACGATAAAAAGGAGAAGAAAAAAAGTATTAAACATTTCTTTTACGAATGAGTTTTCATTTCTCTTTTGACCATCCAATTGCCGTTACAATTTATCAATTGGCTCTTTAAGCTTTTTTATCATAACTTTTCTTTCATTATTATATAGCCAATCAACTTGGCCTTTTCCTTCACTCGATCATCGTCTTCATCCAACAAGGTTTTCCCCGCTCTCATTCTGTTCTTTTTTCTCTCGAATCTTTTTCTTTTCATTTCTATTTCATTCAGTCAAGTTGAAGTTGAAAGTATTGAATTCTGGAAATGAAATCTATGTAAGAATAATATGAAAGATGAAAAGAACATGATATGAAAGGTTGACTTTTTTCTTCTTTGCTCGAGAAACAAAATATCGCCAGCAAAGTTTTTTTTATAATTGGATAAAATTCGAACCAAAAAATTGACATGAAAAGTATGAAAATGAAATGAAAGCCCAGTTAAGCATTGAATGAAATTTGATTTTCGCACATCTTTGACCCCGCAATTTTACAACATGTTGATTGCAAAAGTGAACTTTTGTGAACTAGAAATTGCTCGATTTGCAGTATGTTATCGAAAAACTGCGAAAAAAAGTGACTGTTGGACAGAATCCTGTCTGAATTTTCGTCTCTGCATAGTTTAAAAGGCTTGATTTCCTTAACCTGAAAATGTGACAGTGAACGCGGGTGATTCGCAGTAAAGCAAATGCTGACAGGATCGAGGGTGAGACTCATTTTGATCTTTGGCTTGAAGAAACTCTCTGGAGTCGTTAAAAAATTAGGAATTAATTGTCTTTGAAGTAAAGCACATTCAAAGATTAAGCCGCAGAAGATCATATTGTGGAATGAAGCATATCGAAAACCTGCCTGTATCTTTGATAACATTGATCTATTGTATGTCCCACTCAGATGGTATTATTGAGTCGAACTCGTCATCATAAACCCAGTTCTTACAGTTTACTTACAGTCACCTTTTTCTACATTAGTCGATTTGCAGCCGACTTGGTAAGAGCAAAATTGTGTAATGATGGTTCTGTATGGATTAAAACTTTGTTACGCCAATTCAGCAAACACATTTGTTGTAAATTATTATGATAATGGCAAAATCGACAGAAAATTTCACTTCTCTTTGGAGAGACTGTGTTTGTAAATAATTCGGATAGAATGTCCTTGTTGAGGGAAACTTGAGCCAATCATGGTGCAAAGGCATTATTCGTTATTAGATTATTTTCGTGAGAATATAAATCGTGTTTACTCTTCACTCTTGTTCCTTCCATCAAATGCTAATCTTTTAATGTTAACTTGCTTTTGCTCACATTTTTTGATTCTCTCGATGCCTTAACCCATTCTATATATTTTGCATTATTTCATAAGAGTATCTTATTGCTCCAGGCTAAACAATCACAACTCAATAAGACTGATTCAATTTTGTTAGTTCAACAAAGTTCAAATGCTATTGGCTCTATCAGAAAACGAATATCAGCCCAATTGAATAAAGAATAATTGCTGATTTTTTTCTAATTATTTCTCAAGTCTTTTAGTCATTTGCCTTTGAACATTGCAATTGCTTGTTCAAACCATACAAATTCAATTTACTTTCAACTCGATTGTCGAGGCTAAAGTTGATTCTGTGAGTGATGAAATTAGAAGCTAATAGTTTGCATCTCAAGCTGTATGGCAGCGAACTCATTGGTGAGAAACAAGTTTAAATAAAAACTGAATTCTGATCAATTAGAACCATTGACTAACATGTCTTGTTTCATAATGAAATGAACGCCCTTGAACTTTATCATGTAAATATATTTTGATGTAACAATGAAAATTTATAAAAAATCATGTATAAAAGATCCAAAGTGTATCTGTTTAAAATCGATTAGAAAATTGCAATGAATAATCTGACTCTTCAGAAGAAGAGTTGAGTAGACTCATGCCTCGCTCTCGAGTTGATTTTTTACTCATGAAACTCCTAACTTACACCAACTCTAAGCAATATTCTAAGCACTTTTCTCTCTTATTTCTCGATGCAGGTGTTGATGGAAAAAAAGAGCGACTTCCTCTTGAAGAAGTTTTAGTTGATGGATTCACAACTAGGATACACAATCTAACTTGGATTTCAAATCGCAAGATAATTTATCGAGACCCTGATGGGAGTTTAATGATATATGATATTGCAACAAAATGGAAAACAATTTTAGCATCAAATGCAAGTTTAGTAAGTGACGAATCAATTGTTCTCAAAGCTACTAACGGCCTTTCAATTAATAGAAAAGATAAAAGTCTAATTAGACTCATCATCCTAATAGTTCAGTTTCAATTTCATTAACTCAAAAACGAAGCTTCCCCAAAATACTCAACGCGCCAGCTCTCAAAATGTGTAGCATTGATCTTTCTGTATAAGATTATATCAGTGCTGTAAGTTAAGTAATTTTCAGTTGAACACTCTAGACGAGAGAAAAAATTCATTTGCAAATAGCAAAAGTTGTTTCTCGAACTGAATCCCTGAAAATGTGCAAAGAATTTCGGACAAAATTTTGAATCCTTGACACCTAACAGTACTGTATTTATCCATCTGACAGGGTAAATTGAAAATTGAGCGATTCAGCTTATCATCTGACAAAAGGTATGTTCTATTGGTTCACGATGTAAAAAAGACGACCAGTTATTCCTTCAAAGCTCGATACAAAGTCTACGATACCAAGAATAGTGTAATGTCTTCACTAACAGCGCCAGGTTTGGAAGATGATCATCAAATTGAATACGCTGATTGGGGACCCACTGGGAGTCAAATGGTAAGATTTTGATTAACAAAAAAAGATAATTTTCGTTTGCAATTCATGTTTCAATTGTTAAATCAGAGTCGAGTGCGATAATTTTCCTAGTCAGGTTAAAACCATGAAAAAATGTACAAACGTTTCGACAAGAGCAGAAGAAAAGTTCGATGAAATGTCATTTTTCCAACAGCTCTTTGCTGCTCAATCTGTATCGAGTTTCAAACGTTGAATGATTTGTTTCATTTATCGATCTTATTCTCTTTCTATTCAATTTCAACTTTAGATATTAAATAGCTGTAAGTCACTTTTTTTTCAACAAAACTGACAATTGAATTGAAAACAGAAACTCGAGTGTTGAACAATTTACTAAACTATTTTCTTTCACTTTGCATGATTAATGTTTTTCATCGTCAATTTTCGTGTTCTTGTTCTGTGAGTTTTTTTCGAGTGAAAAAGGTTAACTCGAAGTGGAACAATCAAAACATTTGAATTATACATTTGCTTTTCTTGGGTTTTCGTTAAATAACAATTTTAGAGTCGAGTTTTGTTATTTGACAAAAAGATGGATAAAGTTTTGTCACTTGTAAAGAGTGTGATCAAGTTGAAGGATGAAAGAATCATCAAAAGCTAAAGCTCAATTTGATTAACATAATTGATGATGCACTTTTATCCCATTCTCGACTCTTTAGCTGTGCAACTCTTGTGAACAATATTTTACCGACACTGAACACTGGAAGGAAACAATCAAGATAAATGTTTCTCCAACTTATGACAAGACTAAATGTTGTTTATTGTTTCACCATTATACCAAGTTATTGCAATCTTGATGAAACGTTTTATGACCAAGGAAATTGCTTGTTGAAGCTCTTTTACTTTTACCATTTGATTGTTTCAATATTCTTATTGCATTAAAGCTGCATCTCAATTAACAAACGTTTCCATTGCAATTAATCATTAATCGAGCAGTTGATCAATCGTCTGTAGAACAAGAATTGTATGGAAAATTAAGGTTTTCAAAACAGTGAGGATTAGTTAAGTTCTTAGAAGAAACTTTCTTATCTTTCAATGCATGTTGCCTTCTCAATGTTAGCATGAGATTTTCAATGCAGACATTAAGCTTATGTATTTGGTCAAGTTTATTGGACAGATGTGAGTTATTTGTACTTGTAAAGTCACCAAGGAACCAAAGTGATGAAACTAAGAGATGCAATTTAATAAAACTCGAGTCTTATTTGCAGGTGAATGAGGTGAAGGTAAAAAGGTTTTAGTAAAAGACAAGATTGATAAGGAAAAGCAGGAAAAATTCAGAGGTGAACGAAGAAACAAGATTAAAGGTTTTACCTTGAGGTTTCTGGAAAAAGAAGAGGCAATCAAATCAAGTTTTCAATTGCTTTCTGAGCACTTCCAAATCAAATTGACTTTTTCTATAGAAACGGCCGATCTAACAGATGAACATCAACAACTGAGATACTTTTCAGGTTTTAAGGTTCTTCGAGTTTATCAAAGTTTACCATGCAACAAGTAATCTAGGAATGGACGGTTAAATTCAATTCTTCAATTGGTTCATTAGAGTTCGAATAGACGACAATGCACTGAGCGGAAAGAAAAATATTTTTTGAATCAAAGACGAGCGAATTGCGAATTTCATGATTAAAGTCAATTAATGTCAAGTTTTGCGACTTAAAACTGCTAAAACTTGATATCTAACAATGCACTGAATTTTCCTCAATCTCTTCCCATATTAGGTATTGATACACAAAAAAGACATAATTTTGTTTCCAAAATTTAGCTCCAAGCCAATTCAAGTAACAAACACAGGGAAGGATGGTAACATTTACAATGGAGTTCCAGATGTTATGTATGAAGGTAAGCAACTGATATAAATATTCCCAAATATACAAAAACACATTTTCTTGATGCTGCGTGAGTTCGGTTGAAAAATGCGACGAAAATGTCAACGAACGTAATCGAATGCAATGTGAGAATCTAACAGTTTTTTCCATACATTTTTCGATAGAATTTATTCTTCGTGACTATAAAGCACTTTGGTGGAACGAAGATGGCACTAAGTTTTGTTTTGCCTCCTTTGATAATACGGCAGTTGATCAAATGCCAATCGTTATTTATGGATCTCCATACAATTTAAGTGATGAATTTTCAACTTCGGGTCCACTTTCCTATCCAAAGATAATCAACTATCCATACCCAAAGCCTGGTCGCAACAATCCGATTGTTACACTAAAAATTGCCCTTGTTCGTCCAGCATCTGTTCAAATTAAAAACGTCCACATTCCAAGGCAACTGGAAGCAGCGTAAGTTTCCCCACAAACACAACCGTCAATCGAAAATGGAAACATTGAAATCGAAGCGAATTCCAATTTTTACAAAAAAAAAGCAAATCTATCAATAACAGTCAATCATGAAACGAAGCTATTTAATACTTCAACCAAATGGACAATTTTCGGCTTAAACAATTTTTTCGATCGATGAAACTCTGAGGGTTGCGCACTCATTATTGCGCAGTTGAAATTTGTTTCCAGTCGAGTTGCTTTAAAATTATTCCAACTGCAATTCCCAGAAGCTTTTATTTAGATTATTTTATTATGGTAGGAAAATGAGCTGATATCAAATTGTCTTGAAATGTTGATTTGTTGCTATTAGTTTCATGATACATTTCTTTATCTTCGTCTCAACTGATCAATTGTTCTGTTGAGTTTATCTGATGATAGCAATAAAATCATGATGGGAAGGGAAAAGATAGAAAGACCTGAGCAATGAGGAAATTCATTCAAGTAAAATGAATAATTGGAAAAGTTTTAAAGGCAGAAACAAAAAGAAGAGAAATGAATGTGAAGTCTCTTGATAGATGAGGATGAAACGGGAAAATATGGTAAGTTTTTCAATCTTTAGTCACTAAAAAGAAATGAAATGCAAGCAAAGAAAATGTTGAAGACAACATTTTCATCTTCAACGATTTTCTTCTTATGTTGAGGAAAAGCACCTTGAGCTCAACCTATTTGATGATGGGGAAACATTTTCTGGTTCCGAAGTAGGCATTCATCATGAGTTACATGGAAATTGATTTTAAATTCATTCTGGTTATAAACTTGTCAACCAGTGTAGATAAGCACATTATTTTGAAAGAATTCATTTTTTCCTTCCATTTCTTGTACCGATGAAAGATGAGCATTAATTTCATTTCCTATTTTCTGAAATGAGGTTAAAAACATGAAAAATGATGTTTCTAATATTCATAAGTTCAGACTGTCATGATGGGAAAAGATGGAATAATGAAAATGAACTTTTTCGGTTCAAAATTTTTCAGTTCTAATGACTTTCTCAGATGAAGCGTCAATGATGATTGCCAATTTATACATCATTATTCACAACTAATGTACACAACAAAATTCATTAGAAATTCATTTTCGCTCTCCAATCTATTTCTCAATCTTTAGTAGGTGAAAATATTCATTTTAATATTGTTCGTTCAGGGAAATTTTCGTACTTGAGTGGCTTCTCAGATGAATGAAAAACTGTCTAAATTGGTCGAAAAATTCAACAAGTTCTATCAGACACTTTCTGCAAAGTCAAGTTTGGAACTTTTTTGCAGCTTTTGCTGATGGATGCAATTCTGAATTATTTCCTGATGGATTCTTTACATAGAAATTTTATTCAGAAATTGAATGAAAATTGAACACTAAATCGTTGTTGGAATTTTTCAAATGTAGATTTTGCTCATCTTTTTTATCCATAACATTGGAATCGATCAATGTCTATGTTTGCCTCAAACTCCAAACCCAATAATCTGTTTGAAGAATAAATGATTTCCTTTGAATCTTTCAGTCAAAATGTAGTTGCATTTCGAGGGCATAAAAGCATTGACTTTTTTTTCCAAAGCATTTCATCTTCTCAGGTTGTATCATGAAATAGAAAATCTCTTGATTGGCTTTATCCATCATCATTATCTTCATCATCATCCTTATTCCCTCACAAAAATGCAAGAGACAGAATTAGTTTAGTTTTATCGATTGAAATATTATCTTGTTCATCATTAGAATAGAATTTGCTTTTTTTCCTTTTCGTTCAACCTTTTTTTGCTTCACTCGACTTTTTCGACTCTTTTTTTTCTCTCATGCAATCCTATTTTTTGCACCTTTTATCATAGAGAGTATTATATCAAAACGGTTAATTGGATCGGCGCTAACAAGATTGCAGTCGTTTGGCTGAAGCGACCTCAAAACTATTCAGTGGTTACACTCTGTGAAGAGGAAACTGATTGGCACTGCGAAATGGTTTGTATCGATTTTTTCTCGGAAAACCCAAAATTCCAAACTATGTTGCGAAAAGTTTAAATTTTTCAGATTAAGTTGCCATCAAATTGTATTACTTTTCATGAGAAGATTGCCCTTTTTCTCGCAAAATGCTCGTCTATTTAATTCGTATCTTTACCTCAATTGGAAAGTAATAAACATGTGATTACTTTTTGAATTGGAGGAATAAAGGGATTAGAAGAAGCAATTGATGTGTGATTACATGGTTACTGAACTTCCTTTAATCTTTCCTGATTCTTTCCTTTTCTCAACAACAGTAATGATATCATCATCATAACCATCAACCCAGAACTTGATGCCACTTGACTAGATCGTTTCATTGCAGAATAAACTTGAAAGTTTCTAATCTCACCTCTAATACGATTCAGCATTCTCAACAAGCTATTCATTATTTGAGAAAAAAAATCTCGCAAAAATGCTCAATTCAACACGAGACTAGCAAAGATGAAAAAATTCTCACAAGTTGAACAGAAAATGGATAATTTCAAAAAAAAAATTTGAATGATTGATCTCTCCAAGCAACATTATGAAATTAATTTACATCTTTTAAAGCATCAGTAATGAACAACACGAGCCAAGTTCGATATTTCATCTTGAACTCTCTTCGAGTTTCTAAACATCTTAGACGAAGAAAAACGATGATGATTTATATCATGAAAAGTAGATGATAAAAATGGAATCACTTTTTCCAGAATACTTTCTTGATAAAGACATTCAATTCTGCAACTCACTCTTCCATATTAAATGCGAAACTCTTTTTTCCCTTTTTTTCCATTTTTTCACTCCAAACAACAATTTTCCGTAATTTTGATTTCCTTCCCAGTTTAATATAAATGATGAGGAAAAAACAAGCTCAAACTAATATCATTTCATTACAGATAATATGAGTAATGATAAACTGAGAAAATTGAAATTTTCCTTCATTCTCTTGGCGAGGATTCAATTTTCGTCAGCAATTATCTCGAGTATCATTACAATTGACAAATAACAATTACAAGCTTATCGAATCACGAATGATTTTCAAACAGATTGAAAGGTTCGACATGAAATGAGTGAAATGAAGAGATAATCATAACTCGAAATGTCATTAATGAAAAGTTGCAAAAGTGATTATCTTATTACAGTCATGACATCATTTGTAAAGTTGTTATAATAAAGTCTTTACTATCAAACTATTAACAATTTTTTTTTCTGTCTTCCCTGTTGTTCCATGATAACGTTGGCAATGATATTTTTATAGCCATTTTGTGTGCGTCTTTGCCAGAAAAGATTCTTGAAGATGGAGAAAAGAGAGTAAAATGGATTATCTTTATAATTTTCTTGCCTTTTCTTTCAACTTTTCTTTTCTCTTCTCCATTGCACCTTCAACTTTTTTTGGTCACTTGGATTGAGTATAATGCTTCATTGATTACTCTTGAGATAATATTTATCTCACGTACTATCAACCTTATTCACCTCATTGTTCAATCATTAACTTGAACTTTTCAGTATTCCATGTGTTCCGTCTTTTCTTCAAATACTCTTTCGAGTTTAACCTCTTTTGAATTTGATTAACACTTGAAAATCAGTTTTCCCTTTTTTGCTGTTTGGATCTAATGAGATTTGGATCAAAAATTTAAAATCTTGAAAAATTGAAAAATTCGTTCAACAATAATAGCTTCCAGATATCATTTAACACGATGTTGGTGAGTGTCGAAACTTCAACATTCGAGAAAAAAATTCTCAGCTCAGTTTTCAACAATTTTTCACTTTGCTCAATCCTTTGTAAAGATAACTTGCAATGGGAGATTTGATAAGGTAAAGGGAATGATGGTTTAATGGTATTAACATTGCTTTGTTTCCATAAGAGCTTTCAGCATTTCCCGAAACCCAATCTTAATCTGATAAACTAATTCGCAAGGCAACTTAACATCTATGAAGATTGAAGGCAGAAAAGGTTCCATCAACAGGAAAAAGGAGTTTCAAACTGAAGATCCAAATCTGTGCCAAAATATTTACAGTAATAAACCAAGAAAATGTGACCATTTAGTGAAACAAAACTCGAGGAAAGAATGAAAAATTGGTCAACAAAATGTTTGGAATGAAAAAATCTGTAGAGACAGGACAACTCGTAAAACATGATCAATTTCTTGACCATAAATCTAACATTATTGCTAATAAAAATGTAAACTCACAATAATGAGGAAAGAAAGTACAACACAAAATGATGAGGAAAAGCAAACAGCCGATAAACAGAAATACTTGTTAAATCAATAAAAGTAGTTTTCACGTTGATGCTAACGATAATAACTAGTGTTAGTTTTTTGCCTTCCCTGTTATTCAGCAAACAGGGAATGCAATAGAAAACGAAAATCCCTTGTTTAACCAATTTTGTATCCAATTAATAGAATGGCCATTTCCTTCCTTTTTCTGGGCAAAGAAAAGCTTCTCAAGTCGCAACTGTGCAAAACTTGTTTACACAGAAACTTTACCTTCTTCTCAACCCAACAATTTGAATGGATAAAGATATTTATTTCTCTCTCTCTCTCTCTCTCTTTTGCTCAATCTTGTGCACATTATTTGCATTTTATCACAGTTATTGGAGGAACACTTGAACACTCCTCATGGATGGCTTGATATCAAAAGTGGCCCATTATTTTCGAACGATAAAGAATATTATTTCATCATTTTACCTGTTGCTGATGGTTCCTATGGAACCTTTGATCACATTATCATGTTTATTCGTAAAGGCAATAAACGTTATCATTTAACTCATGGACAGTTTGTAGTCACTCAACTGTACACTCATCGATCCGATTTAAGAACCCTGTAAGTAGAAAATGACAAAAAAAACATTTGCTGGAGAAAATGAAAGTCTGCAAAAATTCAAAAATTACCACTTCTCTCGACAATTTGCAGCTCATTTTTTAATTAAACATGTTTCACCTTCAATCATGTTCGAGGGAAAAGTGCAACGTTTTAGAAAACTTTTTTTTTCAACATTTTTCTCTTCATTTTTGCTCGCTTGAGAAAATCAAAACTCTAGAGTGAAAAAGGATTTTGAGTGAAATTTAAATGCAAATTAAACTCTTTTACTGCTAGTTTGCATGTTAGTTTAGTATCTCAATATTTTTATAATTTATAGTTGAAGAGGTGAATCATTATGCAATGTTGGTTTAACGAAAGGTTGAAAGAGTAAAGAGTTAACCAAAGGGTCAAATTTTCAAATTGTGAGGTTAATTTTGATTTCGTTTCATTTCCCTCTTTTTTGTGTTGCACTAATTCAATTATTGGTCTCATTGGGATAATTTGCTGTTCCCATTCAATTTAGTCTATTCTCAAGTGAACTTGTATCATTTAGTTTTACTCTGAGAAATATTCATTACTATTGTCAGGGAATGGCTAGGATTGAGTTGCGCTTCAAGATGATGACCAGCTTTAGGAAAGGTTAACAAGAGATGAAATCGATTGCAATTGATGAGATTGGTGAAAGAGGATGAAAAGAGAAGAGCAAAAAATCCAGTTGATATTATTTGTGAATGTTAATGTTTAATTGATGCATTGGTAGTTGGGAAAAGTTCATTAAATCAGTTTATCATCAAATCAATTTGTATTCATTCAATGTTCCATTGTTTACTCGATAATCAATCCATTGTAAACTCTTGTTCTTGTGTTGTCTCTTTCAAAGCAAAATGATTTTCATGAGAAACTCGATTTTCTATGCAAATGAATAAAGAGATTGATAATGACTTTTCATGCATTCTTAGAATAAATTTCCAATTCAAATGTTTTCATTCAACTTTATTACTTGCTTGTTACAGATATTATCAGGCAACAGTTGCCGATAATCCTGCCATTCGTCACATATTTTCCATTACCGACACTGAGCATCCTGAACCTCGGACCATCAAATGTCTCTCTTGTGATCTGAGTCCTTCTTGCACCCACAATTTGGCCAAATTTTCTCCCGATGGAGAGTACTTTATACTTGAGTGCCTTGGACCGGGTATTCCTCGGAGTGAGTTGCGTTACACGGAAACAAATGAGCTTAAGGAGGTTTTAAATACTTTTCCCAGTTTCGAAGAGCAGCTCAACTCAAGAGCAATGCCAAGAACTCGATACTTTACCGTAGCCATTGATGAAGACGTCTTTGGCCGAGTAAGGCTGCTTCTCCCGCCTGGACTTGATGAAGATGATACCGTCAAGTATCCAATCATTGTCAAACTGTAAGTTCATATGCAAAGTATTTTTGAATCAACAAATGAATGATTACCTTTAATCAAAATGTGTTCAACTTGGCTTTCCAAGTCTTTTAGCTTTTGTCCAGTCATAAAGTAATTTGCTTTCTAGCTTCTCATGATTCAGCAAACAGTAATCATGCAATATTATGAATAATTTATGATATCAATTCTTTGCACAATGTTCATCTAATTCTCATCTGTGCGCATAAATGGAATCAGAATTTGATTCAAATACTCGAAAGAATCAATGATTAAGACATTAAATTTTTTCCATCAACTATTATTATGCAGATAAAGATCAGGTATAGCAATGTGTTTATGACAAGATGACTTAATTTGAAATTTCACCATTTTTCTATTAAATCAATTTGGAATTCTAAACAATGTAGAGTGAAAAAATTACTCACAGTCGACTCAATTTCTTGGCAAACTGATCAATTTGGATTTTGACCAAACTCATTCATTGCTCTACAAAATTGATTGCGTCAATCTTTTGGTGCAAATTTTCATTTCACTTTGGAATTGAAAAATATCGAAATGCTTCTTTTATGCTGAAATGAGTGATGAAACAGAATCACGCAAAAGTAGATCTCAAGTTGAGGGAAAGTTTTTTGAATAACGAGTTAACTGCAATTTAAAGAGTTAGTTGTTGAAAGAAAAAAAAGTGGAGAAAAGGAACAAAATCTTAATTAAATCAAAACATGAGTAACTAAATTAGGTATAATTAGAGATATTATACTCGATATTTTGACTGGAAATTATGTTCGCTCTTTTCATCCTTTTTTTTCATTTTCTCAAATGATTGAGCTTTAAATAATTATCATGGAAGTAGAAAAGGCAGGAGAAATGAGAGTAAAAAAGGATGGAAAATTACATGGAACAAAATGAATAGAAAAAAAAGGTCAAATAGAACATTGTCAATCTTTAAATAATAAGAGATGTAATAACGTTAATGTAATAACATGATTCCATTGTGAATGAAATATTTTCTGTTCATGCGAAGAGAAGCATTAGCAAGTTAACAGTTTACAGAGTCATGGTTGATTTAGAGATGACATTATTTAAGAATTCATTTCGATTCATTCTTTTCTCTTGTGACTGATAAAGTTGACATGATTCATTGAAACGTTCAACTGGCTTGTTGGAATATTGATTAACTGATTATTTCCGAGTGAATTAACAAACTTTGCTCTTCTTTCAATCATAACCAACAGAAACAATGAACCCGAAGATCAAGCTGTTTCACACATAAACCGCATAACCTGGGACCATTACTTAGCCAGTAAAAGGGAATACATTGTGGCCTCTATTGATGTAAGAGGGTCGGCCTTTCAAGGTGATAGTTATAAGCATTCAATTTACCACAACATTGGTGACACTGAAGCTCATGATATAATTGAAGTAATAAAGTGAGTATTTCCCCGTTTGACAGTTTTTGAATGGAAATTATTTTCCATGTTAAGGGAAATTTTCATGTTTCATTTTCTGGTAAATTTGTACGAAGTTCACTTTTTACATATTTTCACAAAAGAAACTCTTGAATCGATTTATATTGAACGTTGATTCTGAATGAACTAAAAAATATACATTGGTAGTTATTCAAACTTGTTCGATTTTATAGAGATTCGTTTCTGATGCTGGAATAATGAACAAAATTTTGAAAGTTAATGTTCAGCATTTTTGCATTTGCAACGTTTTGAGATCAAGTTGTATCAACAGGCATACTTTATTAGGCCATGCCTCTGGAGACTGTAATACAATGATTTTTTGTGTTTTTTTGATTAGATTCTTGAAAAGCCACGTTCCATATGTGGAAGAGGATAAAATTGCCCTTTGGGGATCAGAGATTGGCGGTTACATGGTGGCTTCATTAATGATTAAAGATCCAGCATTCAATTGTGGCATTGCCATTTCACCTGTAACAAGTTGGCGTAATTATGGTAAGATGAACCGTTATCTTGTTTCTTGTCTTCGTTTTTGCTCGAACGAAACCATTAATAAAAATTTCATTTAAATATTTCAAGCTTCATTTTTCATGGAAAAAACTATGGGACTTCCCTGGCCTCAGGATAATTACATCAATTACGACAAGTCTGACTTGTTTAGAAGCGTTTCTGGTTTAAAAGATAAAGCTTTCATGATTATTCACGGAACTGCCGACACCAAAGTCAACATTCAACATTCAATGTTGTTAATTAAAGCACTGACTGATCGCGGGATTCCTTTCCGCGTTCAGGTAATAGAATCATTTTCCTACTCATTTAATTTCTATCTCTATTCATGTAAAATGTTTACTTATACTTTCCATTGTTTCTTGTAGCTTTACCCTGATGGTGAACATTCCCTTTATGATGAACAATTTCATTTGTACAAAACAATGGAAGACTTTTTCGCTCGCTGCTTCCAATCTCGGGATGATCAAGATGAAGAGGAAATGGAGTTGCCGATAACAAAAGTGATCAAGGGAGGCAAAAAGATAATCACTGGTGAAGAATGAATTGTTGTCGAATATTGAATAAATTCAATTGGATTACAGTTCTAAATGGAAAAATCAGTTTTTATTCAAACGATTACTTTCCACTTATTTCAAGGCAACGAAGCAAGGTGCTGATTTATCGAGACAAACTTGAACACTTGGATTAAGTTTGAAGAGCAAACGTGATTGAATGACTTGTAGGAAAGCTGACGAAATGAGAAAAATGTCCAAGACTTCTTTCGCAGTCAAATTTTTAAATTATTAGACTTGTAATAAATCATCATTTCTTAATAGCATTGAACTTTGCATGTTGCAACATGGCATATTCAGGTGCAATCTGGAACAAGGTTTTCGTATTCTTCGCTTTGCTTCTCTTCCTTGGTGGTTAGAAAAAATATAAACTTTGGAACATTTTCAGTTTCGAATTTTATAATTTATTAAATCAAATCAGTTAATGTCTTAGAAAACAAGATTCATAGTCGTCGAACAACATTGTCTAAAAGGCTTGACGGGTACATTTATAAGAGGAATTGTATTGCGAAATTGTCTATGTTAAACTTAATTTCGAAGTTTATGATATTGAGTTCAGTTGTAATTACTATAAAAATAACCAATGTGATTGGAAAGAAACGGAAAACTTAACAGATGTATTAATGTTGTCTATTGTTACATCGATTATTATATTTGTATTAATATAAAAAAGAGACGATTTCTGAATAAAGCTGCTGAAACATGCCACATTTTTTATTCCTTTGTCGTGCAAATTTCAGATTGGTATGCAGGTTCGGAGTACTATTAAATTCAATCTTCGATTTATACCGATCTGTATCAGAGAAAGAGGATCATTTATTAGGCAGAAAAATCAATAATCTGGTTTTAATACTTCCCATTAGAGGGAACAATCTATTCATTCACTCACCACCAAGGCAATTGAAACTTATATTAAAAGCTTTCGGTATTTCATGAAAAATACCTAAAGTTCGATAAACACGGCAAACCCAAATCACTGATGCTGGAAAAGGAAATTTCAAGGCATGATTTTTTGTTCAATTAAAACGAATCAAATGGGTTTTTTCCATTTTACGCCCGTTTGCATGCATAAATTTCGCATGGTGTATGCCACAGATCTCAGACTTGAATCATGTGTATCCGCAAATTGAACAACCTTCAGTTCGAAGGCTCAAGGTTACTCAAGATCATTTTGTAATTTGACCTCTGATTGACATTTGGCGTTCATTTTCTAAAAGGAAAATTTTTTCGAATCCGCCAGTGTTTGTTAGGGGATCTTGTTGGCCAATTGCTTTGGATGATTTATCACCGTTGAGGCTAACAATTGCTAACTCGACTATCTTGCAAACGGCAAGAGTTATGAACGCCTTCTCTTCAATTTAACACTTGAACAGTCAAATCACATTCTTACGTTCATCTTTACTCTGTGTATCTTTAGTCTAAGTGCTTGCTTTAAAGAAAATACCTGAATAATCTATATACAACATAAACACCTTCATCTGCATCTTTAATCTGGGTCTCATCTTTATCATCTCCACTTAAATTAGAACCAATTTCACCATCAAGTCTGTATCATGTATTTTTTGTAAAATTATTTGTGATTTATTTCGTGTAAACATAAATTTTCATTTGATTTGAGTTATCTTTCATGGTGAGCTAGACATTGTGCATCTGGGTTTATTGGCAAAATTAAATTTCATCAAATAATTTTGTAAGTTTTTAATCATCATAATCAGTGGATCAGAGTTACCGTATTTCCGCACAAAGAAGACCAGAGCTTATTAATGAAACGTTTACTTATTAGCCCTTTTTACTCTATTTGAGAGAAGCCCTATGGACTTCAACTATTTTCCTTCCAACTTATTTTCACATACCCGGACAACCAAAATGAGCTTCGTCGCTGAACCAAATTTTTGCAGCGGTAATATCGTGACTGTCTATTTGTCGATCATATTTTTGGCAAATTCAAGTCTCCTCTCCTCGTCAAAATCACTAAGTTGTTGTAAAACTGGTATCTTGTATGTATAAGACTTTATTTTCGTTTTTAAGATTTTCCGTAGCGTTGATCTGGGAATCTCTAACTCAGCTGAGGCTCTCAGGACTTCAGGATTTTCTTCGAAATATTTATCAACCTTTTCGATATTTTCAGGTGTTGTCACAGTTATTTTAGGTCCTGAGTGTCCCTTTCGCTGGTCTAAAATGGATCCAGTATCATGGAACTTCTTAAAAATCTTCGATATTGAGCTCTCCGAAGGAATATCATCATAGTTTTTTCTTTTGAGAATCACCCTGAGACTTCTCCTTGCAGCTGCTGTTGATTTTTGGCTCAACCAGTATTGCTCAACTGCGTGAATTTTCATTTTTTCAACTATGGTCAAATCTGGTCGATCTGTTGAGGTTGAAGCTTCAGGTTCCATATCCAATTACTTCTGTTTAACTCGTCCAAAACACTTGAGCCGTATAAAATATTAAAGCTTGCACTTTGAAGTTACAAAAACAAAAAAAAACTGAAAAAATATGTGTCCGCAAAAAACTTATGTCCGAAATGAGCGGCCAACGCCTGAAAATCATGCCCTTTTTTGCGCAGGCGCAATTTGATTTCTTGACGGGCGACAAATTGTGAATTTCAATTTTCCTGCATGCCGATTATTCAAGATTAATTCATGAAAAAATGAACTAAATACGCATAGAAATAAAAAAGTTATTCGAAAAAAGCGTATGTCCAGTTTTAGCGCCCACCCTGTAGTGTCAACTTTTGAATATTAGATGCTCTTTATTCGTAATTAGTTCATTTTGGATTGACCCTGCAACTTGATCGAATCCTTGAGTTGAGTTACAATTGTCATGGCTCTCATGTCTTTTGTACTTATATCTAATCTCAATGGAGTAATCTGAATTATCTATAATTGTAGGGTTATAAATTGTCCCCTGTATCATTAGTTACTTTTTGACTTCATAATTTCTGTACATTCAAGGGCATTCAGCCAAGCTTTAACTGCTTTTTCCTCGCTTTGCCTGCATCAATTTTCAATTGGTTTAACATTGAACCGCCATTGGCTTTACATTTTGAATCAACTATGTGCTCAAGCCTTCCACATTGAGATTGAATAAGATACTCATAATAAAATTCAGGACCGAGATTGATTTTAGACATAAGATGCAAATTACTATTGACTCAACATTGAGAATTTTTAAGTGACTCTGAGAGTGACCATAGATTTATACAGTGACTTGAAAGAATTTAGCTATCTTATGGATTTTTCTGATTACCCAAAAAAACATAAACTATTCGATGTTACAAATAAAAAAACTTGGGTACCTCAAAGATGCAATGAATGGACAAATAATTGATAAGGTTATCGCAATAAAGTCAAAACTCTATGCTATAAAATAGGGAACGAAACAAAAGTTAACAGACAAAGGTGTGCAGAGAGTTGTTGTTAGTGAGACATTTTCAATACAAGATAATTAAGCTATCACTTTTACCTTTCTATGATTAACGATATATACTTAGTGATTCGATGTCCAATTTAGCATTTGGACACTATTAAATTAATAATATGTTCCAAGATTGATCATTTATTGATATGCAAGGTGAATTCTTGATAATTGCCTTTGATTTGATTAGTTTAATTTGTTTTTTATTTAATAATTTTTTTTCTTTTCTTTGACAGACGGGTAAAGCTGAAAAGAAGTCTGACCGAAGACGTTTTGTTCTTTTGGGCCTCGTAAGAGTCGTTAGAGAGATGTACAATGATGGTGAATTGGTCAATTGTAATTTGGAACAAGATTGCAACCAATATTATCATGAATCAGAGACCCCTTATAAAAAGAGTAATAAAGATGCTGTTATAGATAAGGGTGACTGGAAGACACCAGACGATGAGATTTAAGAAAGAGTGAAATAAAAAAATGAAAAATATTCAGAGATTACTTTCTTGATGCGATTCCAGATCAAGTATTTGAAGAACAAATGAACAACCTTTGTACTAAGCTATCACGCATTTTTATATCAGATAAATAATTGAAAAATCTTTGTCCAATTTTGTCTCTATCAATCAAAATTTAATAAATAGCGTAGATAAATAATTGTAAAAAGTCAACTGATATGTCCAAAAAAGAATTAACGATTTGTTTAACTTACAAAAAAAAGAATGATATGTATTAGTCAATAACTATGCTACTATGCTATACCACCCATCACTTTTCGGTAAATAAGGATAGTTTCCTGTAGCTCGTGAAAAAAAGAAGATATATTATCTATGCGACAAGTCAAATCACCAAAAAGCAGAAAAGAGGTTGATGTCAAGATGTTAAAGATGTTGTGCAGGAAATAATATTGCAATCATAAATAAAACAAGTGAAATTTATAAACAAAAATCGGTTAAAGTTTACATTTAATTAGCTTCTATGAGGGTGGATATTTCTGATTTGCAACATGTGCGGGTCATTGATCTTAGCTGTGAATAAAAAGAAAAATAGGTTGCCTGGAATAGTTTTAGCGATTGTAAATCGGATTTATATTTTGTAGTCTTAATGGGTAACATTTCATCTTCATCAGCCAACAGTCTCGCAACACTTCGAAGTTTCTATTTTTTTACATTCATAATGTCTAACGGTAATGTTTCATCTAATCCCACAACTATTGATAACCATCCGATGGATTCAACAATTGTGAGTTCCAGTGAAAAAGTGCAAATGGATAATAGTGAAGACGGTGTCCAAAATATTCGAGAGGAAGGTGCAATAGAGTCAAGTGAAGATGACTCTATTCTCGATTGTGACTGTGAAATGTGTATAACTAGTGAACTCTTAATCGAACTATTGAGTACCATTGACAACAATATTGATGATGAGGACTTGATGATTATTACTTGGAACACCATCGAGATGCTGAAATGATGATTAATTGGATACCTGCTCTCTATGATTTTCTAAAACGAGAATTTGGTCACCAAATGTAAGTTCATTTTTAATAAAAAACAACTAAATTAACAGTTATACATCATTTCTAATTCCTTTCTTTTTTTTCAGGTAAAATCATATTGAAAAAACTTATACAATAAAAAAAAGTTTTTATTAATAACTTTGTTTGAAAAAACGTTATTAAGTTTCTAGATTGTGACTCGGCTCCAGCACACTTGTGCTGGAGCCAGCCATTTATTACTACTCTCGCATTCGAATAGTATCCGATCATTAGTTTAGTTTAGATGGAGTGAGTCAGATGGAGCCATAAACTATTTTTTATTGATTGTAATATGAAATTGCATGCGTAATAAATTGCATGGAACAGCATGAGTGTATTACACTAAATCAATCTCAATAATGTTGAAATAGTAAATACAACTAAAACAAAAATACATGAAGTGTTTTATCAATGAATTTCAGCGCTAATTCAATGGATATTTTACCATCAAATCTTGAGGTAAGTGCAAAGAGATGTAAAAGAGAAAAACTTTTCTAACCCAACCCAATTCCAACTTTCGCTGTCCGTCTAATAAGAACTTTTGCTATTAACTCTTCAAAGTACTTTTTTACAAATTTACCCCAAAGCTATCCCAAAATACTCCAATAGTCCTTTCTACCCATGAAGGTCCAGTACCGAATGAGTTTGACTTTTTTTCAACAGACGCAGAAAAATTTGAACCATTAAGTTGATCAAACTTTTGTTTCAAAAAACCATCTCAGAAAATCTTTCGGTTTGATTAAGAAAAGAAAAAATTTGTCAAAGTTTAACAATTATGCAACCATAATTATTTCTTGCTTCTTTTCTTCGCATGACGATTCTGTTTCTCATTCTTGATATGCTGTCAAAAACAGATTCATTGTTTCACTCCCTTCACATGAATCGCATTAAAGCAAGTTTTTATTCTCAACTTTATTGTTAGTATATTGAAAAAAATGTATCAATTAGAATGTTGCACTCTAAACATTTGCTGAACCCTGTAAATCGATAAAATTGAGTGCATTCATAAACACCCAAATGATAGACCAACTGCTATCCAAACTTTTCCGGTTAGATGGGAATAAAGTCAAAATTCAATTCCTTTTTGCTTTCTGAAAGAAACAAAATTTCAATAATTTCCTTTCCTCATGAATTGTTGCTAGCTACAAAAAAAGAGATGCAACTTTTCCCAAGAATTTTTTTTCTACTTTTCCTATTTTCTTTTCCTTTGGCTCGTTTCATTTTTTCAATTTGCATTTTGCAATTAAAAAATTTCCATCTCAATTAACTTCCGTTTTCAATTGTTCTCACAATCAGATTGAAAATTCATCATGAATTCTGATTCAATTACTGAGATAATTGAATTTTCTTGACGCCAATTTTGAAATATCATCAATGTCGAAATGGAAATGGAAATGAAGAAACATAACAGGCAAGAAAAGTGAATTGAATCGAAACTGTGAACCAATGTTCCATTAATAAGCATATAAAATCTTAATCACATTTCTGTACATGTGATTAGCTTTATCTTCATCAAACCTCCCACCAAATTCAATAATGACGGTTATAATAATAATGATGATATCAATGAAAATAACAGTTTCATGTCATGAAAATTTTTCTTTTTTTTCTTCTCTCACTCCCTGTCATTCACATGTTATCTTGCTTGGCCATGGAAGTTGAACTTTCTCATGTTAACGCTTATGAAACTTGATATTCATTTTTGTCAGTTTTCTTCCAATAAATAACTTAATTAATTTTCCTATTTTACTCATTGACTCGAGATGCATTTGTATTGATACAAAAGAGAGGAGTTTCATTTTCATTTTAAATATTGATCAACAGTTTAGTTGAATTGTTAGATATTGATTATTTCAGCAGAAAACATTTCATTGTACGAATGTCAAAACCTATTCTGATGAAGCTGCAAAAATGCTTCTTTTCAGTTTCAATTCAACATTTCAATTTCTGGTGCTTTTCCATTTCTTATTTTCCCTCATTTTATTGTCCTTTTTTTGCCTTGTTGCTGCTCATCATTATCATCATATTGAATGCCAATATCAATCTTTTCTTCTCTTTCTGGTTCTCTTTTCATTTTAAATTCAATTTCGCCATTTTATTCCTCATGCTTACCCTGCTACACACCAAATGTCATCGTCAAATGTACCAAGCAAATCGTCAATCAATCCATGCACAACATTTGCCTTTTCTTCTCCTTTCATTTTCTCCATTCTTCCAATCTCATTTCTCCCAAACACTTTTCTTTACCTCAAACTCGATATTTCCGTTCTTTTCACTTTCTGATACTTTCCAATTTCCACCATATTTATTGAATTCACTCCAAGAATCGTGATAATCTTGCCTGTGGTTGCAAGTCTATGACTATCATGATAGTTTCTGTTCCTAAAATACTCATCAACGTTACATGCAAAGCCAAACTGATTCAGCCAGTTTAAATCTTTATTGAAACGAAATGATTACAAATGATGAAACTCGAGAAATGCAACCTTTTCCACAAGTTGATAAAACGAAAAACGTTTGAACCTTAAAATGCAGAATGAATCGGTTCTTTGTCCAATCTCGAAAAACTCGACTTTGACTTGAAAAACATTTGATTTCCATTGTCTTCTTGAAAATAATTATCATTGAGTTGCATTCATTTTTCCTGTTCCATGTGTTGAGTGCAACAAACAAGATGATACAATTCCTCAAGGTGACAAAAGTAAATGTTTATTTGCTTCTCTACTTTTTCATGTTAACCTGGACAGCAAGAGATGAAGATAAAGTAACAGGATGCAGTGAATGGTGAAAATGGAAAAAAAGAAGAGATAAACAAACATTTACCTTTACCATTCTTACCTGTTTTTTCCCTCATTTTGTGAATGTTTTTTCATTCTTGTTTTACTCTTTCTTCTCACCGACTCTAATCATTTTCAATCTTAAATCTGTTTTATGCTTAAATCTTTTCTCTTCATTCTTTGTTCCTAAATCCTTTTCGAACTTATCCTGTGTAAGGCGAAAAGAAAAGAGAAAGAAAATGAGGCAAAAGAAGAAAAAGATGAGAAGCTGATGAGGATGAGCATGAAGAGAGAAAAAAAGAGTAGAACAAGTTGAGTAACTTTTTTTCTGCCCTGATTCTGCATCACATTTTACCTTGTAACTCTAATTTCCTGTCTACTCTATCTTTAGGTGTTTACTTTATCCTCTTTTAAAGCTTCAATTTTACCTTACGCTTTCCCTCCCTGTGCTTACATTTGTCTTTATCGTCTTCATCCTTCTCTTCCACTTAGATACTCATCAATCTCACCTATTAGTATTGACAGATTTGCTCACCTTCGTAGCTAAATTTTTCTTCCTCTTCAGTCCCTTCACATGTCTTCCATTGACAGATACTAAACTGGAACCACTCATAGCACAATCATCATCATTAGCAGCAACAAAAAGATCAACTCTAAAAATATAAAGACAAAAGGCAAAAGGTGGATAGAAAAGTTTCTCAAAATTCATTGGCATTCAATGGAACAATCTTGGAGAAGAGTTCAAATGGATTAATGCAATTTGTGAATGTGCAACAAAATCAAGTGAACAGTGAAAAGTTTTTCTTTGAAATGCAATTGATTTATGGATTCAAAATGTGAGCAACTTGCCGCAAAATGATTATGGATAAACAAAATTTTATCCAAAAAATAGTTTCAGCACACGAATAGCATTTCATGCAAGTTTCTTTTACCATTGCAAAGGATAAATCTTTATTCTCCTCTTTTTCCTCCAAACGTTTATGCATTTTGAAACATTTTCTTGATTCACTTTTGTTGCAATTGTTTTTCCACTCGAGTTTAAAACGACTATCAATATGATTCCCCTGGAAATGGATTAAAACAAGTTGGTTCAAGTGATGCACTTGCACAGTCCAACAGCAGCCTCTTTCAGTGAAAAAAACAAAATTGCAATTATTCTTGTTGAATGTTTTCCTCTACTCTTTTACCTCATCATTAAATGCTCTCAAATTTCAACTACTCTATATTATACACTTTGATAACCTGATTCCAGGAGAGGTAAAAGTTTGAGCAGCAACAAAAAACAGGTTTACAAGGTTTTTGCAAAAAAGGAGAAAAACGAAAAGAGGGAAAAAAAGGTTATGGAGAATTCAAAATTTGACCCTGATCATGCTCCAATGGATTCTAGATGTAGCTTGGTCAATTATCTGGCAAGTGAATCTGAATCTGAATCTGGTGAGAGGACCTTTGAAATTTTACTCTTACCTGATCAATCAAAAGCCATTTCATACAACAGACTTGCCTCACCAACATCATCACCTCCACATCATTCAAGCAACTCGGGCAGCTTTACTTTGATGGATGAAGATCATAACAGTAATGGTCAAACTGATAATAACCTTGCTGCTAATAATAATAGTAACGCAACTAAATACTATGAATGCGATAAGCAATATAATCGAAGAATATCATTAACTGAAAATTTACTCAGTGGCCTTAGTCCAACTAGAAGTAAGTAATCAAACCATAATTATCCATCTTGATTCGACTTTTTCCATTCACTTTTTTTTCTCTTCTCTTACTTTACTTTTACCTTTGTATAAACTGTATATTTGCTCAGATTCCCATTTGATTGGTTAGTTGATTTGTCGAAAATCACTAGAGAATTTTACACTTTTTTTTCGCTACTTTTTCTTCTCGTTTGAATTATTCATTAGGTGAATGAAAGCGAAGAAACTGAATTATAATTTAAATGTAAATTTTTTCATTTCAACGTGCCAATGTTTCAAATTGAAACTCAATCTTAAAGATTGTTGTTAAAACTCGCATGTAAATGCGATAATTATATTTACATTTTTTTCGATTATTCAATGCAATTAACTCAATTACAACTTTTCAGTTTATCTGTTTGCTGCCATGATTTAATAATTGATGTTATTGCAATTTGCCAATGTTAAGCCCAATTAGTTGACGTAAAACAAGAGCAAACAAATTGTTCAACAAACAAAATTACAACAAAATCAATGTGCAAGGTTCAAAATTTATCATTCCCTGTTTGCAGTTTGTTTCATGGAATATTTTGTTTGAAGCAATTCTTTTTTTTTCACCCAAAATTCACTCAATTGTTTCAGATAAAAGCTTGACATTTCAAATTCTATTTTTTACAATTGAACTAATTTTCCTTTCCATTTCGCCTGCACTCTTGTCATTTACCTTTTTCATTTCAACATGTTCATTATCCGGCAACAGTAAATCATTCATATTGATATCACAAGAATGAAATTTGTTTTCAAAACTTTCCATTTTCTCAATGTTTATCATTCAACATTTATGCAAATTTCGTATTAACGTAACAACACTTTTTGCATTGAAATATCAATAGCTGCCATTAGTGGTATTCCTGAGTTTGTTGAAACTTCCATCGTTTTACGTAAAGATAAAAGCAACGAGCTTGGAATAAGAATCACTGGAGGTTCAGATACATACTTGGTAAGTACATTATGAATATAAACATTTGATCAACTGTTCAACATTTTTCTTTACACAGAATGTTTAAGGTCAACCATTTTTAGTGTTGACCTTAGAGGGAATCTTTTTACGTGCTCAAGAAGAAAATTGATAAGACATTTAGAAAAACTTTTATTCGACTTTGTTTTCTATTTACTTTTGTCAATATTTAATGACCCATTGAAAGCCTTAAATACTAATGAATACTATAATAAGACAAGAGCTAATCATTGATTCATCTCTTAATTTGTTCTCAACTCGCTTCGATTGCAAGTCTATTCAAGAGTTTTACTCAAGTCATGAATGACTCTAATTTTAGCCTTGACTGGCCAAAAAAAATGTATTCATTTTCCTTTATTTTGCATACATTGCTAGTTTCGCCAAATGTAAGATTAAACAGAACATTAAGATTATTCTGAAATTCATGATGGAAAAAGTATTGATCTGATTAGTCATCATAGTCGAAATGAAAAGGATTTCTGCCTTTTCTCGAATGAAATAGAAAATTGAAAGTCTTGGTGAAAAGTCGATTGAATCACTAAATTGCTAGCTTAATGTCTTTCAGTTATCTGGTAAAAAAGACTAACCAATTGATGGTTAAATTTCGAGCTTTACTTTAGGTTCAGATGATTATTTTCCCTGTTATTATCACAGGAGTCAATAGTCGTTTGTGAGGTTGACCCCGATGGAGCAGCCTACAAGGATGGAAGACTCAGAAAGGGTGATCTTATATTGGCAGTTAATGACATATCATTTCGTGAAGTTTCTTACAAGGATGCATTGAGAGTCCTCAAGGAAGCCTCAAGTCCACTGAAATTGCTGGTTCTTCGTGAAAACCCGCAAACACTTTTCACAACATCACAAAGTAAGTTTAAAAGTTTCTCTAGTTGGTGGAATTTTTAAATTTTGCAAAAGTTCAAGAGATAATTTGATATTCGCAAAAAAAGTTGCGAAAAAGTTTGAACATAAAATGTGATTTATTTTTTATCAACTCTAAATCAGAACAAATTCAATAATCATTAATAGCAACTTTATGAAATAATAACTCGAAAATGACATTTTGATGGAATGGAGTAAAATGTTTGGAAGAAATCATCAGAATTGGTGCACATCATGCATATCTTGTAAACTTGAAGAAACTAAATCTTGAGAATTTGCAAACTTGACTTGTAAGATCATGAAAAAAAGTCTAAAGTCAATATTTGAAATTCGTTCGACTAAAATCTTTAGAGACAAAAATAAAATCTTGACACAATTTAATCAACTTTATCATAGTCGCAGGAATTGGCAAGAACAAGTTCTGAACAGTTGATGAAATTTTCAGACTTTTCATTTTACTCCAACTTTCTGTCTATCAACCCTTTTCTTTCCTCTTTTTCATCACAACGATAATGATGCAATATTATATTAAATATTTTACCTCAAGTTTTTACACCAATTGCTGGAGAAGAAAAATGAACTTCGTTTTTATTGTTGAAAATGGTAAATGAAGCCTCAATTGGAATTTCATTAATTTTTTCAATTTCCAAACCACTCAAACTTATTCTATCAACTATAATAATCTCTGATATTTACTCATTGAATTTGAAATGAGTAGAGCAATGAAGTTCATAAATGAAATCAAAAGTCATTTGACTCACCTTTCATAACAAGCCCAACAAGTTGAACGAAAAGCATAATTAGCAGAAAGCGCATTGAACAGAGAATCTGAAAAATTGAAAAGTTCTTTTTGTTGTGAAGAATTTTGAAAATTTTTTCTTTTTACTAAATTTTTTCTTCTATTTTACCTTTACAGGTCCAAGTAAATTTATCACAGTCCAACTGCGAAAGGCAAGCATCAAAGATAAACTTGGTCTGAGTTTTGTTCAACGAACAAATGGACGTGGAGTTTTTATAACTTATGTTGTAAGTTTATCATTATTTCATTTGAAAGAAGTGCAAATATTATCTGATTGAACACAATTTTCCAATGGAAAATCGGTGGGAATGAGAAAAGAGGGAAAAAAATAAAAGCAATGAAAAATGCAACAGAATTGCATTATTGAAATGCACTCGATAAAAGTTGAATCATTTATAAAAATTGATGGACAATGGAATAAACTTTTTTTTTTCCTTCTCACAATTTACTCTCTAGTCTTAGAATCCATTTATATCATTATTATTCTTTTTATTCAACAGGAAAATAAATTTTCACTCCCTGTAATGCTCTACATTAATGAAACTGTAATGCATTTATTGACATGCAACAAACCATTATCTTTATTTTTAGATTAGTGTAACCTTAATCGGATAGACTAAGCTTACCATGTTGCAGATTACGTGAATGCGTCGAATTAGCTCGTTTCTTTAATCATAATAGTTATCATAATCATTGTCAATAATGTTACCTGTAAATCCATTTTTACCTTTTCTCTCTCTCTACCTTTTCTTTATCATCTTCACCATTCGCTTTTATTGCCAATTGTTTTCATCAGCCTTCACTTTTCACCAATAACAATGTTTGATATTTTGTATTTAAGGTTATTAATGATAGCTTTTGCTATTGATAAATTTCTTGATAACTTTCAATAAATCGAGTAACTATGGTGATTACAGTTTATCGAATAGTTTGTCGACCAATTTGTAAGAAATAGAAAAAATTAAAGGATCAAAATGTAAGAACATTAGAGTGCAAGGAAAATGGTTAAACAAATTGTCACTTAATGGTCAATATTGATTCGATGAAGATACGAATAGGAATGGGAAATATTTAGATAAGAAATCCATTTCAAATTTCATTTCAAAAATTAATCGGTTTCGATGAACATTCGAAAAGTTTAGTTGAAAAAAATTTATTTTTATGCCATTTCCGTTTTTCTTTTACTTTTGTTGAGACAAAAGCAGAAAGAAATGCAAAGATAAAAGCTTACCTTAGCTATCATCGAAATTATAATAGAAAGGGAAAAGAATAAGAAAAAGAGAGCAAAGTTCAAGGTTTAGCTCTGAAGTAAAAACAAAAGTGAAAGCTGATTCTTTGCAATATCAATGTTATTCGTAAAATAAATTGACTTAAGCAGGGATGAGATGATTAAAGTTTTATCTTAATCAACATTTTATTCTAATTCGAAGACGTTTCATCTCTCCAATCGCAATCCCAAGTTTTGGAGTTTTAAAGTTTACTTGATTCAATGGTTAGACAAATTGCGTTTGTGGTTGAGTTTGAATAATTTTTTTCGTCAAATTACGAATCAAGAATGCCTTTTCTTCTTGAAAATTCTTGTAAAAACTTGAGTTAAAAGCACGAAAAAGCAATAATATCCTTCGATCCTTAGTTGAATCAAAAGACAGAATTCGATTCTTGCTGTTTCGAAGCCAAACAAATTTCAATGTCAATCGATAGATAAGTATGGTTGCAACAATAATATTGAGATGTTATTGTTTGCCACTTTTAAATGCCTTTTGAAAGGTTTACTTCTCTCCTCGGATCTTCAGGGTTGAAGGTTAAGGAAAGGGTACGGAATTCAAAGAAGACTGCACTCTTGCTTTCACTACAAGATTTAAGTTCGTATCAAGGATTACTCTGCGTCCAGAGTCTGACTTCACGTTATTGTTAGGATATCTCGAGAGAGATAATGGAAATACACAATTCAAATAGAGAAGACTTGAGTCTTAAGAATACTTTATTGATGAATTTAGAAGAATTAGAAATAAGAAAAAACTGTTTAAAATAAGTTTAGCTTCTCGGTGGAAGATCGCAACAGTTAAGAGTATAAGGGTGACTTTAATTCAGAGAACTTATGTGGTTCAGAGATTCCACTTATTAAGTGTGAATTAAGAGTGAATGGGATAAAGGAACGTGTTTCCTTTTATATTAAAAGTAAAACAAAAGAACTGTTTTTGGAGGGAATAGATGAGAGTAAAAATGCGTTTCTGTCTATTTTTGTCTAAGTTAGATTTGTCACCAGTTAAGATGTGACTCACTTAGCCGTTATCAGCTAACTTTGTATTGTTAAGGCTATGGCGCCTTTAACCTATTATTTATGTCTAGAGACATCAACTACTGACGTATATCTCAAGAGAGATTGTCGTAGCTTCTACAGTGCTTTAAGGATTAAAAAAGCAGTATGAATTAAAGTTGAAAACTAGATAAAAAGAAAGGCATTTTCACTACTCTTTCTAATTGGCACTTCTTTTTGACTCTAAATTTCTTTAGGATTAGCTGAAGATTTGTGGTCAGCTTTTAACACTTATTCTGAGATTTTTGTGGTTATTTGAGTTACAGATTATCAAGTAATTAAGAAGGCTTAAAAAGGTATACATAGCTGGGTTAAATAAATTGTTTGAACAATGAAAATTAAAATTAAAATGAAACAAATTGAACTTGAATAGAAGATGAAGCTAGAGATTCGAGATCAAGGGGTAATTCATTGAATGATTTCAGAAAGTCAGAATTCTACCCAACACATCCCTGAATTTGAGACCTTGACTCCTTTCTGGAATTAGATTTATGGATTATCTCTTGGTGGAGAATCTCTTGATGAGTCTTGTCTTTGAAGCGGATAAAATAAATGGGATCGGACTTGTGAGGGATTAATCGGTCGTTCAATTATAGTTGCATTGGATGATTCGGAGGATCCAGTGGAAGTCAATGAGCGTGAAGATTCAGAAGGCATGTAAGATGTATCGGAGGTGGATAGACGTCGAGGGTTTCTTAAAAATGAACTTGGAGGAAGGCGGAATGGAATTCGTTTTCCTTGTGAATACCTGGAAGAATGAGAAGAAGAAGAAGAGGAGGAGGAAGAAGAAGAAGATGAAGTTGAAGTAGTGGAGGAAGAAGTAGTTGAACTGGATGAAGTTGTTCCAGAGGCTGTTGAAGATTTTGAACCCAAAAATTCAGAACAGTTATCATTGAATGATGTTGCAGTTTGGGTTGATTCAGAAGGCTTGGAAGAAGTTTGAGATTCGGAAGTCTGCGAGGTTTTGTTTAAATATGAATAAATGGTTGAGGACGGTGACTGTTGATTATCGAATTCAATTGAAGGTGGAGGAAATTTTAAACCTTGAGTCGAAGTGGCTACGGATACTGTTAGAGGTACTTCGCATTTTCTTTTCTTAGGTGAAGATGGAAGTGAACCGGGAGGAGAGGTTTGAACTGATATTGATTGAGAAGTTTGAGGTCGGTAAGTTAAATCAAATTGTTGTTTATCAGGAGCGGATTCTGGTTGGGAAAAGTCTGTAATTTGAACTTCATCGGAGTTATCATCTGAGAGATCGATGAGAGGGTATTCGGGCTCATTTTCAGGTGTTTCAGGAGTAGGAGCTATATATGGTGGAGGTGAAGATTTTTGAGAATCTTTTGAAGAATTAGAGGAATTTGATGAATGAATAGAATGAACAGAGACGTTGCATTCGCTTTCTCCATAATTTGAATTATCTGAAGAGGCAGGGGTAGAGGCAGGAGGAACACAATTTGCTGTGAGTTCAGGGTGACCGTGTCTTAAGATGTAAGACCAGTTTTCAGGCCAACGAGCTTGATTTAGATTAACTCGTTTGCGATAAGTAGACAAAAGTTTAGCAACTCGTCTGTTTCCGCAAGTTTGTGACATGTTAGCATGATGGATACCTCGGAATTTTTCAGCTTTAGCTTCAATTCCTTGCCAGTCGGTAAGATAGACGTTCATACCGGTGATTGCTTCTACAGCAGGAGAGTGTGGTTCGGATTTGATAACGAAACCAGGCAGGATTAGGAATGAGATGAGGGATAGAGCAGCAGGAGAACCAAAATATGGAGAGAAGTACTGAGTTACTTCCCTGAATTTGTGCTGAAGAGCACGGATCTCGCATTCAGTGAGTTCTAAGGAACGCATCATATTGATGAGTCCGGAGCCTACAATGGCAGTAGCAGCAAGAAAGAAAGTGATGATTTGATCACGAACGGCAATGAAAGATTTGGCATTGCGAATGTCTCGATGAGTGAGACCGTGGAAGGCAGTGTCCATGTGAGTAATGTCATCATGAGATATGAGACTTTCAAACACAATGTGTCTGAATCCATCGACTATAACGACCCAAATTGGTCTTGGTCGTAATGCTTCTCGTCTTCCATCTGCAGAGAGACCTTCGATTAGGCAATAGGCCATGTGTACACAGAATGTTGTTTCAGGGGAAGGATGTTCAGCTATATTAGCTTTAATTAAAGTTTCAGTTTTACTTCTTAAAGGAGGCATATTAATGGTAGTGATTCTATGAAAGTTATTAGTAGCAACTTCAAGTTTGTTTCGACGATTAATGAGATGCCTAGTATTAGATGAAGTGGGAACAGTAGGAAATATTTTGATTCCTCTTAATGATGTGAAGATTTGATTAGCAATTTTAAAGATTTCAGCACGTCGTTGAGGAGTGACTCTTTCGAGGGGATCAATGCGAACGAATGGCATAAGTTCATGACCAGTGTCAGGGGCAACTACTTTTTCGTATCGAGGAGTAAATCGAGGAGGAATTCCGCGAGCAACTTGCACCCATTCTTCCGAGTCGGTGAGTAGGTAAAAAGGAACGTTTGACCATTTAATGGTTCGGGGCCTAACTTGTACTGAGGGATCAGGTTTGGTACCTATGATAGGATCAAATCCGACAACATTTTGAATGAAGTCTTCTCATTCATATAAGGGATGAGATGGATCTTTACTTTTCTTATAGTTTTCCCAAAAGTTGAGACTGAATTTAGCAATTGAACGGATAGCTATGGGTTTAAGGAGAGGATCGTTTGGATCGGAATCTTTCATGTTAGAGAGACAAGCCCATAGACTCATTCTTTCATACCATTGATTGTCGTGCGATTTTATATTGTCAGGAGCTTTGAATTCTCCGATTTTGAGATGTTCTGGCATGAAGTTCGCGATGCTCTTAGGAGCGCTATTGAGTGTTTCCTTGATTGGATTAGGAACAAAAGGTAGTTCTTCAATACTAAATGAATTGAAGGATTCTATGAATAATCCTAATCGGCACTTTTTCTCATGGTCTGAATAATGTTCAGGGGCTAACTCTTCATGACATAGTGTGCGTCGACACAGGAATTTAGATTTATTATAAATTGTGAGAGTTTGGGTATCGGAAAATAATTGAAAGAAGGGATAGTCATTACGAGGGGCAAAGTATTTGATACATTGAGGTAAAATACAAAGGAATTGGTGAGGATGATGAAGGGGAAATAATTTTAAAATTGAAACAAACTCTCTGAGCCAATTTACGCAAGCAAAGCAGTATACGCTTTTGCATGAGCGGCATTCTCTCGGATCAATGCTATATTGTTCACAAAAGGCACATAGGATTTGTTTAGCAATTCGGATAAGTTCAGGATTCATAAATTGAGCTTTAGTCAATCCATGAGGGATAGGAGGAAGGTCCATAGTTTTTATGGATACATCCTGATAGACATTTAAGAAAATTTTCATTCTTATCATTGATTCAAAGGTTTTTCTGAGGTCTTCAAAGACGCTGGCTGATTTAGAAACTATTTCTTTTACTTCAAAGAAAGTTTCATCAGATGAAAATTTTGGTAATGGAGCTGTAGGAAGTGGAGCAGGGTAAGTATTCGGAGGGAATGGATAATCAGAAGGTTTGGGATATCGTTCGGGCCATTGCTTATTGTTATCTTTATTAGACTGAGAATTGAGAGGACTGGGTTTACGTGGAATAGTTTTGTTTAGACTCGGAAGACTAGTGTCAAGGATAGCGGAACTACTTATCTTATGATATGGGGTTACAGCCAATTTATTAGGGTCGATAGGACCAGCGATTGGTTTGTTGGTTGGAGGATCGGTTGACTTATCAGATTCAGGAATTTGATTTTTCGGCATAGGATGCTTTCCTTTAGACTTAGGATCAGAGGCCAACTTGATAGTAACTGTAGTTTTCTTTGAAATATCTCGGGGAACTCGAGTCGCTTCAGACTCGTCTTCACTATCACTTGCAAGTACCACAGATGAAAAGTCAAAGGTCTTGGTAGTGTATGTGAGGTTCTTTGGAGGCGGTGGAGGAAGCATCGAAGGATCGGTAGGCTTCGATGGGAGAACTGATGATGAACCTTGAATAGTCAGAGGGCGAACAAAACGAGGGACACTTGGTATTTTGAACTGATTTGGAGGTTTAGGCACATAAATGCGTGTAGTCGGATCGTCATTAAATTGAGCTGGGATCAATTGATCATCAGGGAAACGATTGAGCGGAGTAGGTGAAGGTGAACGAATGTTGGTTGAACGTTGTGGAGGAGTTGGAACTCGGATTGTCTCACCAGAAGGTAAAATTCTTTCGATGAGGGTTTTCTTAAGAGGATTCATTTTAGACTTTAATTGAATTAAACAGATAACTAGGAAAGTTGAGAGTAATTTAGGAATGACTTGGATACACTGAGTTAAATAATATCCTTTGAAGGATGAGATTTGAGTTTGAAGAAACGGTGAAATACGAGTGAAATGTTGAAGTAACGAATTTTGATTAGACAGAACTAATCTTAGGGAGACTTTTAGGATACACAAGTTAAAGTAAAAGAATTGAAATAGCAATGATAATTGCTGAGTAAGTTTGAATATAAGTTTCAAGGAATAAGAATTTTCAAATGAGTTTAAGAAAAGTTTAAGAAAACTGAAAATGAATTTGAATAAAAGAATAAAGCTTGAGCTTTCAACTTGTCTGTGGAGAGATGAACCGCAAAGTGACGAGACTTTGGTTTCTTTTGTTTTAAGATTGTCACACGGGGGGATTAAATTTATTTTCCCTAGATGTTGAGGTGAAAGGGGATTGGTTGATTTAGAGTCTGGGTTTGTGACTGGTACTGGTAAGAGTTTATCAGTTTGTTTGTGCTTGTTTAATCTAACCGATGAGTTACTGATAGCATAACAAGGGTACAATACAAAAGTATTAGCGCCAATTTTTTGGTTCTTTGTTTGAGCTCGGGTTAACCTTTTATCATAAGAGTGATTAGCTAAATTTTGGGTTTGCTTAGATATTTCCTTATCTGCAGTTAAATATTTTCTTTTGGATTTTGGTTTTCTGGTTTCAAGGGGAAATTGTTTTGATATATAATTTGAATTATGGGCTTTTGAAATCTTCGGTAGATTTGAATCTAAATGATTAGAGGGATTTGAATTATCAGATGCACTTGAATTGTTTGATATCTCTTGAGGGATGAGAGGCAAATCAGTTTCACCAATTGAAGTAGTTTGATTAGAGTCTGTACATGATTTACTTGGTGTACTCTTAGATATATTTGGAGATAAGGTTTTGCGGTTTGTTTGATTAGCGGATTTTAAGTCTGTTTGGGTTAAGGGTGAATCAAAGGAAATTTCAAGGAATTTATTTAAATTATAATCATCTTTTTCGATGATTAAGGGAAGCTCTGATGAATTTGAATCGGGTAATGATTCTTGAGAATCGAATGATGCTGGGTCTGAGTTTGAATTCGGATCTGAATGTAAAAGAGGCTGATTCTGAGTTCTGTTCTCTATGTTTTCTGAGGCTATTTCATTTTCTTTGGCTAAATTAGGCATATTAAAAGTTTCTGTCTCAAGATAGGTTTCAGGATTAAAATAATTATTTTTCAATTTAATCATTCGCTCTGTAAGTTCTCCTCGGTAAAGTTTTGTGTTTGAAACATTTGAACTAAAAAGTCCTAGATCTTCTGTTTCAAGCAATAATAGGGATCCTTTCTGAATACCACAGACCAAATATGGGCCATGATATTTCTCTCGAAATTTTTTCGCAACGTTTGAATTTACGGATTCATTTTTTACGAAAACAAAATCACCTAAGCAATAGGGAGATGATTGATGTAAAGATTTAGTCCTATTGATCTGATAGAGCTGTTGAGAGTGAAGCCTAGCATATGCTAATTTCCTTGCCTGATTCACATTGAAATAATTTGAATCAGGAAAGTCTAATAAATTGTCTAAGGGTTTCCTAGGGTGTCGTCCAAAGACTAAATAATAAGGGGAAAATCGGGTTATCTTGTGGATAGAAGTGTTAATCGCAAAGAGGGACGCTTCGAGTGTATTTTTCAAATTTTTAGTATTATTAGCTATGACAAAGGATCTCAATCTCTCGGCGATTGTTCGGTTCGACCGTTCAACTATACCTTGAGATTGCGGATGGTAAGGGTTTGATTTTTCATGGCTAATTCCATTTTCCTTGAGGAAAATATGAACTGCTTCTGAAGTGAAATTCGTTCCTTGATCGGTCTGAATCACTTTTGGAAAACCATAGGTTTGAAAAATTGAGGTTAATAGGGAAATAACTGTGGATGCAGTTTGATTATTGGTTAGTTTAGCAAAAACATATCTCGAAAGTATATCAACCAAGACAATAATGTACTTTTTCACCTGATTAACTACGATAGGTCCTTGAACATCCAACTCAAATCTTTCAAAGATTTCTTTAGGAATGGGTTTGATGGATGGGTCTACATAGATTACATTTGTAGGTTTTGCGATCTGGCAGATTATGCAATTGTCACATAACTGCTTGACAAGATCTTGCAAATATTGACACCAAAATCTTCTGGCTACCTGCAAATACGTTTTTTCCGGGCCAAAGTGACCTCCTAAAGGGCTTTCATGTTCATAAGAGAAGATGTCTTTTAGGAGTTGTGAATCAATAACTAAGCGAGAACCAAAAGGAGTATTTTAGTTCCTTTCGATACAGTAAACCATCTCTCATAATGTAACGTTTGAGCGCTACTGAATCATTATTTCTGTATAATGAAATTACTTTCTGTATGTCGGAATTGTTCGCTTGAGCAATTCGTACTTTATCTTTCCATTTGGAGATTTCAGAAATAGTGGGTTTAGGAGATGTTTTGATGTGATTGATTTCAGAGCTTGTAGAGTAACAGATTGAAGGGATGATGTTTGAGTCAGTCAGATGTTGAATTTCAGAGTAACAAAGGGCATTCAGGCCAATATCATAATAGTGATGTTCGGAGGGGTCAGAGGTGTAATCAATGAGGTATATTCTATCGAGGAATTCTTCTTCTGGGTCAATCGTTTTGCGATGTGACCAACTATTCTGGTAACGGGAAAAGCAATCTGGGGGATGAGTGGAACCTTTCTTGTATATAACTTTGAAGTTATATGTCGATAACATTATTGACCATCGCTGAAGTCGCGAATTTTTGAAATTAACTTTGGTCAACTGACACAGTGCGTGATGGTCAGTCTCGATTAAGAATAATTCTCCTTCGAGAAAGTGGGTAAACTTGTTCACACCGACGAAGATAGCAAGAAGTTCTTTCTCAGAAACGGAATAGTGACGTTGATGTTTTTGAAGCTTTTGAGAGTAAAATGAAAGGGGTATCCAGTCTATTATTTCTTCAATGGGAGTTTGAGAGTTATATGAGGGGGAATTTGAGTCTTCTTGTAAGAGTATGCCACCAACGGCATGGTCTGATGCATCTGCGGAAATTTTTCTTCTTAATTTTGGATCATAATGCACGAGCATTGTAGTTGAGATTAATGAATTCTTGAGATCATCTAAAACTTTTCTATCTTCTGGAAGGATTCGAAACTTTTTCTCTTTAGAGACTAGGCGATACAGGGGGGCAGCAAGAGTTGAGAAATTCGGGATATAACGTGAAAAATAGTTGTAGCATCCAAGGATGGATTGGAGCTCTCGTACATTTCGAGGGTACGGGAGGTTCTTTAAGGCTTCAACCTTTTTAGGATCTGGTCTTATACCTTGTCCAGAGACAAGATGTCCTAATAATAATATCTCTTCATAACCAAAGTGGCACTTTTCTAGTTTAACCTTGAGGTTGTAACTTTTGAGTCTATTCAAGATTAACTCGGTATTAGAGAGTAGATCGGGAAAATCTTTACCAACTACAGGAATGTCATCGAAGTATCCGATGCATTTCTGGTAGATCAAGCCATCGAGGACTTGATTCATAAGTCGCTGAAAGATGAAAGGGGCAGCAGCTAAACCCATTGGCAAACGTTTGTAATGGTATTTGCCATCTGGAGTCACGAACACAGTCTTTTCTCTCTCTCCTAAAGGGAGTTCGATCTGGTGGTAACCTTGGGCAAGGTCAAATAGATTGAAATATCTTCCACCACGGACAACTTCCAGGCAGTCGTCAATGCGAGGCATTGGGTAGCGAGGAACTTTGGTAATTCTGTTCAGCTTTCTGTAGTCTATCACCATTCGGAAACTTCCGTCTGGCTTTGGAACTAAGATCGATGGAGCTCCGCCGGGCGCATCACTTCGTTCAATGATGTCGTTTTTCAGCATATCGTCGATAATGTTCTTGAATTCATTTCTTCGGTTGAGTGCACAATTGTAGGGGTTTTGCCAAGGAACTTCTGGTTTGTCCAATTCAATTTTAATAGGGCAAACAGAGGCTGGAACAAGTCCCAAATCATTCTTTGATTGAGAGAAACTAGTTTGGAATGAATCAATTAGATCTGTTAATTGTTCTTGTAGATGTTGGGGTAAATCTGGATTGATTCGTTCGGCTATTTTTTCACGGAAGGGCTGGATTTTGATTTCTTTCACTTCTTCAGGAGTATGAAAGTCGCATTTCGCCATGAGTGCGGTTGAATTTCCAATTTGAATGGGGATTGGAGTAGGTTCAGTTCGTTTCGGACGAGAGTCAAGAATATAGTTATCAGGGGAATTATTAGAGGGAAGAGTAGTCATATCAAATATCTGTTGAGTTTCATCGGGAGTGCAAAATCTGAAGTAAAAAGTGGGATCTAACGGGGTTGAGTTGAAGTATTCAGAGCATGTGGTAGTGTAATCGTTTCCATCCGATTTCATTTGAAAATAATAGAGGTGAATGAAGGCATTTCCAATTAAGCATACGGGCTCAAAGTCCTTAACGATGTGTAATCTAAACACTCGTGATTCAGCCATTTGAGGATGCTTCACGACAGCATACGCGAAACCATGTGAGGGCACATATTGTTTTGCAGCTATTCCCTTGAGAGATTTTGAATAGGGAATGATGTGGACGCCAAGCTCTTCGGCAACTTTAGCATCGAGAGCTGAAATTGTAGAACCAGTGTCCAGTAAAACTCGACCTTCTCTTACCAACTCACGGGTAGGACGGCAAAGTTTAAATGTAGCTTGCGGCATATGAGCGAGATTTGTGTCACCTAACTGAGTGAGAAGTGGAATCGTAGGGACAGTGGAAAGCGTAAACATGATAGCTGGATCTCGCAGAGCGGCAGTTGAGGGCTCTGGAGGAAGAGTAACTTCATGAGCTAAGTTTGATGAGGATGGATGAGAGTTTTGCTGAGGATTGTTCTGATTGTTTGGAGGAGGTGCGGTTATAGCTCTGGTATTAAGATTTGGACGAGGAGTTTGAGACATTTCTCGTTCTCGGTATTGTTTTGTTCTGCACTGATTAATAGTGTGACCTATTCTTTTACAATAGGTACAGGAAACTGTATTGGTATTAGGGGGACGATAAGGTTGAGCTCTAGGTGGATGAGATTTATTCTCAGGTTTACGTAAATATGTGTTTAAATTTGAAGTTCGAGGGGGTTGAGATGAATGAGGTTTGTTTTTGTTAAATTGTTTGTTCTGTTCCGCTTCGAAGTATTTTCTTATGAGTAAATTTGTAATTTTGGGTAAATCGTCGGTTAGTCCGAGGGTGTTAATTTCATGAATTAAGTATTGGGGTAAATGATTTAAAAGTTCTAGTTTGAAGACTTCTTCAGAAAATGGACCAACTGCTTTGGAAAGTGCTGTTCGAAGTTTTAGCAAAAATGAATTAGGATGCTCGGAAAAATTATATCTTAGCTGTCTAAGCTGAAATTGTGCAGAGTACTGCATAGCAGGAGTTTTTATGGCATTAGTTAACGCTGTTAGGAACTCTTGATAGCTTATTATGCTCGGATCTAATGTGCTAGCTAGGGCTAATAATTCGTGAGACAAGGCCTTTTTAAAGCATCTTAGTCTTGTGGCATCGTCGACATTCTCTTGAGAGAGTCTTTGTTTCGTTTTTGCTATGAAATCGAGGGGATCTTCGCCCTTTTGGAATTCAGGCACGAAGGGATCTGCTTTCAAGTTTGTGAGAGCTTGAATTAAGATTGAGGAGTCATTGTGGAATGGGGAAGCATGGCTTGATTGAGGTGGAGGAGGAAAGTTTGGAGAATATGGGGGAGGATCGATGGTAGCACCTAATGCTGTAAGAACGGTAATAAATTTTCGGATAGTTCCGAGAGAGAGGGGAAGAGAATGAATATCAGAATGTGAAGATCTTAAAATTACATTACGCTCACGACCTAAGGATCGGATGATGATGTGCAATTCCTCTTCGGTAATACCAGCTTCTCGACTATTTTGAATCCAATCAGGGATATTGACTGAATTGATAGCGGTTACAGGCAAGCAGGCAATTTCCTCTTCAGTAAGAGTTTCTCCAGCAATGAGAAAGTGGGTTTTGATACAATCGATGAGGCGTTTTTTGGCAAGGCAGGGAACTGGGACACTAACTGTCCAGGTGTCTAAGATCTCAATGGCACCTTCTTGGTTGATTTCACCAACTATGGGTTCCTCTTCTGGAACGCCGTATCTTCCTCTTCGAGTTTCGACCATTTTGAATGACTTGAGTTATGATAGATAGATGCAGTTGTTTGAATGAGTTCACTTGAGTGAAGAATGAATGAGTTTGGAAGTCGTTGAAAGTTTAAAATGTTAAGAGTTTGAAGATTGAGTATTCTTGATGAATGGTAAAGTTGAATTGAGGTTGAAATTTTAAGGAAACTTCTGAGTCAATGCACCACGAAAACGCTAATTTTGTTTTAGCTTTAGAAAGTTGATCCTGATCACAGAATTAGTTGAGTTGAGAATTTTGTTGAATTTGTTGAGTTATAGAACTTGAGTTCTGAGTCAGGCACTGAAAACGCTCATGGAAGATGAACTTTAGAACTGGTGTGGAGATTTTCACAGAATTTGGTGAACACAACAACGAAGGGTCAGGCACCAAACACAAGGTAATCCTGCCGTGGTCGCCAAGTGAAAGGTTTACTTCTCTCCTCGGATCTTCAGGGTTGAAGGTTAAGGAAAGGGTACGGAATTCAAAGAAGACTGCACTCTTGCTTTCACTACAAGATTTAAGTTCGTATCAAGGATTACTCTGCGTCCAGAGTCTGACTTCACGTTATTGTTAGGATATCTCGAGAGAGATAATGGAAATACACAATTCAAATAGAGAAGACTTGAGTCTTAAGAATACTTTATTGATGAATTTAGAAGAATTAGAAATAAGAAAAAACTGTTTAAAATAAGTTTAGCTTCTCGGTGGAAGATCGCAACAGTTAAGAGTATAAGGGTGACTTTAATTCAGAGAACTTATGTGGTTCAGAGATTCCACTTATTAAGTGTGAATTAAGAGTGAATGGGATAAAGGAACGTGTTTCCTTTTATATTAAAAGTAAAACAAAAGAACTGTTTTTGGAGGGAATAGATGAGAGTAAAAATGCGTTTCTGTCTATTTTTGTCTAAGTTAGATTTGTCACCAGTTAAGATGTGACTCACTTAGCCGTTATCAGCTAACTTTGTATTGTTAAGGCTATGGCGCCTTTAACCTATTATTTATGTCTAGAGACATCAACTACTGACGTATATCTCAAGAGAGATTGTCGTAGCTTCTACAGTGCTTTAAGGATTAAAAAAGCAGTATGAATTAAAGTTGAAAACTAGATAAAAAGAAAGGCATTTTCACTACTCTTTCTAATTGGCACTTCTTTTTGACTCTAAATTTCTTTAGGATTAGCTGAAGATTTGTGGTCAGCTTTTAACACTTATTCTGAGATTTTTGTGGTTATTTGAGTTACAGATTATCAAGTAATTAAGAAGGCTTAAAAAGGTATACATAGCTGGGTTAAATAAATTGTTTGAACAATGAAAATTAAAATTAAAATGAAACAAATTGAACTTGAATAGAAGATGAAGCTAGAGATTCGAGATCAAGGGGTAATTCATTGAATGATTTCAGAAAGTCAGAATTCTACCCAACACTTTTCTAGCTTGAAGTCCACTCTAAAATAATTTTTGTTCAAGTAACCCTAAAGGTTAAAGGAGTTGAAAAACTTCTACATGAACCTCGAAAGGTCTTCAATTAAATGGATAAAAATTCAATTTCATCATGTAAACTGCAATTTTTCATAATAAGACCAAATTGAAATTCAAGACGAAACTTTCGTTACTAAATGAAGCAATAAACACGATAACCTATTATTCTGGATTCCATGAGCTTTTACTCACAGCTCATCATTTAAACTCAAATTTTGCATAAATAAAATGGTTTATTGAACATTAATAAAAAGAGCAGCTTCACAGGTCAAAGGTCTGTCACGCAAACACGAACTTTTTACTCAACATTTCCATGACTTTTAAAAAGTCCATCAGAATGCAGTTCAACTAGACATGAGAAAAATTATCCATGAAAATGTTTTTTTTACGCTCATTATTGAACGTGAAATGTTCAAAGTTGAAATCTTTTCATTTGTTATTCCATGCAAAAGTTTGAGTTAGAAAATTCGACTGCTTCTTCAACTCGAGTTGATCAACAAAAATAATGAAAAGAGTCACTCTGTTATTCAGAATGAACGCCCGAATTTTTTTTCTTCTCTTCAGTTAATCAACTAGATTGATCTAATTCATATTGAATATGCAAGGAACAAAAAGAGGAAAAATCCATTTCCATTCAACATTATCTTCCCCATTCAGCTTAGCATTAGATTAAGCTAACCATTTGATAAAATCTGGTGAAAGAAATTTTCATCGAGATAAAACATTTCGTTCATCAGAAATTTCTCTCTCTTCTTTCCACCTTGAAAAGCAAGAAGAGAAAGAGAAAAAAGTTACATTTTCTATCGACTCACAATTTCATCATTTTTACCTTTTTCACTGCGTTCTTCTTTCGACAAGAAAAAAGTTGAATTACTTTTTTTTTCTGCTGTTTGCCATTCCACCTCTTTACACCCTTCAATTCAATCATTTATTTATCGCCTTCTATTTGTGTTCTGCCAATTTCATTTCATTTCCTTATGAACAAAACAGCATAACCATTGACAACATGCATAAAGAAGAGTCAATATAATCTTATCCAGAATTGCATAGAAAAAAAAAGAAAATTCTCTTTCTCCGATAAAATTCTATTCCATGAAGCACAAACATATTGAGATGAAAGTTATGAAATTTGGTTTTCTGTTTACTTCAATAACCTTATTTTTTTGTTCTTGGACAACAAATGCAACAATATATCAACTTTATCGATCAAACTTTTCTCATGAATCAACAATGAAATTCAAAAGATAAACCAGGTAAAGTGTTTCCCTGTTGAGGTTACAATTAAATTACACTTTGATTGGATCAATTTTCATGACATTTTCACAACTCAACTCTTTCTCTCTTCTCTTTCTGTGCTATTGATAACTTCAATTGTTGAGGCAAGCCAAGAACAAAAAGTTGATATTCTGTTCAAGTTTATTATAATACTTAAGATCAACATCAACGTTATCGATCAGTTTACACTGAAAGTTTTCCAAGCACGCAAAAGTGATTCAGCTAATTTCATTTACATGATTTTCCGAGTCTTTTTTAAACTTTAATCTGTATAGCTTCAAGATTCATCTCTATTATCATTTCTGCTTTTCTCGATGCTTTACTTTTCTTTATCATTATTTTTATCGTTATTATGGTAAAGAAAGGAAAATATTAAAACTTGAGATAATGGAAAGCTACAACAGAGACTGGTTTACTTGAGGTTAAAGTCGTAGCAATGAAGTTGCCAGACAAAATAATTTAGAGTTTAATGAAAAAAGTATAAAAAAGCATTTCACTTTTGGCGCAGTTTTAATAGCAAGTTCTGCCGTACTAAACAATAGTACAAAGTATCAACTAATATTTTGAAAAAAATATTGTTTACCTAATCCATTATCATAAAGGGGTTAATATTTTCAGTAATGATTAAATTATTCAAACTGCACATTCATCTCTTGTGGCGTAAGAGCATTAGATGAGTGAATTTTTCGATGTTTTTGAATAGTCTCTCTCACAAACCTTGTATTGTACATTTCCAAGTTTTTTCATTTTCCATATGAAAGTGGTTTCAAAACTGAGTTCAACAATAGCTGAATGACGTAGACGTCGTCAGTTTCTCCATTTAGTTGCTTGGTTAACGATTTCTATGGTTTCTGCAAGAGGTCTCAGAGCACAAAGGTTTGTTGAGAAAGCTCGATATAAAGCGTTTCTCTTTTAATCCTTTAATGAGTTACTTTCCTGAGATCTCAGTCCAACATGTTGATTTGCTGATCATTTTTTGGTATTATTTTTTCTTGTCTTGGTTCATTTTCTTGTTTTCATCTGTTTTGGCAATGATCAACTTTCAACGAGTACAATATTTTCCGATTCAATAGTTTATTCACCAAGAAATACATTTTCAGACGCAAAAACATTTTCTCCAAGCAATCAATATTCAATATGTATATTTATCAGATAGCATTCATTACTCACTTGCCTTTTCTATTACTCAATCTTCCTATCATTTTCCCTGTAGAACCAGCAAAGAAGTGAAAATGTTTTGACCAAATCAACAAAATCCAAGCCATTATGAGCAATAACTAAGGTTTGCACAGAAAAAAAAACGAATCCTTAATCTAGTTGAATGTCACAGTAAAAGGCAAGATTGAAATGAACTACAAATAAAGTGAAAAATGATGCATAAAAAGAGTTGGCAATTTCACCATGCAATCTAATTACATTGTAACGAAATTAGAAAAAAATGATAATTAAGCAAAGTTTGCGTTTGAAGCAGGAAAAGAAAGCTCAGAATTGAATGCGCCCACGAAAATGACAAGCAAATTACCCAAACGATTAAAGAAATGAAGCATTCTGAAAGAACGTGAAAACAATGATTGGAATGAAAGAATGATTTCAATTAGGAAAGGAAGCAGATGGAAGACGAGAATGATATTAAATGCAGAATCGTATTCAGACAAAATCAGTATTGACCTTAGGCTTTGTTAATCATTTGGGCTTTTTGTCTTTGCTTCCTCATCGTGTGTGGATATTTAAGCTTGTCATATTCATTTTGTATTAGCAAGCCTTTTACTTCAATTGTACTTCAATATAATATATTTTATGCTTCATCAAGAAGCTCTTTTTTTCTCTTGTTTTCCCTCTCTTCTCTCGTTATGCAAATATAATTATGAGTTACAATTAGGAAATGATGGGTAAAGACAACAGAAAGGCAAAGGAATGAAATTACAGAAGCATCAGCAGAAAAAAGAAAAAAAAAGGTTGAAGAAGAATTTTTCTGACATATTTAATAAAGCGCAAAACCAAATTATATTACATTGAGTTTTTGTTTTGCTTTTTTCTTTACTTCCTACAGATGAAAAGAATTGACTTGAAATATAGTTGAAGAAAATGTTGGAAAATGCAAACTTTTTTTCCTTCAGACAAATTTTTGTCTTTTTGTTCACTCAATTTTACCTCTTCATCAGGTCTCATCATCATTTTTTACATCAATAATCAAAGTTTCACCAGTCTTACCATTTACTCGGCATCAAGTGAAATTCAATTTACTGAGTTTCCAATCATTTGAAATCAAACTGTAATCTCCAACATTTTATTTGGTTTAAGCGGTTTTCCATGAATATTGAAACCATAATGGACATTTGAAGAAGTTATTGTGATACAAAATTTGAAATTAAATTGATGGGAAAAGATTCAATTTTACAATAATTGAAAGTGAAGCTTTGATGATAATCTGGTCGATATGTTTGGATGAGGCGAAAATAAATTTTGGCCAATTTCTAGTGTTCAATTTTGAAAACCTTTGCAACTTTTTTTTTGGTTCAACTTTGACCAATTTCATGAGCAATTCTTGAACCTGACAAGTCTAAAAGTCTTCAAGTGTAAAAACCATTTGACAAGATAATGAGAATGGAAAGGTAAAAGTTGAATCGCAAGATTATCAAGAATAATTTTATCCCTTGGATTGGTCAAAATTTTGAAGCAAAGTTGACATCAACTTAAACTCGGGGACAAAAGTTAAAGTAAATGTCAACAGATTTGGATCAGATAAATGTTCAACTAAACTGATTTTTTTTCAAGTAAATTGAATTAATCTTGTGATAGCACTTGAAAATAATTAAATTGTTTTCATTATCATTTTCAATGAGTTTCTTTTCATTCCTTTTCAATTAATTTCATTCCATTCTGATTATGGTTTGATTGGAAAATAATGTTATTCATGTCAACAGAAATTTTAATTAGCTCAATTGTTTACCATGTTTTCCTTTGTTCCCATTGAATATCTTTTTAATGCTGGCAAAGTGTTGAACAAGGATTGTAATAATGAATCGACTAACGTGATCATAAATAGCAGCAACAATAATGAATGGAATGATGGAAAAGTGGTAAAAGAAAATAATAAATGTTGAACAGAATATTGTATTTTCAATATTATTTTTCGTTACCTTTGACTAGATAAATAAACAGGGAAGATGAAAGAGACAAGAGAATGAAGGAAAATGTCAAAGTTGAAAGGTTTCACCAAAATGTGCTCATTGAGTGGCAATAAAAAAATTAGGTAAATTAATCTGATCAGAAAAGATAAATTGATAAAATACTTCATTGACTTTAACGAGCCTTTTCAAGTGGAATGATATTTTAATTTTACTTTATCGAAGCTCAACTATCGATGGTAAATTGATGTTATTTTTATTGTTATCAACTTTGCTTTAAGTGGTCATTATACGCTCTTTCAACGATTATTGCTGCAAAAATTCAAGTTAATGTTGGGATGAAAACTTGGGCTTCAGGTTTGCACCAAGAATTACAAGGAAAGTATTTTCATTATCCTTGAGCTTTACTCATGAACTTTCATTGAAAATGTTCATGTTTCTCCATGGAGTTTCCATGAGGAATACTGAAAATATTGGCGATTCGAACAAAATTTTCGTCACTGTGGTCACTGTGCTGTAAAATAGATCGATGCTTTTCTCTTGCATTTAGAAAGTGTTATTTGAATAATTATTGGAGTTGATGTGAAACTTTGATGAGTTATGTGTCATAAGTATCATCAAATGTGTTAATTATGCAGATTTCAACATTCATAATTACACTTTACTGTCAATCGACTTATTTTATTTGAAGCAAAGGAAACTTCAACAAATAATCGTTGGCAATCATTAACTTTGAACTGCTTACAGCCATCATTGAAGAGTTGAACCTTTTCGCCCATTTATCTAAGCTCAACAATTTAATAGTTTCAGCAGTGTATTTATGAAGTGAAAGTTTATCTATTAAAATATTATAATAGCTTTGTTAATATTTATTTTTCAACATTTACATTACTCTCACTTGTTTGCCATCTTAATTTGAATTTGCCTGATAATAAGAAATTCATCATTCAAAACAAGTTATTTTCACGGTTCACTTCAACCCATTTCTGTACAAATGTAAATGTTGATAAAAAATTCACCAGAAACTATACCTTTCCAGATAAGTCATTGATTCAATTTGTCTGTGTTTCAATATAAAGTTGCAGTAAATTTCAATAAATGCATATCAAGTTTTCACAGTTTTTCAACTTTCAATGTTTTCATTTTGTTGTTTAAACATTTAGCCCTTCAAGTCAACTTGCCAGTTGAACACTTCTTGGATTTATAATTCAATTATAATTCATGGAAACTGTTGCCCGAAAAACGAAAAGAATTTAATTAATTTCATCTTTGGTGAACAATAGAGTTGGCTCATTAAAAGAAATGGTTCAAGACTATGACGGAACTCGAAAGAAAACTTATTTTGCTTTTCAATCTTAAATAGTTGGAATGTAAACAGATGAATGCTCCAATTAGATGGAGATTAATGTGCATTGATGTTGATTAATGAGCCGAAACTTTGAATACCCAAACCTTCTCAAATTGTTAACAAGCTCAACAAAGAGAATCGAGAAAATAGAATGAACTATTTTTTAGAAAAAAAAAGATTCAGTTGAAAAAATTTCAGCTCAAGACCTTTGAATGATTCCATGAAAAGATAATCAAACCAATATTGTCAGTGATAAAGTTTACAATGCTAATGATTTTCGCTCCATTAATTGTGAGTAAGAATAAATTTTGGATTATATCGACTTTTATCGACTTTTCCTGCGCTAAACTGAGTTATGAAGTCTTGCAATTAAATCAACTTTTCATTTTTCGCCAAATTTTTATCACATTTTGGTTTAGTAAAGTTTCACTTTGAAATGATTCCACTCAATTAGCTCGGTCAGGTTTCTTTTTAACCTTTTTTTTTCATTAAATTGCAATTCTTTTTTCATTTTGAGAAGATTATTTTGTTCTAAAATTGTTGGCTCAAAGTATTAATTTACTCGTTTCAGGCTAACAATGAAATTCAATCTCAACGTTTTTTCTTGTCTCACAATTGAACCATCAAAATAAACAATTTATCCCATTCAGTTCGTTTAACCTTTTGGGATTCAGAATTTTTTCCTTTACAGCCAATGTATTAACCTGTAGCAATTAAATTTAAGACATGAAAATAGTTTCCAGTTTACCGCATTAAAAGCTGCGTAAGTTTCTGTAAATCCAAAAGTCTGCAACTCAGGGATTGAGAATTACAATGTTTCAAAATTTTAAGAAATTTCGAACTTCTGTGTCAACAAAAGTTGCAATAATCAAACAAACGTCAATAAATTGCACAAATATCAGTTAATACCAAGAAAAAATTGTTCATTCCCTCAAAGCAAGTGCAATCATTCAGTTTACTTACTTTAGCCTTATATTGTCACGCGAATGAACCAAGGACGCATACATGAACATGCATTTTTAATGATCATAAACTTGCATTCTGTTGTTTGCCTTGTAAAAGTTGTCTGAATCTCTCAAGAGGTTCTTAGAAAAACAGTAAAATGATAAAAGGTAAAGGTTCATTCTTGTAATATTATTAATAAAGAGAATATTTATGAATGATAAAATCTTTTTTTTCACATTCAATTCTCTGTAGAGATATTTACATGAGAAAAGGTAAAAAGAAAATGAATGCTGATTTATCATTAGAGCAATAATAATGGTTGATTAATTTTTCTTTGTCGTCTTGTAGCAACATTGAATTTACTCTTTACTTTTTTTCTACTTCCAACAGCAACCTGGGAGTATAGCAGCTCGACAGGGACGTAAAATAATGCAAGGAGATCAAATATTGGAAATTAATGGGCAAAATGTTCGTGATAGCAATCAGAAGGATGTCGCTCAAATGGTCAACAATTTAGATGGGGAAATTGTCTTGCTTTTTGGCCGTAATCAAGCTTTGTCCAATGCTATTCAAGAATGGTGTCGGAAAAAGTCACAAATCCATTGGCGAACAAGAACTTCAACTTGGTCTGCTTATGGAGGTAACAAGGATAAAGTTCAAAATCAAAGACCGAGTTTACCTGCAGCCAAAGATCAACCCTACTTTTTGGCCAAATATTCACCTGACAAGGAAACAGTTACCACTGGGTTTACCTTTGGCTATATGCCTGGTACATCGAATGGGATTGAAAATGAAGATCCCAATATGGTTAGTCGTTCATCGAGCATACGAAGTCGAACAAGGTTGTCAATTGTTGTCGAGGATACCAAAGCTCGCCTTCATCAAGATTCAATTGATAGTTTGGACGATTGTCAAATAATGGGAAACAATCCTTTATTACCCTCAATTCAGGTTACAGAGTTTTGAATTCTACTGTGAGGTTACATGCTGACATCTATGAAATGATTATCCCACTATCTATGATGCATTCAATGGAACCAGGATGGATTTTTATTGAGCAAATCAAGCTTCCCCTATTGTAGATGGATCAAGGATGATCGATTAAAAATTCTTAACGAAAATTTGAGGGAGAATCGCAATAATGTTAATATAAATATTCGTTGACAGTTCATGTATTTTTGTAAATCTTGAAGCACTTTCGACTGAGCAATAAATCGTTCAAAACAAAGGAGCAAACGCATTCAAACCTGATTTTGTTAGGAGACCACTGCAAATTTATTGATAACTGTCTACTAATTAAGCGCTATCTAGAGCTTAATTTCATGTTGAGTTTGGGTTAGAACATAGAAACAGTATAGTTAGATGAACAAGCGGAGCCTTTCTCGTAATTTTTTGCCTCTTCCAACAGCAAATTCAGCTTATCTTTTAAAACTCGAGTTCTTGATGAAAATCATCGTCAATTTGAAAAACTAAATGAAATAAAATCAGGCTCTATATCTGGTCAAAATAAAATTCAAGTTCGTACTTTGAAAGAGCTTTCATCGATAAAGCTAGATCAGAGAAATTTTTTAATTACCCGAAGCGTGCTAATTGTTATGCTCCTATGTTGTCAAATCGCAGCTCTTGAAAGTCAAAGTTTTGACACCTATAAATCATCCAAAAGTAAACCAGTGTGTCATGTAACTAAAAAATAATTGCTTGCCTCCACAATGCTTCCGAATATGGATTTATTTCCTACCACCCTAGGCCTGTTTTTACAGGAGTCTCAGCCCTCTCAAGCTCGAGCATTTTTTATTTCTGTATCTAAAAAATATTCATCATTTGGTGCTAGAAATTCTGAAAAACCCTCAATTTAACGCAAAAATAGCTTATTACAACTGAAGTTTTTTCACTGAGTAGACCACAATTCATTCGTTATCAAGAAACACGAATTCTTAATAAAAACTACAGGGCGTTAGCTCTGAAAAACAGTTTTATTTCTATATAACTGAGCAACCCTTGATGCGACAATATTTTGTTATGCACCATTCGACTTGAAATTTTAGTAGAATTTTTCGGTGCTAAGGTCAAGGTAATTCAAGGTCATTTTTCGGGAATTTCACCTAATTTGACATTCAGAGGCTCGCTTATCTTTTTTTGAGTCTTTGAGCCACACAAATCATCAACAAAAAGTTCATAGTAGTATAGAAGCAGCCCACTTTGGCCCACTTCTCTAGCACACCATCTCAAAAAGAAAGAGAAAAAGAAAGAGAGAAATGTAAAGACAGAGGAGTAAGAGAAGAAAGAGTTGAAAGAGGCGATGAAGAAAAAGAAAGAGGATGGAAAGAAAGAGGAAAGAAAAGAGAATGCAATGGGCTAGAGCTAGCCGTTACGATAATTGAGCTAGAGATAGCTGAGATTTGCAATATGCAAAAGGTTAATGGGATCAAACTCATAAATTAAATAAGAAAGATGCTGTTTGAATGTTTCAACGGATGTTTGTTTCGATATTTCCGCAGTTCCTTTGTTTCTCTGCTTAGAAAATTTCAGTTAAATAGCATTCTATGACCTAGAAGCTATTAGCGAGAAACAAAGTAACTGCAGACATTTTAACTGTATTCCAGTTATTTTTTGCAGACTGCAGTAGCGGTCAAAAAACTGACAGTCTCACGTTCTGGGAATTCCAGATGGATCGCGGACTTTTTTATGGTTGAGGCCTATTCGAAGGGTTTGAATTCAATCTCTATTTTTTAATCTACTCTATTTCGCGATCTGTTTTCTAGTAAATATATCTATTTGAATAAAATAAAGCACTGTAGATAATTTTTTGTATCATAGAGGTTTCAGAATTTCGTGAAATGTGAATAAATTGCAGAGGCGTCTAACAATGTTGAACAGTCTTTCTTGAAATTTTAAACAGTTACGTGCCAGATATTGCACCACTCGCGAATAACTTATTTACACCAACCGTCGGTCAGCTTAATTCATGATTTTCAATTTTCCTTAATAAATCAAATTCAAATAAATTCAGCCACACTCGTAAGAGTGAACTGAAAAAGATGAGGGCTATTCTGCATATTATCCCCACCCCTTTGATTTTGATGAAACTTGGTGTACATACTGTGAGACATATCATTCATCCCTTTGTGATATACATTACTCATGCTCCACCCTTTCGAATTTTATAAACCAACATTAATTTATCATACTATGGTATACATACATTTTCTCGCAGCGTTAGAGTAATATGACAATAAAATAAAATTGTATTTAATTAATTTTATTTTGCAAGAGAAAGACTTGAAAATACGTAGTACAAAAATAAAACCTAAATTGTTAGTACCAAAATGCGTGAGTATATGAGGTATGAAGAAATACATGTGCAAATTTCAATACAAAATTCAATAAGTAAAGTTAATCAAAAACAGAAAAGTATAAAGAGCAAAAGAATTAATTTACTTCATGCATGGAATTCTCATCTAGATGAAAAGATTTTCAAATTTACCCTTTCGGGTTGAGAGTTGCTTGCCAACTGATTTTATTTTCTTGACTTCATTCTTAATACAACAAGAATTCACGCTATCGATCGAGGCACACCTACGATCGATAGGGTGTAAAAATTTAATTTGGGTGTGTTACATATACCGGCCGCCATTCTGAACAGCCACTGTTCAGTTACAACAATCTTGAATTTCTGGAACGTTAATCTAAGGTTTGAGGTTATTCTTAGTTTACATTTTGGGAAGCATTAATTGATTCTAATGATTTTCTAATTCTTGTAATTTATTTTTATCTTCATCTAACATTTCTTTATAATCTTCTAATTGTGAAGCCATTCTCCTTAATTCTTGATTTTTCAATTGTAGTTTCTTCTGGGTAGAGCTAAGGGTTATGCAAAATTTGGAATGAAATTCTTGTGGTAGCTTATACATTATGCATAAGGAACAATTTTTAACATTATATTGGCAAATATTAGTATGCCAAATAAAATCTTCATTATTTAAAATTTCTCTACATGATGGGAACTGACAATAAACTTGTATTTTGTCCCATACTTCTATGGATTTTATACCACTTTTGGGTCTAATTCCATATCTAAATGGTCTTCTGCAAGCCTGACATTCCGAGGAACTCTGAGGTTATTTTCTAATGCGTATATTAATTGACAATTTGGGCACATGCAGTATCTACAATGTATGCAGGTGTGGTTTTGGAAATGGTCTGGAATAATTTTCAGGCACACAAAACATTCAAAATCTCGAGAACTTTCTAGATCGACCCAGTCTCTTTTGAACTCATCTTCTGGTATGCGTTCCATTTTTTTTATTGTGTTGATGAACCTGAGAATTAATTGGAGTTGAAAAATACAATTTAAATTGTGTATATAACGTCTTAGTACTAGAGGATATATTAGTTCTATATAGTTTTTTTTTAAAAGTTAACGGTAGGAGTACCAATGTAGGAATATGATTAAGATAGTATAATGTGGTAATTATATTGATAATCTTTATGAAATTTGTGCAATAATTTAGTTATTGGTTAAGCTTTTGATTCTAATTTCAGAGGACGAGTACCATCCTTCAAGTTCTAAAAGGGGGCGATTCATCTCAGTCCCTGTGGTGTATGAGATTTCGCCTTTAGAGAATTTACTATGTAATATGATTTGGTGCAAACTTTTAGGGTCTTCACTTCCACAATTTCGGCAAAAAATGGGTCCGAATCCACAAAATTCGGGTTGGCAACTTTCTTCCTCTGTGAGGGGAGGACCAAGACAGCATCCTTTATTTCTTTTTGGGTTGTACTCTTCACGACACCATTTACAGATGATGACAAATTTACTGAAAAGATGATTAAATGGTTTATCGCGTAATTCAAAAAAACCAGGATACTCTTCGAAATCGAAAGAAGGCGTTGAAAGAGCAATATAGGCAAGTTCGGAGTAATATTTGTAAAACTCGCTAATCTTTGCATCACTAGCCAGGATAAATTTTTTCTGATTGTGATTTGTAGGAGTACCTCTATGACAGAGGACTTTCGCCATGGAGAACTGTTTCCAAGATTTTTCCAACCTACTGACTGGAAAGAAAGGTGCAACATCTACGAAAGCAAAGCTCACTGGTTCTGGTGGATCATTGTAATCTTCAAGGTAATCGTAGTCAGGTTCGACATATTCATCATCAATTTGACATTGAGATCTTACAGATTGCACAAATGCAGACTCATTAGTATCATGAAATGACCCGTCAATAGCATGGTCGAGATTAACAAAGAGTCCTAATGCAGCGTAGTCTGCATTATCTGCAAATTCTTCATCAGAACATTTCTTAAGTCCACCTTTAAAAGGGCAACAGAAGGAATAGAAGGCACCACCAACTATCCCGACGTATTGGATGATTCCATCCCAAAAAGTAGGATCAACATTCAAATCGCTAGCATAATACAGTATGTACTGCCGAAATACTACGCTTTGTCTAGCATGACTGCAAAATGGAATGAGGGACATTTTTGGTGAAGTTTCATGCTTTAAGAGATAGGAACAATATAAGGTAAAATGAGATCTAATACAATATATCGGCCGCCATTCTGAACAGTCTCTGTTCAGTCACATATTTAATAAGGCGCAGATGCAGTTAACCATATATTTTTTTTGAGTGGATCTGAAATAAATTATTATTTTGGTTATCCTATTCAACACTAAGTTCAATTATATTTTTTTTTATTTTTATTTTTATTTTTATTTTTATTTTTATTTTTATTTTTATTTTCATCTTCATCTTTATTAAGACTATATTAAAACTTTCAGGAGTGGTGTCATCTATGGTTTTACATAGTCCATATACTTGATAAATGAAAGCAATAGTAGATTGACCAATTTGTTGTTTGGTTGCATGTAGTTCTTGTGCTAGACTAGCTTTATAATGAGTAGGACTAAGATCTGAAGATGATTCATTTTTCCATCCTTCTTCATTATTTGCGTCGATGTTTGTTTTCACACTGAAAGAATCTGAGTACAGAATTGCTGCTAAAGCGTTTATTGCTAGTCAAGGGAGGGTTAACAATTATGGGATAGTAAGGTTACAAATAATAGTTATACTGTTACAATAACGGTTCACAAGGGTTACATGAGGATTACAGGAGGAGTGTAGGTAAAGGAACCAACAGTCTTTGACTCAACACGGTGGCTGGAAACTGGTAAAGTGAGGAGACTAAAGGGTATATTCAAAATGCTGTCGAAACTCTTCATTTTATACGAAAAACGAATAGCTCCCTCCGTCTCTCTTTATTGATTTCTCCATGTTTATTGCAGGCTGACCATAGATAATTACTTTGATTATTATCTATGGTCAGCCAGGTGTGAAAAATATTCATTATAAATATTTAATATTTAAAATCAATAAATTGATTTTGTTTGTTACATATGCCGGCCGCTATTTGGAACAGTCCCTGTTCCCTCAACCAATCCTCTATATTTTTCTTATTGAAATTAAAAAGTCTTACTGTTTCGCCTGATGGCAATTTCGAATACCGTTCTAGTAACTGATAATATTTTCTATAGAGGCGTATAATATGTTTCGCAGCTATATCAGGGTTAGGTTGCTTTACTTCATTATCAATTTCTTCTTTAGACCTTTAGTCAATGGCAAGTAGAACCTGATTAGTCGTTCTAGAGGAACGCTCTCAAACAGCGACTTGGCATTTACATGGTCAATATTATAAATTAACAAATCGTTTGGTGTGATTTGAAGGCTGTTTAAAGTTTCGTTTTTACCATCAAAATTGAGCAATCGCATGTCTTTACAAATATGCAGGACTTCTTTCTTTATCTCTTCTAACGGTTTGGATCTCTCTATCTTCAAGTTATGCTGATTTGGTTTGACATTTACAAAATAAATCCCTGCAGCTCCTGCTTTTCTACTTTGATAATGACCTGCAATTGCCACACTCTTGGGTGTACAGGACGGATAGTTACAAAGCATATATAAGGCTTCAGTTTTCCTTCTATCGTTTTCAGGACCAAGTCGTAACAAATCAGTGCTTTCAAACTTTGAGTAAGTAAAACAAAGTGCGTCACTCGTCGCAGAATTAACCAAGCTGGAGGTCGATCTGGTGCGAGATTATAAAGATATGGTTGATCAAGAAGAGCTTCGTTGGGTTTATAGGTAGGCTGCATTCTAAAATGAAATAGAAGTGATTAAATTAGGAGTGAACAGTTTCGCAAGGATCAATATTTTCGCAATCCCAAAACTCTGAAAACATGCGGGAAGGGAATTAGGGTAAATTGTCATCGTTATGGTGCGCCATTAAATCTATTAAATATTCATATAAACTTCTAGTTTGTTCTAGGTATCTTTTTTCTAAGGATTTATTTCCTATCGATTTGGCTCTAAAAGCTAATTCGCGGGTCTTGCAAAGTTTTATTATAGTTTTGCAATACTGGAGTGTTATTCGAACTCGAGCATGGTGTTCAGGAGTGTTAATTCCACCTCGCACCCATAGAGACATATGTTCATATGTTCATATCAGACATACACCCATATGTTCATTTGCATATCTTGCAACAAATCTATAAAGTGCTCGACTATCCATGCTATTTTAGTGCAATAAAAGAAAAGGATAATAAGGTAATATTAGTATTAATATAAAGAGGTTAAAGGAATTTGGCGATATTGGTGCGCTGGTACAGAATATCTGGTGAATGGATTGTGGGGAAGATTAGAGTCTTCTTTATTTATCGTTAAAGCTACCACTGGTCTTCTTATCAGGTAGTAGCTACACTCGATTAGTTTGAAGAATATAAGGATGACAACGCATATTGCAATGGTTGCAATTCCAATATTGATTAGGTCTTCTATTATCAACTGATACCAGGGTTTAGTGGAACTGCCCTTTTCACTTTCTTTTACCATTTCATCCAATAGTTCAATTGGTGCAGGGTCTAATTCTACTGTTTCTGGGCCATAAGGCATAACTTTCCAATTAATTAGATTGGACCAAGTGGTTATTGGTTTGGTTTCTAATTCAACCATTTTTTAGACCGTATAACTTTTTGCACAGATATTTCTTCTGCTATTATATCTACATCGAACAGAAATGTTAACAAGTTTTGGTCATGCGTAGTTTGTGCTTGACAACTGGCCTTTGCCATTGATTCGATTGGGCATCTACGTCCGCAAGGTAACTGTATTTTGAAGAAATTCATGGCTGAGTGTGGTATTTTACCAGTGTGTAGAGCGATTGTGGCCGTTTCTTGCATTACTTCTTGCATCCGATGCATATGCTGAGTAACAGTACCTGCCATAAATGCTGTCATGGGCAGAATGGTTTTAAGTTCCCTGGTGCTCATTTCTAACTGCTTTATTTGCTGAGCTAGATGTTCCAAATTACTCTGATGTAAAGATGCAACCTTAGTCGTCACGTTTGTTCAGATTTTTCCAAGGAAGCTTAGTTTATTTCTATTTTTCTCCCTTTTATAAGGGTTACAGTCTTGCTAAAATTATCTTGTACCCATATATAGGGCTAAAAAAAGACTACTGCAAGCCAAGAAAGACTTAGCTTGCAACATGCAGTAAAATCTATTTTTGGTTTACACATTCCGACGGCCTGCCTGAGCAGTCCACTGCTCAGTTACAATTGAATCAAACAATCTCGCCGGTATCCTTAATTTCCACCAAGAGTTGTTGTCCTTGTTTAATTGGAACATCTACCGGTAATACCGTAATCACAACAGGTTTGTAGCAGAATTGGTGATGCTTGATTTGCTTATTGTCTTCTATTGGGGTGTAATCCAGTCTTAATATTGAACCTATTTCATGGCCTAGCTTTTTTTCGATTTCTGCTCTTAAGACTGAACCTGGGGCCTTTAAGGGGATTCCCTCTAAGAGGAAAGTTTTATCTAAGTAATTAATTGTAAATTTTGTGTGTGGGGCCCCGTGATTTTTTGCACTACGTATGGGATTCGAGATGGTAAAAATTCTATTTGTACTAGTAGAGGGAGTAGGATTTTCATTGATAATCGGTTGTATTTTGGCTGTGTTGCGTTGAGCTATCTGATCTTCTAATGTGTCAACTTTTCCCTGTAATTGTTTGATTTTTGATTCTTTTTCTTCAAAGCATTTATTTTGACCTGCAAGTATAGTGATACTTCTATTAAAGAGTGATCGTAACTCTTCTAACTCTAGTCTAATTTTCAATACCTCATCCATACAAATGTCGAGATGAAATTGTTGACTCCTGTTCTTGGTGGTACAATTTGAACAGTTATTTTTATCATATCTGCATGTAGAAACATGATTGGCATATTCTATGACTTTCAAAATATCACTACAATGTGGATCAAAATAGCATTTACAAAGCAAGTTCTCTAAAATCTGAACAGATTTTGGTCCTTCATCAGGTCTATTCCTATTTATCAAGGGTTCTCGACATGTGGGACACCTAATGGGTTCATTGGGATTGCTGTTTGCAAGTGCTGTTATTCTAATTTGCTCCGTTTCTTTATGTTTAATGAGGCATTTGCGAGGGCAAAGGGAAGACAAGCAATTGCTACAAGTTTGTAGGCTGAAATTTTCGAGGACTATTTCCAGACATATTGTGCAGGTAAAGTCTTTTATGGTTTCTTGGTCTAACACTTGTTCATCAGTTAACCGCATAGAGTCTTCGTCTTCTTCAGCTTCCGATTGTGTTGTTTGTTGTTGTTGTAAATTACTATAACCGGATATACTTGGTTGATTGAATTCAGCCCGATCAATTACTCCATCATAATGTTGGAAATGGCGCGTTGCTCTGTAAAAATCTGGCACTTCATCTTCGTCAGTACTCTCAGATTCCAGGTCGACCAGCATTGGAGGTTGATCCCTCGGTCTTAGTTGGTAAGGCATGTAAGTTTACCTAAATTTCGGAATTAATTAATTATGATTATTATTCAATTTATTTGAAGCAGTAACTACCAACTATTCTAAGTTAAAATATATCCTTATCTAGTTAGTCTATCACCAATAAAATTTTGACTAATATAAAGAACTTAGTGGTATAATTTTTTGTGTTCTATTATTTTGGTCAGGTAAGATGTTAACTGAAACCACTGGTCTTCTTATACAGTAACAAAGTGTTGAGATAAATTTCGTCAGTATAAGTAAGACGAAACACAACGTTATGATTGCCAGTGAAAGAGTAATCAAACTTTTCTTTATCCACTCAATCCATGAATTACTAGCTATAGCTCCTTTATGTTCCTTGACCAGATTTTGTAATATCTCTATGTCGTGAGATAGAGTATCATTTTGCAAGGCTGGTTGAATATCCAGCAACTTCCAATTAATTAAATTAGACATTGAAGTCATAGTATATTTTTCCAAATGAGCTAGTTGTGTAACTGTATAAGGAGTATCATCAATAGAGAAGTTCAACGTCATCGCAATTTTCAGAATTTTATCAGGACATTTTCTACTGTTTCCAAACAACGTTATATTATGGCCAACGCAATAAATATAAAGGTGATCGTTTATCATTTTAACTTGTGGTTTCCTTATTTTGTATTTTGAATTCTCAACACAGTTTTCATTGGACCAAATACTTATATTGAGTGTTCTGTCACAATAATTAGGATAATGAACAAGAAAACGTTGCTTGACTTCCTCTGGATCAATCTGGCAGATTTCAGTTGAAGATGTATTAACCACTATATGCTGCGGTCCTTTATATCTTTTCAAACAAATTGAGTTTCCTTCTTTAGTGAGTAAAGTAAAGGCATCAGCTTTTTGTACAACCAGATTAGTTTCTATTTCCTTTACTTTAAAAATGAGTGACATATACCATGTTTCGTTATTTCCTCCCAAAAATTGGCATTTAGCGTCTGTTACATCTTCCAGTGGGCACGCAGTACCGCATGGTAATGTGAGGTTGAAGAAGTCAAATGTTGATTTAGGTATAGTTCCTTGTGATATGATAAATTTCATTGTGTCTTGTATGGTTGATATTAAGCGATTCATTTCGTAACTTATGTCGGCTGCTTTAAACGAATGCACTAGAGTTGTATTTTCCAATTGAGCAACTCTTATTTTCAAATCTGATAAAGTTGCTGACATTTCCATCAGTTTTGCTTGATAGGTTACAAGTATTTTAGATGTTTGTTCCATGAATCGATTTGTGATTTCTTCAGCTTCTGTTGGAGCACTACCGAAACTGTTGTAAAGAACATTAGTTCCAAGGACAACAAGTGAAGCTCCAAACAATGCAGCTGATACGCCAAAATCTCTTCTTTGTCTACCATTACTTCGAGTTTCCATGGATGTGCATAGCTCTTTGACTTTATTCATTTTCTCATTAATATATTTTAGGCAAGATTGGTGCGCTATGTAGAAAATATCGTTCCGATGGGTGTATTGGAAACAAAGCTGGTCAGCCATGGCGTCACAAACAGGTCGTTTGAAGCCTTTTATTCCTTCTACACATCCACGATAAGTTTTAGTTAAATTATCTATCTGCCACACGAATGTACAATCTGATTTGTTGAGACTCATCATACCAATCCTTTTATCGAAATAGCTTTTATATTCGGGAATTGATTTGCAAGGATTCACCATCATTATGGTTTGGTTAACTGCAATGATTCCTTTCAGAAATTTATTTGTTGAATCTTTCCAAATCAGGGGTTCGCCAAATTCGAAAGGGTTGACAATCGATATAAATAAAGTCAAAATCATAAATATAACAGTATTGGAAAGAATCAAATTATTTTGTGATCTTGGAGTTCTTGGATTGGTAGAATAAGGTTTGATTTGAGATCCATGTACTCTTTTGGGTTCGGATTGTTCGTCCTTCTTTACCAAGTACGTTGTTTCTCCGATCTTCTCAATTATTTCGTGAGGACCTTCATATTTAGAGTCTAATTTATTTGAACGTACTCGTTCTCGTATAAGACTAAGTCACCAATGCTGAAAGTTCTTAGCCTACGTCTTCTTTCATAATTTTTACTCTGCTTTTCTTTCGATTCATCAGAGTTCATTCTTGCTTGTTCCTTGACTGTAGTCCATTCATTATTAATGAACTCAACATAGTCTGATAGTCTCAGTTCCCTATTTTCTGGATTAATTTTTAGATCAATAGGTAAGGTCGGCTCCCTTCCATAAAGTAAGTAGAATGGAGAGAATTGTGTACTCTGATTTGTCGAAGTATTGTAGGCGAAGTTCATCAATGGTAATATTTGAGACCAACGAAGACGATTTGTTTCTTGACAATAATGGCTCAGCATTTCACAAATTGTTCTGTTTACTAGCTCTGTCATTCCATTTGTTTGTGGGTGATATGTAGTTGACAGTTGCCATTTTGTATTCATAAATAGGGCAATTTCCTTTATTGTATCTGCAATAAAATTTCTGCCCTGATCGCTCACGATTGTCTTCGGACAGCCATGTCGACAAAGTATATTTTCGATCAAAAATTTTGCCGTGTTAATCGTGTCCTTTTTAGCAATTGCTTTCATTGTCACCCACCGCGTGAAGTAATCAGTCGCCACGATGATGTATTCTTTCCCAGCAGATGGGGGTAAAGGACCTAATATATCGATCCCGATTTTTTCAAAAGGAGCAGATACGTAGATTGGTTTTAAAGGTGGAACTGCATTTCCAGTACCTTTTTTATTTCGTTGACATTCTTCACAAGTCTTGATGTATCTGTAGCAATATCTTTGGACATTTTGGGCCAATAATATTTAGGTTTTAGTTTTGCATACGTTTGGTAAAGACCACAGTGGCCCGATACGACATCATTATGGTAAGATTGCAAAATTGTTTTCACAAGTGAAGCTGGGACTACTGGAACCCAGTTAGTGCCTGTTTCAGTCACAACTTTTCTTTGTAGGATACCATCCTGTATTTTATGGTTTCGAATGATTTTATTTCGAATTCTTGGTTCTAGTTTTTCGATGTCATTTAATTGTTGGATTTGAGCTTGAATTAATGGATCATCTCGTTGTTGATTCATTAAATTAATAGATGCATCTTCTTGTTCGCTTATTAAAAGTGCAAAAATGTCATCTCCTTGCTCTTTATCATCCTCTCCGATGCTGTTGAACTCAGGATCGTTAGTTGGGTAGCGACTTAAACAGTCTGCGTCCTTATGAATTTTCCCTGATTTATAAGTTATGGTAAATTCGAAAGATTGGAGGGTCATCGCATAGCGCATGAGCCTAGGTGGTAATTTAGTTTTCGATCTCATGAAACAGAGAGCACAGTGGTCTGTTACAATTTCAAACTTAATCCCCTCCAGATAGTGCCTGAATTTTTCAAACGCGTAAATAATTGCAAGGCATTCTTTGTCTGATATTGGGTAATTGACTTCGGCCCAACGAATTTGTCTACTCGCGAAGGCGACTGGTTTCCACTTACCATCGTGTTTTTGTAATAATATAGCTCCTAAACCCACATCAGAGGCATCGGTTCTTAATTGGGTTTCTAAGGTGTGATCATAGTGAGCTAGCACAGGTGCTCTTATCAAGCAACTTTTGAGATATTCAAAGGCTTCCATTTGATCTTGTCCCCAAATGAACGGAGTTTCTTTCTTTGTTAGTTGCGTTAATGGTTGAGCAATTTTAGCGAAGTCTTTTATAAACTTTCTATAGTAGGAGCATAATGCCACAAAAGCTCTTATGTCTCTCGATGTTAGCGGAATAGGGAAGTTTTTTACAGCACGTATTTTCTCTGGATCAGGCTCTTGTCCAGCGTGGCTTATGATATGGCCTAAATAAAGTATTTTCCTTTTGAAGAAGAAACACTTGTCAGGTTTCAGAGTCAATCCAGCTGCTCTTAGTCGGTTAAAAACGGCTTCTAGGCGGACAAAATGTTCCTCAATAGTTTTACTAAAAACTATTATGTCATCAATGTAGACCAAGCAACAAGAATATTTTAAACCGGATAAGCAACAGTTCATCAATCTTTGAAAAGTGGCCGGAGCATTGCACAGACCGAAGGGTATCGTGACATATTCGTACATGCCGAAACTGGTGACAAATGCACTTTTTTGGCGATCTTCCTTTGCCAGTTCAACCTGATGATAACCTGATCGAAGATCTAATAAGCTAAAATATTGCGATCCTTTAAGTGCATCCAATGAAACATTAATATTCGAAATTGGGTAGGAATCCTTAACAGTGATTGCGTTCAGTTTCCGATAGTCCACACACATTCTCCAATCTCCTGTTTTTTTGCTGACTAAGACAACAGGAGAGCACCAAGGTGAGAATGAATCTACAATTATTCCATCTCTTAATAATTCTGCAACGGTTTGTTTTGTTATTTCTCTTTTCTGTTCACTTTGTGAGTAAGGTGATTGAGCGATAGGTGGGTGATTTCCTGTTTCGATTTTGTGTTGGAAGAGATCAGTTCTTCCTAGTTCTTGAGCCGAAACAGCAAAAGCTGTACGATATTCATTGCATAGTTTCACTAATTCAGTTTCCACCCCGCCAGGCATTCCACTCTCTATGTTTAGAGGGAGTTCTCCATCTACGGTCGATGACAGAGGGTGATTTTCTGATTCACTTTCAGGTAAATCTGAAGATTGGATGATGCCTGATTCCGAAGAGACAAAGTCGTTTAGATCGTAAATCGACTGTTCGTCTTTTGCCGGTGACTGCTCTTCAGATGATTGTAGTGAGGATTCGTCATCAGTAGTGATTAATTCTACATGCTTTTCAGTTCCAATCTTGATTGTTTTATCACCGCAATTGATATTAATTTTTGCTTCGCTCAGTAAGTCTTGTCCAATTAATATTTTGAATTTACGAGGTAATTTTTTCACCACTTGCAACTTAGTGTCGATAACGGCCATTTTCGAACCATCGGTGATTTTCGTTTGAACTTTAACTTTACCTAATATTGGTAAAGGTTTGTTGTTAGCTGCGTAAGGAACTGGTCCATCATAATTCTCTACTTTCAAATTCAAACTATCGGCCAATTCTTTCGTGATGAGTGAAATCTCTGATCCAGTATCCAACATCGAGTCTACTTTCACTCCGTTTACTTTGACGAATTGTTGAATCAAATTTTTATGTAATATGAAGACGACAGGGTTTATAATGTATTGGTCATCTGGTTCATATTCATAATCAGAAACTGGTTCTTCTTCCGTTTCTTCATCTTGATAGGCCATCACTCGAACTTGTGGAGCTTTACCTCGTCCACGTCCACGTCCACGACTAGGTGGTCGTCCTCTTTTAGGAGTTGCTGATCTTTCTCTCGATCTTCCCCGACGTGTTTGTTTAGGAGCCTCGGTGGTTTTTACTTCAGTTTCTTTTTTCGAGGTAGAAGGTCTATCACGCCAATTTTCAATTTCGTTTTCTTTTTGTGGTGGTTTCCTTTCCGCAAAAGCACGGTTTGTGACTGCAGGCCGTCCAGGTTGATAGTTACCTGAAGCTAAAGCAGCTTGATAATTATTGTTAGCTTGAGCAATTACTTGTTGATAATTTGGATCATTCATGATTGTAGGTTGTCCATAATTCATTACTGGGTAATGTTGAACCCCAATAGGGTGAGTTTGGTTAGATTGGTTAGTATTATAATTTGGATTATGTTCCGCTGGATTTCGATTTGCATAGTGACATCGGTCCTCAGTGTGTCCCAGTCTTTTACAAATAGTACATCGTCTGGTAAAAGTTTCCATGCGTTCTTTAATTTGCTGAACCTGAGTTTGTAATTGGACGATCTCTCTATTTGGTGGGTCAAAAGGATTTGCACAGCTATGCATTGCTCGCTCTGCCAGGCGAGCTCTCTCTACCAATTCCTGTAATGTTTTTGGATTGTGTAGCGCTATACCATATTTAATTTGTGGTAATAATTTTTCTTTGATCATGCTTACAATAAAAACTTCAGGAGTTTTTTCATGAATCCTGAGACAGAGTTCATTCATTTCATAAATAAAGGCAACAGCAGATTTTCCGATTTTTCGGGTTGCTTTGTAAAGTTCTTGCGAGAGATATGATCGATAATCTGCCGGACAAAGATCTTCGACCATACGATTTTTCAGGTCTATGTAATTGGTTGTTACATGTTCGGGCATGACTTGACCGGAGATGGCATAGTACCATCGTCTAGCAGTACCTTGTAGATACGCCGGAATAGCATTAAACATATCAGTCTCGCTCCACCCCAAAGCCTTTGCAGAGAACTCAAAGGTTTGAAACCAATCGATAATGTTTTCATCATCATCACCGGAGAAGTAATTTATAGTTAGGGAAATATTAGGTAAGGGTAATGCAGGACCAGTTGTTACTACCGGGGCTGCTGCCACTACTGGAGCCGCTTCCTGTTGTGTTGGTTGAGGGTTTGATGAATTCATATTGTTACTCAGAACAGTTACTTTATTACGCTGGGCCAGAGTGATGATCAATAGCAAAGCGTATTAAGAGTATGGCGAACCAGAGAGCGAAAGCAATTAATGGTGAGATTACTAATATCAATTCAGATGCTATTCTGAATTGGTATTAGTATTTCTATTTCGTCCTTTTCTTCGGAGTCTATTTCGATAACTATATTTTGATTTTTTGAAGGTTTGATTATTGGATAGCTATAAGTATTCATACATCAAAGGTTTCTAATATCGACTGATAAAGAGTCGTTCGTTTTGTAACATAGAAGGGTGAAATCTATTACAGTTTTATTATTATGATGATAAAATACGACTACTGGTTGATGTTCACTATTACGAGGGTGAGCTATTAATGCAATAGCTACTGCATTAATTTTTATATTATTATTGCTTTCAGTCATTCAATTATATTTTTATCTAAATCTAGGAGGTGCAGGTCTATCAGTTAATTGTACACCAGCTATCGTACAATCTACTATTAATTTACTATTATATGAATAAACTAAAGTGATTGGTTGTTTACCGCCGTATGAGATGCGATTTCTTAATGGGGTAACAACAATATTTAAATTTAGTTTATCCTCCGATTTTGTCATGGATAAGTGTATATATGTTATATATTTCTATTTTTAGTTATTAGTATCCGGGAGATTTTGGCAAGAGTGGGGAACTTTAATTTGTTAATTTGTAGTTTTTTTTTCTTTTTGGCAAAACAAAATAATTAACAGATTTACCTGATGCTTCTCTTCTACTGGCAAGCAGTATACTGAATCTAGGTTCAGGAAAAGTATCAAGTATTGCAGCACGTATGTATAATTGTTATTTTGTAGTGAATGAATTAAATAGGCTAATTGATTGTGAATGAGACAACTTGATAATCTTCAATTTCAATACTGAAGCTAAGTTCAGGAAGACAAGCAAGTGTACGATATGAATGGTTGATATTTACTTATCTTTCTTTTCATATATATATACTCTGCGTAATTCTTGAAAAATTACTGGCTTACAATTAAGTTGGTAAGTCCGTATACGTTTTCCTTATAAGTCAACCGTAAATATTTTCTGACTTGAATATATGTACATAATAGTAAACAAGTTGATTTTTCTTGATTCCTCTAATTTTCTTCGCGATTGTAATATATTAATCGTCTAGTCAGTAACTATGATATTTTACATGCGAAATTTCCCGTAAAACCAGCTACTTACGTATTTGTAGTTTATAGTTAAATAGAAATCGTAAAAATTGTTGTTGTCTCTCTTTAGTTTAAAATGATGTGTATATATGTACAGTTGGTAAATTGTATTGTTATCCACACTTATTTATTGGCAATTAATAAGTCTAATTGTTGTGTTGCACGTAAACAGTGAGCTTGATGAAAATGGTGCATATATATGTATAGTTGATAGATTTTATAGTTAATTTACACTAGATAACACTTAATGAATTCAACACTTTATAACTAATAAAACTAATTTTAACAAGATAACTTAATTTATATTACTTAAATTCACTAACTTAACTTTTAACAATTTTGATCAAAAGAGAAGTTTTCTTGGAAAAACCAGTTGTTAGCATACTCGGCATCTCCACCATTAATGTTCAGATTTTTCCAAGGAAGCTTAGTTTATTTCTATTTTTCTCCCTTTATAAGGGTTACAGTCTTGCTAAAATTATCTTGTACCCATATATAGGGCTAAAAAAAGACTACTGCAAGCCAAGAAAGACTTAGCTTGCAACATGCAGTAAAATCTATTTTTGGTTTACACGTTCATAAAATCATTAATTATAATATATCAGGACTCGCTCGTGGTTTTGAACTGCTGTAGACTGAACTTGCCACAGTTCCCACACCAAACATGAAAATTGAATAGAAGAAAAACCTTACAGCAGCTGCGATAACGCGCTTGGAACGTTTTGATACCCTGGTACATTCTTGTACCACCTTGAGCCATTCTTGGTTTATATATAATTGACAGGAACCTTGTATCGCATCTAATATTTCTGCTCTTGTAGTGTATTTTACACATTCTGACTTACGATCTTTACAAACATTACTTCTTACAAAAATTCTCATGCATCCATCTGCCGTCTCTGTGGTTCCAACGCCTGATTCTACTTCTTTAATCCATTTCCATGTACAATTTTGCTCGTTAATCCAAGAGGCAACAGCTAAGTCTTCATAATTGTGCCCGACTGGCTATTTTGCAACACATGGATTGATTAACATCACTGTGTAATTTACTTGTTTTCTGCCTTCTAAGAATTTATGTTCAGTTGTTCTCCACACTAATGGTGTGCCGTATCCGTTACCAAATACGAAGGAAATCGAATAAAGTAAGGTGAGAGTTATTAATTCCACTCTGTTTCTCCTTGTCTGGATCACTTTGTGTTTTAGTTGCAATGGTTTACTTTCTTTTTTGTCCACTTTCCTTTCAGTTGCTTCTTCTTCCTGAATATAAGGCTTAATTTGTGAACCATGCACTCTGAATGGCTCTAAATTATCCTTTTTGATATAGTACACTCTGTTCATTTAATTTAGGACGCATAAGTAATTGTATTTTAAATTATATTTAACTTTTCTTGATAAATTTTTCAAGCAAATTATGATAAATTTTTATGTTAATAAATGTCTTTATTAAAAAATATAGAAATATTCAAATCAAAATTGCACTTTTTGGCTATTTTAAATATTGCCATTAGTAAATTTTTTCAAAAAGTTTAGGACGTTTCGTGAAAACTGACCTAATTATTTCAATAGTTTATCGACCCTCCTCTATTTTCAATCACTTTTACCAGTCGATCTTTCATCGACATTGCGAGAGATCTAATCAACTCAGGAGGAATCTCAGACCATTTTTGCGCTATTGCACTTTTTAACTCGCTCACACTTCGAAATTGATGGCCATTTGCGTAAACCTTCCGAACTAACCAGCCCCAAAGATTTTCAATCGGATTTAAATCCGGACTATAAGGTGGCCAACTAATTATTTTTACTTCGTTTGCAAGCTTTCGTTGAATTCGCGCTATGCGGTGGTGCGTTATCTTGCATGAAAATGAATTCCCCATTTGTTATTAGCGGTGCAAAGGGTAAAAGATTTTCTGCAAGAATGTCCTGATAATGTTCTGCATTCATTTTTGCAGAACAAAATGCAATTGAAGTGCATCCATTTGCTGCAAACCCAGCCCAAGTTAATATCCCGCCACCACCAGAATGACGACGAGAAAAAACAGTCTTTTCAGATCGCAAATCATACCAATAAGATCGCAAACCATCTGGGCCATCAAGATTCCATTTTTTTTCATCTGACCAGACTATTTTTTCCCAATCAGATTCTGACAACGAAACGTGAGCAATTGCAAATTCCAAGCGCTTCTTTTTGTGCAATGCAGTTAGCACCGGCTTAGATTTGTGCTTGCCAAATCGTACTGTGGGATCATTTGAAAGTCGATTCCAAACAGTTGTGCTGCAACAGGCCAAATTAAGTTCACTTTTTACTTCGCGAACACTCAATTTTTGGTTTTTAACCGTTCGAGCAATCAATCTATCCTCTTGTTGCGAAGTAACTTTTGGCCTTCCAGTTCTTTTGCTAACTTGATATGATTGAGGATTGGATAAATACCGACTAACCGATTGCCTACTTCTTCCAATGGCCTTTCCGATAGCTGTAAAAGTCCAATCTGGATGAGTTTGGCGTAAAATAGCAATTTGAGCTTTCTCCTCACTCGTCAACTCTTTTTTTTGCCCCATGCTAACAATAAATAAAGTTCATTAGATAAAGAACCTAAATCGACTAAAAAAACTTACTCAAAGTGGTCCTGAAGTACTAAAAAATCCCGACGTCCTAAACTTCTTGAAAATCGAAATCAATTTTATAACTTTTAATTAAACTTTAATTAGAAATGTGGTAAAATCTACTGTTTTTTATTTACAAAATATTCATAACATGCCTTTGAGACCCTTTATTTGTGTTTAATTCCCTTGATTAGTTACAATTAGCAACATAAAATAGTGATTTAGCGCGCGTCCTAAATTAAATGAACAGAGTGTATGTAGTCTCACCAATTTTTTCGGTTACCTCGTAAGGTCCTTCATATTTAGATTCCAGTTTATTTGACCTAATGTTCTTTTCACGAAGGACTAAATCTCCTATATTAAAAGTTCTGATCTTCTTCTTGGTGTCTTGTAGTTGTTTTTGTTGTTGCTTTGCTTCTTCTGAGCAAATAGCTGCTTGATCTCTCACCAATGCCCATTCTCGTTCAATGAATTGGCAATATTCCGGTAGAGATGTTTCTTTTTCTTTTGATTCTAATTGAACTTCAATCGGCAGATTAGGTTGACGTCCGTACAATAAGTAAAATGGTGACAATTTTGTGCTTGCATTCGGACTCGCATTGTAGGCCAAATTTATTAGCGGTAAGACTTCCGCCCATTTTGCCCGATTTTCATCCTGGCAATAGTGCATCAACATCTGGCAGATAGTCCTATTTAATCTTTCAGTCAAGCCATTAGTTTGAGGATGATATGGCGTTGAAAATTGCCATTTCGAATTCATGAAGCCACTTAGTTTTTGGACTGTTTCGGAGATAAAATTACGTCCTTGGTCGCTCAATATAGTCTTTGGACAACCGTGTCTGCTCATTATCTGTTCTGTCATAAATTTTGCAGTGAAATTGGCGTTCTTTTTCCAGAGGGATCTAAGCTCTACCCACCGAGTAAAGTAATCAGTGGCCACAATGGTGTTTTCTTTTCCAGACGATTACGGAAGAGGACCTAGAATGTCAATTCCAAGTTTTTCAAATGGGGCCTCAACTCTTATCGGTTGTAAAGGTGGATTTGTTCTACCCAAACCTTGTTTATTAATTTGACAACTGTTACAGTTTTTGACGAATGTGATTATATCTTTTTTCATTTTGGGCCAGTAATATTTCGGTTGAATTTTCTTATAAGTTTGTAGAAGTCCAGGATGGCCAGAAACCGGATCATTATGATAAGACTCCAAAATTTTTCTTATCGAATTTTCAGGCAAGACTGGAACCCAAGTTTCTCCAAATTCAGTTATTACCTTTCTTTCTAAAATACCGTTTCGCATTCGATGTGAGTTCTTTTGATTCCCTTTACCTTGTGATTTACCTTCCATTTCTTGCATTTTCAGTTGAACAAATGGATCACTTCGTTGTTCAGTCAGTAATTCTCCTTGCTCTTCTTCTTCTTTCGAAATTAACAACGTGAATATATCATCGCCTTGCTCAACGTCGTCTTCATTGATACCATTATACTCAGGGTCCATAGTAGGATATCTACTTAAACAATCAGCATCTGCATGTATTTTCCCAGACTTATAAGTGATTAAAAAATTGAAAGATTGGAATGTTAATGCATAACGCATCAATCTGGGTGGTAGTTTCACCTTCTTATTTAGAAAACACAGGGCACATTGGTCGGTTACTATTTCAAAATGAATACCTTCCAAATAGTGTCTGAATTTTTCTATCGCATAGATGATCGCAAAACACTTTTTATCTGCAAGCGGATAATTTATATCAGATTTTCTTATCTGTCTGCTAGCAAAAGCTACTGGTTCCCATTTATCTTCACGCTTTTGTAGTAAGATTGCTCCCAATCCAACGTCTGAAGTATCAGTCCGGAGTTGAGTTTCAAGTTGATAGTTGTAATGCGCTAAAACTGGAGCAGTACATAATAATTCTTTTAACTGTTCGAAAGTCGCATTTTGTTCCTCAGCCCAAACAAAAGAAACATCTTGTTTCGTGAGATGAGTCAATGGTTGGGCGATCTTAGCGAAATCTTTCATAAATTTGCGATAGTAAGAACACAAAGCAACAAAAGATCTCACATCTCGTAAAGTTGTCGGAACGGGGAACTGTTTGACTGCTCTGATCTTCTCTGGGTCAGGCTTTTGTCCTGTTTCACTGATAATGTGACCAAGATATAAAATTTTTGTTTGAAAGAAGGTGCATTTACTGGGCTTAAGTGTCAGGCCAGCAGTCCTTAACCTTTTGAAAACTGCTTCAAGTCGTTCAAAATGTTCTTTCATTGTTCGAATGAAAATAATGATATCATCAATGTAGACAAGGCATGTATTATACTTTAGACCAGCCAAGCAAACGTCCATCAATCTTTGAAACGTTGCAGGTGCATTGCAGAGCCCAAAAGGCATGACTTTGTACTCATACATTCCAAACTGCGTGACAAAAGCTGTTTTTAAGTGATCAATCGGATCAAGTTCCACTTGATGATATCCACTCCGCAAGTCAAGTAAGCTGAAGTAACGTGATCCTTGCAATGCGTCCAATGAAACATTAATGTTTGGAACCGGATAAGAGTCTTTTACCGTTACCGCATTCAATTTGCGTAATCCACGCAGAGTCTCCATTCTCCAGTCTTTTTGCTCACGAGTACGACCGGGGAACACCAAGGTGAAAAGGATGGAACAATAATCCCATCTTCAAGCAACTCATTTACTTGCTTTTTTGTGATTTCACGTTTAATTCGACTTTGACTATAGGTGATTGGGAAATAGGAGGGTGGTTTTCTGTTCGTATCTGGTGCATGAATGAATTAGTTCTTCCTAACTCACTCGAAGTTACGGCAAATATGTCTCGATAGGTAGTTGCTAAAAGATTTAATTGTTCAACTACCTGGGCCGCCGTTCCTGACTGTACTTGTAGCTCTAACGGTGTTTCTATCGCTGTATTATTAAACTCAGTATCATCATGTTCAAAATCACTTACTTCAGAATCATTTTCAGTTGTGGTTATCAAATCCTTATCACTGTCACTGAAGGGGAAACTGTCACTATCTGGTGCGGACTCTGAATTATCTTGTTCTGACTCTGAGCTATCTTGTTCTGACTCTGAGGTTAAAATGATGATTTGTTTAGTCGGGTCTTTAATATTGATTGAGCCATTAGAGCAGTCAATTCTAATTCCTGCTTTTTTAAGTAAATCTTGTCCGATCAGGACGTCAAACTTCTTAGGTAATTGTTTCACTACTTGAAGCGGAGTTTTAATAATTGCCTTTCTTTTTCCGTCAGGAATGACGGCTGCAGTATCTACTTCGCTGAGTATGGGCAGTGGTTTACCATTTGCATCATAAGGAGTTATTCCCTGATAGGGTCTAGTTCCTAATTTGAGTCTGTGTACAGCTTTTTCACTGATAAGTGACATTTCTGAACCAGTGTCAAGCATCGCATCGCATTATGACTTATTTATTTTTATTTTTTGATGAATTAAGTTTTTCGAAATTAAATTTATACTGCTAGTAACATCACCACTTTGGACTATTTCATTGTCTGAATCATCGTCAGTCTGATCATTAAATAGAGAAAAATTTTCATCGCAGGATTCGTCAGAGTCCGTGAACTGGTCACTATCGAGATCCTCGTCCTCTGATAATTCTTCATCTGTTTCTTCAAATTCTGAATCTGAGTACAGAATCACTGTGTAATCAACTACCTGACTATCAGATATCTTAGGTAAAGGTGGTGGAGTTTTCTTAATAACAGTGTTCACCTCAAAGTCACTATCGCTTTCTGAATCTGAGTTAGCAATGACTTTAACGTAAGTTTTACCTTTCCCTTTTGGATTAGGGCTTGGAGGTCTTCCTCTCCTTCTAAGTGTAGTAGTTTCTTTTGTATTTTCATTTTTAGTATCTGTCTTCTTGTTTTCATCTTCTGTTTTCTTCCAGCCACTTGTACTGGGTTTTGGTTCTGACTCTTGTTTTGGAGTCGGTTTCGGAAAATTTTGTTTAAATGTGGTTTCGATTTGATTAAATTGTGTTGGGGGTATGGCCGGATGATGATACTGAGGAACTGGTATCACTGCATGAGGCGAGCTAATTGGATACTGATTAGCATAGAAAGGTCTAATGTTTTGGTTCCTTGCTTTTATTCTACATTCATCTTCAACATGACCTGCTCTATCGCATAAACTACAATGTCTATGAGGAGTACTTTGTCTAGATAACCGCTTATTAGGTTTAACTTGATTAGAACTAAAAGTTGAGGTGTACTATCTTCGTGCTGTACCATCTAGGTAGGCAGGAAGAGCTTTGAACATATCGTCCTGGCTCCATCCTAGAGCCTCAGTGGTGTATTCAAAGTTGGTAAACCAATCTATAATATTAACATTTTCCTCATCTCCTGTAAAAAGGGATATAGTCACAGGCATGGTTGGGTAAGATACAGTACTACTAGTTTTGTTCATGTCTGGCGCACCAATATTGGGAGTAGCCCTAGCATGGGGGTTAAAGAAACTTAGCATGCTTAACAAAAATGCAGCTTACCTTGTTTCCTGGCGTAGAGCAAAACAGGACTGTAGAGGACGGAGAAAGGAACTATTGACAGGCAACTCTAAATGCAGGAGACAAACACCTATCTGGTTGGCAGGCAGAGTATCAACAGCTAACTGGCAGACGAACTACAGCAGGGGATGATTTTACCACGATCTCGGTGCGACCTCCAATTGAAAGAATCTGAGTACAGAATTGCTGCTGAAGCGTTTATTGCTAGTCAAGGAAGGGTTAACAATTATGGGATAGTAAGGTTACAAATAATAGTTATACTAGTTACAATAACGGTTTACAAGGGTTACATGAGGATTACAGGAGGAGTGTAGGTAAAGGAACCAACAGTCTTTGACTCAACACGGTGGCTGGAAACTGGTAAAGTGAGGAGACTAAAGGGTATATTCAAAATGCTGTCGAAACTCTTCATTTTATACGAAAAACGAATAGCTCCCTCCGTCTCTCTTTATTGATTTCTCCATGTTGATTGCAGGCTGACCATAGATAATTACTTTGATTATTATCTATGGTCAGCCAGGTGTGAAAAATATTCATTATAAATATTTAATATTTAAAATCAATAAATTGATTTTGTTTGTTGCATTTAGTTCTTGTGCTAGACTAGCTTTATAATGAGTAGAACTAAGATCTGAAGATGATTCATTTTTCCATCCTTCTTCATTATTTGCGTCGAGGTTTGTTTGTATACTATCAGCATACAGAAGGTCATACAATCTAATTATTTTTTCTTTGGTTGTACCTATTTTGAGTAATTGATTTCCGAGTTTAATTTCTGTTACATAAAATAAGTTATCTTCTTCTTCCATTTTTTTGTTTGTCGAAGTATTGAATTTTTCGGAGTTTCTCAAAGTTTTTTTTTGAAATAGTGGTTTTTTAAAGTTGAATAATAGATAAGTTAATTGGTAAGTTAATATAAATGATATTGAAGCTAGAATATGCAGAACGATTAGATTGGGGAAAATATTCTATCATTATTACTCTTTAATTTTTCCTTTATCTAGGGTGTATTAAGATTATTTGTATTATTAATATATTATTTTTTTTATGTGAAGTTTATTTTTATCATTATTATGCATAAGATTTTAATCGTTTATTTGTGTATATTATGTTGAAACTTATTGATTTATAAGGTGTTGTCTTTTTTGAGAAAAAGGTCTAGCTAAGTAAGCTATTAACTATTTTTAGATTTAGTCTGACGTCATTAATGGCTGAATTCCGTTATCAATTGAGGGTGTAGTCACTGAGGACTTCTTTTTATTTAATAGTATTAATGCTAAGTATTTTAGGTATAACCCCTTTGGGTTTGATTTATCTGATTCAAATATAATTTTATTAGATCATTCAAATAGGTTTATTCAATTATTTAGCCTCTATTATTATTTCTCCTCAGTTATTACTTCCAAATTAAGTTGATTATTATTTTTGTATATTGTAAAATCACTCTGATTATTATTATTCTTTTATGATCAATATATTTGCAAAAGCAACATGGCTGATTATAATATTTAATTCTTTAAATTATTATTAAATTTTTTTATGGATTGAGAGCTGACTATTCAGTGAAAGTTGAAAGTTATTGTGTGACAGTGAAGGAAGATGGTGAGCTACGCTTCTAACCAATCGAACGATATCTATTTAATTAAATTTTATTTATTATTCATTTATTTATTTATTAAATTTATTGTATTTATTATTATTGGATTATCAAGAAATATTTAAGAGTGCGAGTGAAACTCAGCAAATGGCTTACTTAATAAGTAATAATATATTTGTTTAATTTTTAAATTATTTCGATTATTATGATTAGAATTGATTGAAGATGAGAACTGAGTTCTTAAACCACCTAAGAATCGTCTTTCTTTGAGTTAAAATGAGAATTATGACTTGAAATCACGTCAATTTGCGATGAGAAAAATATGGTAAAGATTCAATCTTTTTCAAATGTAATTTATCTAAGTGAGGTTTGGTTCCTCTAAACTTAATCTAATTGAATAGGTGTAGTCTTTTTAGACTTGATTTATTTTAGTAAATATTAATCTGATGTCAAGATATAATTTATCTAAGTAGGGTGTTGTCTTTTGTAGACTTAACTAATCACTATGATTGAAAATGGCGAACTCAGGTTCTTAAACCATCAATCTTTAACAAGTTAGGTAGTAAGATGAAATTATTTTCAGGCAAATTAGGACTATTGACGGGTAATGTATGAAGAATGGCGAACTGAAGCGTTCTCAAACCATTAATCGATACAATTTAGGTGTTAAAAGAAATTATTTTCAGGCAAAATTAGATCTTAGGTTAAGTTAAAACAAGCTTTGCGTTAACATGCTAATCAGTAAGTTACTTACAATTGTATTAGGTTGAAGGATAGGATTTGACTGAATGAACAACAAACCAGATGATGAATGTTTTGCTAGATGTCAATTATGACTTTTGCCAGCAAAGACTCAATAATGCTAGGGCGTGAGTAAAGTTAATGATATGTTTGTGATTATGGCGAGTAGCGGAAAACGAAAACCACTAAGTTGACCAGAATTAGTAACCAGACATGAAAAACTCTCTATGAGTGTTGTAAATTGAACCATGATTAACTAATAAAGCTGGGAACATAAATTATGGTTGATGATAGAATAATTTGGTTGATGAAAAACACAAAGAAACAAAACAAAATAGACGAAACGTTGATAAAGACAAAACTTGAATGGCAAAGAGAATTTAAATAAGAATAAAAAAAGAAAAACGAAAAAGCTTTTTAACATTTGCTATTATTTTCTTGTCTATTTCCAGTCATTTATCGTTAATTGTTGATTTGTTTTTGATAAAGTAAATGTGTTAACACACGAATCACCAAGATACACATAAAATGGAAAAATATTTGTCATTCATTTTTTTTGTGAAACGGTTAGATGAAAAACGATGGCTTTAGAAGAGAATGAGAAAAGGTGTTTCAACGATTAAATCAGCACAGTTTTATTGGTATGATAACAAAATTGGCAATCCTGTTCCTTTGATTACAAGATTCTAGTTTTTTTGTAAGCATATGCATAGAAACAGAGAGTGACACAGTTTAATATTCAATTTTAGTTAAACAATCCGATAATTAAAGTTGATTACAAAGTGTTAAGTTAACATACAGTTCAAGAGATGTTGATAAGTGCGCGCTCAAAGCGGCCTCACTTCGGGCAACAATAGAAAAGATTTTCAAATTTACCCTTTCGGGTTGAGAGTTGATTGCCAACTGATTTTATTTTCTTGACTTCATTCTTAATACAACAAGAATTCACCCTATCGATCGAGGTACACCTACGATCGATAGGGTGTAAAAATTTAATTTGGGCGTGTTACATAGAGTTTCACCAGAATATCTGTACCAGGAATCTTTTATGTCCTGAGCGATCTCAAATGTTCCATCCGGATCTGTTTCTTTGGCCAGTTTTAAATTTATTTCAGCCCAGATTTTTTTCTTGGGATATTTCGATTTTTGCGGAATGAAGTCATATGGATATTTATTCAATTTTTCAATGCTTCTTCTTATCGGACATGGTACTCGCCAGTACTGATTTGGCCAAGATCTTTTCTCTTTCTTAGCAACCACATGGTTTTTTAAATCTCGTAGGTTTTCATAGCCTCCTTTACAGTATGCATAGGCAAATATTAGTGGTTTTGCTTCTATTCTAGCCTCAGCCTCCTCCATCTCTTCATCATAGTTTATCCTGTCTTTGATGATTTCATGATATTTCTTTTTTGGTAATTCATCAATATCAGGCACGTTTAGCATATTATTCCAATTATTAGAATAATACTTTGGAAATTCCAATGCAAAATATCCCGGTTTGTCTGAACAAACCGCCGTAACTGTGGCTAACCAACTTGCTGATGAAGGATATGTGATTATATGTGACAATATGTGATTACCTTCTTTCTTCTATTTCTTATGTTGTACCGACTTGAAGGGAAACGTTTTTATATGTACCTGATTGAGATTTTCGTGTAAATATGCCGTGGGCAACAATCTCGATTGAAGTTGATGGTAAAGGGGAGACAGATAGTAAAGGTGATGTCACCTCTACAATCGAAGCTATGGGCAAAGCTGATGAAGAGATTAAAGAGGTGCTTTCATGACTTGTTGAGGCGGCTGAGGTTACGGCTGAGGTTATGGCTGAGGTATCTGTTGAGGTTGTGGTTTACTAGGCTAAGATTAATATTAGAGTTAAAGGATAGATTAATATTTATAAATTAGTTAGAATAGTTATTTGGAATAAAAAATATTCCTACCTGGTATATGCATTTGATTGATTCTCAAAACTCTTTCCTCGATTGGAGTATTGGAGCCAGTTTCTTCTGTACCATCATCTTGAAAAAAATGTGAAATAAAATAAGTGTTGATTGAATGAAAAGGTATATATGGTATGGACACTAAAGTTTGTCAGTATAATGCAACATATGTATTTAGATTTAACAAAGTATTCAAGTTAAAATTTAATGGCAAAATAGTCAGAGGAGCTGAACATGGTCCACTATCAATAATTATCTCAAAAAATAACGAATTTTCAATTAAATACTTTGTTAAATTCAAATACATATGCTGCATCATACTGACAAACTTTAGGGCCCACACCTTACTAATGGTCTTAGCAGTTAGTTAAATAAAGAATGTCAAAATTTACTCACCATTAACCATAAAAAAAACTAAAAAGCACTTAGTACTTTTTAGTACTACTTAGTACCTTTTAGCACTTCTTGGATAAAAGTTCCAGGTTGAATCAATTCCCAACGCTTAAGATTCACTCCATAACTCATTGGATACTCATTCACGAATAAACGCGGATCAGCTCGACGATCAGATGACCTTCAAAATAGTCGTAGAAAGATGATGTTTAAGCGGAAGTGCTTCAGGGAGCCGTTGAAATGACCTTGAAATAGACGTTGAAAGACAGTTTTCAACCGGAAGTGCCTCAGGGGAAGATGGGATCAGTGACTGAGGGGGCGAGTTTTCCCCTATTTCCGTTTCCGTGGCTCAGAAGCGTATGTTTCTATGCTACTCAAGCTCTATCTAATAAAAAAAGACTCATTTAAATCGGTTCTAGGTAACTCTCGCGGCTCCCTTGTGAGTGCTGCAACATCAACCTGCTGTTCTTAGCAAGTCAACCTGTCGCTTAGTCGTCGGAACATCCAGCCTAGACTTATTTATCTAATCAGCTTTCTTCCTCACCCTTGCACAATGGAACTCCAACCCGGTAAGCGAAACTGAGTTTTTCTTTTCTTTCGCCAATCCTGTGACTATACTATACTACTGAGAAGCTATGACTAGAAAACCATTTGGGTGCAAACTTTGCAGGTCGCACCTTATCAACCACCCAAATCACTATTGTTGTATCTTGTCGATCATTATAGATTGGTAGAAATCTACATATTTTTGTATTGAATGAAGTGCTGGTAACACGACATATCTAACTTTTTTTATATTTTATTTTTACTATTATTTAAAACAGGAAAAAAATGCAGCATCTTTCAGATCATAGTGTAAAAGATATTTAATAATAAAGAATCTTTACTAATATTTACAAAACTTATTTCCTCAATACAAACAATTTTCATCAATTGACATAAAATTTGACACTTTTTAACCCTGATTTGTGAGTCGTTCAACTAAAAATGAGCATGATTTATATTTTATCTTCATACTGAGTAAAAAGAGATGAAGGCCGAATCATTTGTTTCTTTTTAATGCTGGCATATTGAGCCTTGAGGTGAGAGTCATCATGAAGCGTGTTTAAATGCGAATCACAAATGGCAGATAGGCAAGGAGTAGAAAGTCGCTGCGATCCACAGAATTGCACAAAAGGTTCACTATAGTCATGATTTGATCCTGAATGTCCATTGTTGGAAGTTGCTGTATTCATATTAAGACAATCATTGACATTGTTGACCCCACTGAGGCTCTTCATTTTCATTGGGATCGCCGTTTGCCCAGAATTTATGAGTGGCACTTTACGATTAGGTGATGAATAGTATGAAATGGAGCCTGATTGGTTTGGCTCGTCGACTGATTTAAATTTGGTTATAGAAGAATAATTGCTCATCGGAACACCTTCAACGCTATTCAAATCACCACAAGATTTATTGAAGCCACCCGCAGAAGCACAGCTTATCCTATCGAAATTGGACTGTTCCATGATGGTTGTATTGCCGTCGAAAAAGTTTTGATGTCTTAAACAAAATAATATTATTGACAGTAAAGTGAGCAACATGAAAATTGATATGATGACGGGTAACAAGATAGTTATATATTGTTTGAAAATTACAGTAGATGAGGTTGAGGCTTGGGAAAGAACATCATTCTTGATTGGACCGCCAAATGAGTTTGATGAACTTGTGCTATAATTCAGAGTTGAAAAGGTATATTCAGCTTCAGTTGTTCCAGCATCAGATGAGGCCGATATGGAAAGGTTGTACTGTTTACCAGGAAATAGGCTGTTTAGTGTAACAACTTTGGTTCCAATTGGAGTCGATTTATTCAGATAGATCCATTGTTTATTGGCCAATGCTTTGTACTTGATGATAAACTTGGTAATTGGACATCCAGAGTCGAGCCATTTACCTAAGGAGTCAATGGTACAAAAGATTTTGTTTTAAAACTATTGCAAATGATCGGATCAATGACGAGCTTAGAAATAATTGAAACAAACAAGTTACCTAAATTTATCTGTATCCATATCGAGTTGATTAGTGTGAAATGTCTGATCGAAGTTGGTGAAACTGGAGCTCCACCTTTGGTTCTAACTGTTATTGTCTTTGACGGTTCACCAATGCCGAGGCTGTTTTTGGCTATCAAATAAATGGCATACTTGGTGCCACATTTACAACCGGTAATTGTATATTCACTAACTGTAAGTTGTTTAATCTCTTTTTTCATGTAATCATGACTATTTTCAGGTTTATAATAAAGAACGAAATCACGTTTCATTGGGTCAACGTCAATATCATCCATTGTCCAGCCAATTGTTATCGAATCAAAAGTTGAGCTTAAAAATTTCAAGTATGGCGTAGTGGGCGGTGAATTTTGAAGAGTTGTCATTCGCACTTCGTCTGAACGTGGACCCGTTCCAACTGAATTGTATGCTTGTACAATCACTTCATAAGTCGTTCGTCTTTTGAGATTAGTGATATAAGTACTCAGCTCTGAAGCGTCACTGCTGACATCAGTATCGGTACCTTTTCCTATTTCACCATCAATCTCAACATTCTTGTAGTTATATGAATCTGATGTATCGACGATCCGGTAGCCAATGTAATAACCCTTTATCCTCCCAAAGAGAAGCTCTTTCTTGGGTGGAAGCCACTTGACCTTAAGTGACTGTGCTCCAGACGCTTCGAGTTGAACATTACGTGGAGGTCCACCAGGAACCTCTTCACCGGTCTTGAAGCCAGCAACCGGACTAGGCTCACTCACACCCAAAGCATTTACTGCTTTGACTCTAACTTTATACAAAGTAACCGGCGTAAGACCAGTCAAGAGTAATTCAACATCTGGTTTGATTGTTTTCACTTCGATCCAATCCTTTTCCGATCCATCGACTCTATATTCAACAATATAATTCAATATTGGACTGTTTCCACTGAATGATCCTTTCCAACGAACTAAAGCACTTCGACTCGTTTCATCCGATACGGATAAAATCATGGGCATCTCTGGTTTTTCTGTGCAAAAATAGATCAAAGAGAAGAAAAATTAGTACAAATTTTTCAAAAAAAAATTCAACCACTAAAACTTCAAAAAGCTGTCAACAGAAGGAGCAACGTATCAAGTAAAGTAACAATTTAAAGCTGATCACACTCAATAGAACTTTTCATGATCCATTTCACCGGCAATCAATAAACTTGCCCAAATGCCAGGCTAACCTTCACTTATTCCGGTTACAATTTCATTTCCATTGTAACTGAGCCAGTGAGCTCTCACCACCCAAGAATAACATCTCAATCAGTCTCAACTCAAGCCAGTACATGATATCAATCCAACTATCTAACGATATTTAACTCTCTTGATTGTTCTCATTCAAACATTTATTTGAATCAATATTTACCCATAACTATGAGCTGGATATTTGTATCATCAGTTCCAAGGCTGTTTGTTGCTTGACACGTAAACAAGGCTGAATCCTGTCGAGTTGTGGGATGAATTTCCATCAACGATAAAACACCTTCCCTGGATTCAACCGTTTTCTCAATCAAAGTGAAACGCTTCTCCAAATTGAAGTTGATTGGTTGCTTATCCTTTTGCCAAACAATTGTCATTGGCAAGTCACCTGAAGGTTCACATTTAAGTATAGTTTTGTCATCCTTTTTACTGGCCGTGCTGATGAATTTAGTTTCAAAATGGGGAGGCACTGAATCAGAAGGTGGAAAAAAGAAAAGAGAAAATCAGAAATGCAGAATGAATATTTGAACCTTTATCAGTTATGACAATTATTGCCAGATGAATGGAATAATAATGAAGAGCAAAAATTTTCACCCATTTCAACTGAAATGAAAAACAATAGAATGAAATTTATTTCCTTTTCAAACCTTTCTAATCGTTAAAACTGATCTAAACGATGAAATGATGGAATAAAGCTTTCAAAAGATGAAAATGAATTTTTCATGTTTATCCTTCTTTACAATGAGACGAAAAAAATATTTAAATGGAAGCTCAAAATATTCTAATCCAATATATTGAATCAACAAATAATGCCATTTCAACTAATCTGCATCTGATGTGTTGATCCAAAGAAAAGCGAAAGTTCAATTTACTCATTGATAATAGTTGATCTTTCATTGTACAAGATCAAGAGAATTATTATTCAATTCTGTTTTTGTCAATTCTTTTTTCGCGAATTCCAGCGAAGATGTAATCTCCAAAGTTCATCCGATGGTGAAAAAAAGGAAAAACGAATTTCACGGGAATCTCGATTTCTAAATGAAATGATTTCCGACGATATTTTTGTACCCAATCATGCCGCTTAATCATTTTACAAATTTTACTTTAACAAAAAACGAGAGTTCTCCAATATTGGAACCCGAAAAAAATTGAACATTTTATGACGCTCACCTGTACTTTTGAAAAGCTTTTATTGCTCAAGTTTTGAAAATTATAAAAACTCAATAAATCTTGTTTATCGTCGAGTTTAAAGGAAAATTTGAAAAGCTCAATAAAAGTTTATTTCAAGTGAAGCTTCATTTAATTCGAAATAAAAGTTTCGAAAAAATTGCAACAAAAATTTTTGGATAATTTATTTGGCCAAAGTAAATGATGCCTCGTGATACTTACTCAGTACTTTGAGTTTAACAACTTTACTCAGACCAGCGCCAATGTCATTGTTTACTTGGCACATGTAGAAACCGGCGTCAAACTTGTCAACCTCTTGGATAACCAGAGTACCATTGGAGTAAACGTGATGACGATAAGACGAGAAAATGTCTTTAAAATCGAATGGATGAGAATCACTGATTGAAGCGACAATTTCATTCCTATTACCATTACTTTTATCACGACCATTATCACTATTGTTATTACTATTGATATCACCATTATTCACCTTGCCATCATTATCATTGTGCAAACTATCGTTGCCAGTTTTTTTCTCCACAACATGATAATTATTGGAATTAGAAATATTATAAATAGTTTTAACGTTATTATTATTGCTATATTGATGATAATGATTGTAATGATGAATCAAATCTGTACTACTAATGGTATTGTTATTATTGGCAGCATTTGGTCTATTAGTGTTCTCATTGATTGAAATGGAAATGGATCTTTTCCAGCTAATTCGAGGAGGAGGAAACCCATGGGAGGAACAATTGATGATTAGTCGATGACCAGAGACTACGGTTGTCTCATTGGATGGTTCAATAATCCATTTTGGAGGTACATTCACAATTAGCGAGGTTGTCCGGGTTGATGAATCAATTGAATTACTCGCTAAACAGGTATAATTACCTCTATCCTCAAAGGTAATCTTTTTGAATGTCAACAATGAATAATCATCTGAACTTTGTAAAAGTATGTTTGACAAGGGTCTCAAGGGTTGACCACTCTTTAACCATCTTATCTCGACCGGTTGATCACCTTCGATTATAGAGCAAACAAGTTTAACCCGAATACCCTCATTGGCGTAAATGGTTCCAGGTAAGGGTTGACTGTCTATAAGAGGAGCCACTTTGATAGTTAAATGGATTTTTCCTTTAACAATCTTGTTGTCATTTCCTTTGGTAAGACAAGTGTATTCACCTGCAAAACAAAATACAGAAAATTAAATAAAACCTTTAAAACCCAAACCAACGGAAAACTTGAAAGAACAGAGAAGCAAAATTCAACTACGAATTGAAAAGACTTTTTGTCGAATGGAAGAAAATTTCGAAAAAAATGAGCACAATGATTCCACACACACTAATGAGCTAATCGTTTTGAAAACGCAAACTAATACTTGACCAGTTCATTCTATTCTCAGAAGTTCCATCAAAAGAAGAATTGAAAAATACTTGAATATCGATCTAAACAAGCTTCTTATACAGTAAGAAATCATGATTCGCCTTCAACTCTGATTATTCCTCGATAAATAAAACTATCACTTAACGAAAACTATTTGAAAACTTGGTGTTCCTTGTATCCTTATTAAATTCATGAATATAACTTGATAATCTCAAGTAATATTCTCGGTGAAAATAAGCTTTTCCTTTTGCATGCAAAATGAATTTACATGATAATTTCGATTTATATTTGCTTTTTACCCTTTTCAATTTTCAATATTCTGGGAATAAACTTTTCTTCAACATGCCCAGATTCTGTGCATTAAATGATAATCTTAACTTTAGGGAAACCCAAAAGTTGTGTTTCATCTATCATTATTATCATCATTTTTATTATTGCTATTATTCATCAAGGGAAAATATTTTTAACTAAATATCAAATTCTTTCACATGTTATCTGAATCTACGAACCTTAATAAAACGAAATTTGATCATATATGAATCTGAAAATTTCTTTGCTCTTCCCTTGTAGCTTTTTGCTTTCATCTCAATCCGACAATTCAATTTTCTCGAGAGAATCTCGCTTCAACCAAGAGAAACATGGAACAAGAGAAGAAGGGAAAAAGAGAAAAAACGAATTGAGAGAAAAGAAAAGCTCAAAAACTGTATAAAATATTATAAACCAAAAATGTTACATAAAAGCAAATTTGGCCATAATAATGTTATTTCTATAAAATAATACATTCATGCAAAGTATTAGCATTTAGCTTGCAACATTTTTAGTATTAATACAAAGATGAAGGTAAAAGTGTTATGCAAGGAGAAGAGAATAGTTTTAGAAATAAATTTCGATATTCAGGTTAGTCTGTTCCTCATAATTTCAAACTCAAAACAGCTCTTTCAAGTTTCGTCTACTGCAGATGCACAACTCAAAGATTCCCATCTATAAACTCCAAGCATGAAAACCCGGCAGAAAATTACATTCGACCATTACAACCACAGCAAAGGTTGAGATTACTTGTCGATATTGATTAAGCCCACTCCACTATCATGTGTTTTGTGAGTTTTTTTTCGTCACGAATCAAAATCCAAACTGGTTTGAATCTAAAGAAACAGTTAATGTTGGTTGTTACACCAGTCTGCTTGGCATTTACAAAAATTTCAATTATCTTTTCTGTTGTGCTTCTGCTTTGCCAGAGCCTTTATAGCATGTAAAGGGCATTTCAGCTAATTTGTCCGATGTTAATCGGCTATTACTCAGCTCGTAAGTTGTGGTGTTAACCATGGCTTTGATGTTAAAATTTGTACCCTTTTGAACCTAGTCAACTAAACAAATGGTCAATTTAAGTGTTTTGGTCAACTAGATTTTGATTAAATAAAGGATAATATATGTCAATCTAACAAACTTTTTCAAACTTGCTCATGATAAATAAATATGCCTTTTCCAAGAAGATAATAAGTGAAACACGTGCATAAATAGCGCAGCTTTGAGCCAAACATTTGATAGCTTCGAAAACGATTAAAATCAACAAGTAAATGAAATCGAATCTATCGCAAACTAATATAATGAGCAAAGACACAGTAAATTTTACTTACGTATTGAGCATAGAAATGAAAGTAGATCTTTAGTTTTACGAGATATCCTGCACAAGTTAGAGTAATTTTTAATGCAAAACTTAAGATCAACTTTGCGTGGTGTCTAATTTGAAAACGCTCATCATGATTATTTTCCAAGTGAACCTTACTTTCATGATGATTTGCAAGTAATAATGCATAGAATTGCGATTTCATATTCTAAGTGTTTAAAACTTGATTGATCTTAATGTTCTACTTTCATTTTATTTTCGTGTATACGGCTGATATCTTTAAAGGTACACCACTTAAACCAAAAATAAATGCAATGCTTTCATATCTTATAACGTATGCAACAAAACGGATACAGGTGGCAAAGATTGACGACACTGGTAATGTTCTCGAAAATTTCTTATTGTTTCGGGATGTTCCCAGATATGGAAATCCGAGTGGAATGAAAAATCTCGTCAATCAGATGAAGAAAACCAGACTCAATGTAAAAAGGTATTGAAACTGGAAATAGTTGAGCAATTTCAAAAGATGATTGAGAAGTAAGTTATCGATATCATCAACCAATTAAACCATTTATTTTCGAATCAAGATAAACTGCCTTAATTGTAAGCTTCTTTAATACAAGCGCATGTTTTTCTGTTGACTGTCTGATTTCATTTCATAGCCAACTTTTCATAACGCCTTATTTTCATGTGGGTTCCCATTCAAAGAAATCAGGCTTTGCGCCACTGTCGTTAGTTTGGAATTTCAATGTCGAAACTCGGTTTAACGCCACCACCTTAACTTCCTTAAAAGTGACAAAAGGAAGTGGCTTGAGGGTGGTGTAAACCAAGACTTTGTATGCTACTATTAGTATTATAGCATCTTTGAAACACTTTGCATCCATCTTGCTTCTGTTGCAAACGATTCTTCTTTTCATTCTGTCTTGCTCTTCAGGAGTGAAAGATTAAACAAAAGTTGAATGGTTTTAAGAAAGTTACTGCAAGAAGTGGGATAAGCTTGTTATAATTTGCCAACTTAATGAGTTTGGATATCTTATTTGAAAATTTGCTTTACTCATTTAAATCTAAATTGTGCCAATAATTTATAATTTAATGACAAAAATGATAATTTATTTTATGGTCATTTTAATGTTTTAATTTTCTCTTTACCATTTTCATTCTCTTAAATTGCCAAGCTTTTGAATTAATTAACAATTCAAATGTTAATGGGAACAAAATTAACTCTCATTAGCGTAATCTTTTGCTAATTTGAAGTTTAAATGCGGTTTAAATTATCCATTCAGATTTCATCCATAATTGAATTAAACTCCCTATAAATTAAAGTCTCTTCAAGAGCAAGCAGAAACTGACGAGCAAATGATCAAAATGTATCGATCATGAAGAAAAAACTAGAAATTTTAAATTCTCTCATCACACCAAAGAGATTGAGCCAATGTGACATTCATTATGATGAATCTCGGTGCTTTACAGTTCCAACGAAATTTTAGTCCATTTTCTGTGAAATGGAAACGAAGCTCTTTCAAAAAAAGAATCGTCTTTTGTTCTATTTTTATAGCTTTTTACAGAAATGCATGAAATCAATTAATTATTGAATTAATTGCTACACTTGTAACTAGTTAATGATTGATGACAAAAAGTTGGCCTCTGAGTTTGAAAGAAAAGGCGAAAAGGTTGAAAGATTTTCTCTTCTTCCCTGTGCAAGTGAAATGTTGAACCGATATCATCTAATATCTTGGTTATGAGAAGATGAAGATGAAACAAAAAGAAGAAGAAAAATGAGTAAAAACAAAAGGGAAATAGGCTTTTCATGGGCCAACTTTATCTTTACTTTTTTCCGCTCTTGCTTTCCACTCTCTTTGCTCCTGTTTGAAGCCAATTAAGTAAACCTTTTGATCGGATTGGAGGTTTGCCTGACAATCAGGCCAAATAATGGTTTTTGGCTTGAAATTGATGAGAAACTCCACCATTTAGACAGTTAATTCCAGCCTCGAGATGAAATGAGATGTTTCATCTTTTTGCCTCATTTTACTTTTTCTCCTCATCTCTTTATCTTTCCATCGCACCATTTTTAAACATCATCATCATTATCATTATTTTTCACTTTTTTCTTGTTCTTCTACTCATTCCCTTAAAACTTGAAAAACCTCAAAGTCGAAGCTCTTATTAACATCACTTAATGTTGATATAATACTTTTTGATTTAAAATGCTTTTTCCAAATAAATTTTCTTCTCTCTTTGGGTTTCCCTTTTACTCTCGTCTAGCCTCTTTTTTACACTCTTTTCAACTTATTAATTTCATATCATTTCAAGGGTTACAAAAATCACTGGCAAGTGTAAAAAGATTCAAGAAACATTTCTCATGACGAATGCTTCTAAATGTTTGACATTTACTTCTCACCATTCCCAGCTAAGCTTGGCCTTAAGGTTTTTTGCCCTCAATTTTACTTTAAATTCAACATTTTTGCTCTTGCTTTGCTCTTGAAGGCAAAGTCTGCAGAAAAACTGTCAACTTGTTCACTTATGTGATCAAGTTTCTTGCCTGTGAAGTAAAAGCACATCATTATTCTGAATGTTTCCTTTGAATCTTTTTTTCGTCACTTTTTCTTTCTCCTCAAATCTCGAGTAAAACTTTTCTACTTTCGAGATAATTTTAAAGGTGACGAACAGGGATGCATGATAAATCCTTTCGTTTTCATTTTGCAACTCAAGTGCGAAATTTAAATTTAAATGTTTTCCATGTAAAGACAAATGTAAATACTTTTAACTCTGATAAAGTTATGTTCAACTTATTTTCGCCAACTGTTTCTGCTTTCCATTCCAATATAATGTTTCATCGATCAAGATCTTTTCATGACAACTTATAAACAGTAATGTAAAAGGGTTGCATCTTCAACTTCACTTCATTATCGTTGCATCAAAATAATTGCTCCAAGACTGTTTCTCGATAAAACAAAATTCACTATCATTATTCGTTGACCTATTCTGCCTCTAACTTTTGTTGATGAAATTCGAAAATTCCATTTAATCGAGAAATTCTATAAATAATCAAAGAAATTGTACATTTCGTTCCTCAAGCATTTTCTCATCACCAGTTCATTCGGTTACCGAACAAATTTCAATGATGGTCTTGCTAAAGGCTTGCAAAGAACGAGATAATGTTCAGAAGTTGACCGAACGAAGGATTGCATTGAATTGAGACTTTGATTGTTGCTTCATTTTTCGGTCAAAGAAAAGAAGCGAAAAATCCCTTTATTTCAGACATTCATTGCTTTTCTCGATGAGAAGACATGAGAACAATTTTCTCATGAAAATTCGCGATTTTCCTTTGTATTTACACACTTTAATGAGCAACATTCATGAAACATGTAATGAGTTAAATTAAAGGGTAAAAGTGAATAATTTCATCTCATAAATAATGTTAATCTGAAAATGTGAAAAGTTAAAGGAACAAGGAAAAGTGTAAACAAGATTAAAAAGCAAATGAGCAAAGGTGAATGAGTTTGAACCCTTTAGATAAACACTGATAACCTCAATGTTAACATGAGAAATAATGAATGACACTGATCTCAATAATAGGAAAGGGTTACCTTGTTTCATTTGCTGCATGATAAATGGCTGGAGTTAAAGATTGTTGAAAAAAAGGTGAACACAAAAGTTACTAATGAGAATATTAATTGAGGTTAAAAAGAGAAGAAAAATTTTTCCCTTCAAAAGATACCATTTTTTTTCATTCTCTACAATTGCGATGCCATGAGAAGATAAGATGAAAAGTTGAAAGGTTCAGGGAAGGAAGAAAAGTGGTGAAATTGGTAAAAGTGAAAACAATGAGAAAGTGTACAGAAAGAGTTATTTTGTTGGAAGCTCTTCTTTTCCAGGCCAAATTGAAATTCATCTTGTATTGCTCTTTCATGGAATAATGATGATAATCATGAAATGAATGAGCCTGAGAAGAAGAATGAAGATGAAAGGGAAAAGAAAATGAACATTTTTTCTTTTCTCTTCCAAGGGTTGGAAATGAGGTGAAATGTTAGTGAGTTATAGATGAGTGTAGAGAAACAAAGCTCATAGGTTATCGTCAGGAATCAATTGTCTGGGAGTGAAAAATATCCAAGCCAGGAAAAGTCGAGAAAAGTTAGAAAAGGTTCTAGCTGAAGATGCTAAAGGCGAAAAGAAAATTTTGACAAAAAGCGTTTTCTTTTTCATTGCTTTCGAAAGGGTAAAGTTAAAGATGAAAATTATCGGAAAACTTGTCGAATTGAGAATTTATTGTTTATCGAATGCTATTTTTTTCGATCATTTATTGGCTCATTTATTTCAAGTCAATGGTTCGTTTATTTGGAGCTCGGCCTTGCAGGGAAAAAGTTTTTTTATTGCAATTCTTACCTTCATCGTGATATTTTTGAGCATTTTGAATAAGAAGAGCACTTCGATAATCTTTAGTTGAAAGTCTTTCAATCTTTTGCCGGTGATTTATGGGTAAACTTTGTTCTCGGTGTTGCCATCTAACAAAATCAATTGGATAACCAATGACTGGGCACCGGATAAGAGCATCACGACCAGCAACTAGGGTTAGATTAACAGTTGATTGATACCTTGGAGTGGGTGAACCTGGGATGTATAAAGTTGTCGAGGAAACAGCTGAACCAATATCATTGACTGCCTTACATTTATATTGACCTCCATCAATAACTTCAAGTGAGGTAACATTAAGATAGCTATACAACACTCCATCATTTGATACATAATCTCCAATTGAGAATCGAAGGTTATCATTGTTTGATGGTAAAGATGATAAAACGGAAGAAGAAGAAGAAGATGTTGTTGATGATGATGATGATGGTTTAACCTTTTTGCTGGATGAAGATGAGCTGGCCATTAATTCAACCTCATCAAGAGACCAAGTAACTTCCGGCAGTGGACTACCAGTTGTAATGCATTTAAGTGATACTGTTGATCCTGGTTGGGAGACTATTTCAGACGGTAAAGGTTGCACTATGATGGGTGAAATGTCTCCCAACTTGAGGGTTGACGAACTGCTCGACGACTCATAGTCATTGGAGGCAAAACATTGATAGGCTCCGGCAGAGTCACGAACCACTGAGGCAACATTGAGAGTCGACAGTTTTAGTGAGCGATTGTAAAAGTGAATTTCACCGGGTGAATTTTCAAGGCTCAATGATCGACCATCTTTAAGCCACATTATTCGAGTCTCGGGTCGAGATGAGGTTACCGAGCAAACAAAGGCCACTGATTTACCCAGGTCTGTTGTGACCGAGGAAGGTGATACAGTTACCGTCAGGGGAACTTCAACATTCAATGTGATTGTTGCCTTTTCACTGCCAGCAACATTAGAGACTATACAAGTGTACCGACCATGGTCAAGAAGGGAGGTTGAATAAATGATAAGGCATCCATCTTTAGTTTCAATTTCATCAGTTGATTGAATAGGATTATTTATTCCATTGGAATCTTCCTTGAACCAACTGAACAAGAGAAAGAGAAAAAAGATAAACTTTTGGTTATTCCAAATCAATCATTATCTTTCTGTTTTCCAGCATCATGAGATATTCATTTTGCTTTCAACTAAAACTCGATTATTAGCTGACCATTTCATTATCATGAAAATGCATCTCGATAAACTTGACGAGTAATCATTTCTCTTTGTCCATCATCCAATATGATCATTTCCTGCTAATTCATTTATATAAATTATTAAACGAAAAAAGTCTTCATTTCAAATTGTTGGTCGAACTTGAACATTTAATCAACTCTAACCAAGTCTTTTGTTTTTTCATCATTTCTCACTTTATCATCGCTCTTCATCTGAATTTTCAAATTCAATATTTTTCTTTATCAATATCATTAACTTGATGATTGATGTTTTCCAAAATATCTGAACCTCTTTCATGATAAAGAAGGAAATAAGGTGTAAAAACGTAAAAAATGTTGAAAATGTGGAAAATAGTTTATCATGGAAAAAGGGAAAATCTCAATTTTCTCTTTATCCAACATTAAAATGCAAAAGTCAAAATTGAACCAATAAATTTATCTGATATAATAATTCAATCTCATGGTGTGTTTACATTTGCAAAATGATAGACACAAATTCATGATGAATCAGTTTCTTATTTGATCAACCTTTCACTTCCTTTGCTCTCGCTTCATCTTTTGTTCATCTTTTCTCACTCACTTGAGAATTGCCATTCTTTATGGTTTTCATTTTCTTTTTGCGGTAAATAAAAAGTTTTGCATTTTATCCATTTTTTGGCTTCAAATTTAACTTCCGATTTCCGATTGAGAATTGTAAAGAAGCATAAAGAAAAATGAAGCTCAAAGAAAAGGACCGAAAATGGGAAAACAAAAGATTGTGTGGAAAAGAAAAATTGCTAGATTTTGGTAGACGGAAAAAGCGAAGCAAAAAGTTGAACGAAAAAAATTCCAAGATTGAGTTCTACAGGGAATTGCAGTGTTATTACAAAATTGACAGTTTTTTCATCAATTTGACAGACGATTCCGGAAAGAGTTTAATGATAGTTATTGAATACATATATCTTTTTGTGTATAATACAGAAGAATGTTGGAATTGAATTTGGCTGAATTTATTTTCTCTTCTTACTTTTCTTTCCCTTTTTGGCTAATGTTGTTGTCAACATTAATAAGACAGAGAGATAGACATGAGACGCCATGATAATGCTGTAACTAAATTGCGTGACTTAATCTTTGCTCAAAAATTGCGACCTTCATTATTGAATAAATAACTTGAGGAGGAAAGAGAAAAATTGAGAAAAGAAAATTTTCCAATTTTTCATTTCATCAACTAACTGTTATCATGATGTCATTATTTGGATGAATACATTTTTGATGTACTGTAAATGGTTGAGAAAGGGAGGTGAAACAAGAATGTTTATCATAGGTTCGCACATGTATTCATGATGGACTTGGCTAGTTGAATGGTCAAGTAAAGATTTATGTGCTTTGAATGTCAAAATTGTTATTTTTAAATCTTCTAGACTTTCATTTATCATTCAACATTCCATCCAAGATTTCACCTTATGGTAATAATCATTTTAGACACTTTTTTCTTTCTCTCGAAACTTTTTCATTGAAAATACAGACAATTTAATCAGAATCAAAAACTCTTTTTCTCTCTGCTTTTCAATGCTGAATTGAAAGAATGTAAAAATGTTCATTGTTATTCTGTTTATCTTTTGAAAATTTTGTAACATTTCAAACACTTGATGTTGCGATAAAGAAAAGTTGCATCAATCGGTAAAGTTAGAACTCGAGTTTTTGGATTCTTTTCTGGATTAGTGTTATCACTTTGCAACTTTTGCGTAATAATTATATGAATATTTCTCTATTCAAATCTTACCTATTTCAGCGCGAAATTCACATGCAAGATTGGAAAAGATTTTCATTCTAAACGAAATTTGCAATTTAAATGGAAAAAAATAACAAAAAATTTGTCTAATGACATTGGCTCAATTATCATCTATTAGCCATCAGTCATCAATTGTGTAAATTATATCATTGCCTGCTGTTTTTAACCCATGATAGGCTGATGATGACCCAAAGAAAATTGCAATTACAATCAACCAACCATACCAAATAACATTCAATCATTCAATGCAATTCTCTCAATTGCAACTTGATAACAGTTTTTTTTTGTTACAGTCGCCTGCTATTCCTGTACAATCTTGCGTTGTATTGATGGTAAATACAAGGCAAATGTTGAGATAAAATACCAGAGAAAATGTGTTATCATGAAAGATTGAGAGATGAAATACAGTTACGTCAAGTCGAAAGGAAGCAAAGGAACAAAAAACAAGGTTTCAATGGAAAAGCAAAAGAAGGGAGAGAAAAAAAAAGAGTAAATTGGAAACTTATTATATTCACTATTATATACTTTTTTTTGTTCATTTTTTTGCACTTGTTCTGTTGATGTTCATTGTCCCATCCTTTCTTGTCTATCGTTGTCATCTTCAATACTTGAATGATGAAACAAGATGGAATGTCAGAACTAGAATGGAATGAATAAGAAAAATTTTGCTTTTCAAGTTGCAAGGGAAGCAGCAGGAAAAGGAGAAGAAGCAAAGAATAAAAAAAGTTGCAAACGAAATGATATAAAAATGAGAAAAGCTTAAATTTTACATTTAAATTTATTTTATTATTCCTTCAACTCCAACAACATTCATTTATTAACTTATAAAAATAATCTTTTATTGTTCCGTTGTAAATAACTTACATCTTATTCTCATCATTTCACTTTCCTTTTCCTGGTGAACTTTCCCATGCAAAGAGTAACAACATGATGATGATAATCATAAACAACAATGATTCTAATGATAACTGAACAGAACACAAATGAGATTTGAAACTTTCAATGTGATTAAAAAAAAAGAGAAAGAGGAAAATGGAGAGGAGAAAAATTTTATGAAAATTGAATTATTGCTGCGACTTCTGTCTTCATGTTTTTCACTCCCTGACCTTGCATGGGATTTTGCGTGATTTTGGCCAAAATGATTTAAAACTAAATAGAATATCATGAATTTTGTTCTCTTTTCAACATTCTATTCGTTTTGCTTCTTCTTTTGATTCCTTTTGATAAGCACTGAACCCTCATCCATTCACTTTTCACTCTTCATCATTTTCATTTTTTTAAGAAGCAAAAGTTTTTCTTCAACTTTTTTTCCTTCTCTCATTCAGTTCTTAATTTTTTTCCCTCTTCTATTCAGAATTCGCATTGAATAAGAAATGATAAAGAATGCCCATTGTTAACTCATGATGATCACAGTTGAAAGTATTACTTATTATTTTGATTGAGATAAGTAATGGCAGAAATGTTTGTCTTCTTCGTTTTTTTTTCTCGTTCTTTCAATTCAAAGATTATTTTTCATAGAATTTGAAGAGAGAAAAAAAGTTTTCTTCTTTTCCCTTCCTTTTCAATTCCTTCGCATCGTGTTCATCATTTTATTATTAACATATTTGCTCATCATCATGTTCATACTGAGAAAATTTATTGAACCAATTTCATGTCTCATTCAATTGTTCTGCTATGGATAATGTCAAATGCCATGGGAATCTGCAATTTCAATTTGTTTTTTTTTCTCTTCAACTTTCTTCTCTTCAACTTTTTCTCTTCTTTTTTCATTTCTTTCACCATCATCTTTCTTTCAGTCTCAATTATTACAAGTGCATCTTTAAGATTTCATGTTACACAATGATAAATGAATTCAACTTGAAATTGAACTCATTATTCTGTTATAATATGCGAAATCAGTTGCGATAAAAAAAAGTAAAAATTGAGAGAGAAATGGAAAAGGAATATTAATAATTTTTTATCAACTTTTTCTTTTTCTTTTTCTTCTTGCATATTCTTGTGCTTTTCATCAACATTCATCATTTTCTTTTGAATATTCATTTAGAATTCACTTTTCATCAAATTGTCAGTTTTTATCGCTTCTTTATTCGTTCAACTTTTCATCTTTGCCAGCTCATTGATTCTCAGTGTTGGTTAAGGTTTACCTGATGGAAGAAGTCGTGTCAAGGGTTGAACGTTTTCGAACAATTTTCTTTCCTCTTTTATTTCAAGGTATTTCAATTGAATCATCTTCGACTATCGTAATCATCTTGAAATTTTTTGCTCTCAGTTTACTATCGAGTCAATCTTTTCTCTCAAGATTGATTCATTTTGCACGATTGGTTGACCTTTTACGAAGCAAAAAAGAAGCAGAGAAAGAGAAAATTTTAAAGAGAAAAAGGAATAGAAAAAGGCTGACCTCAATGATTCTTGAACTTTTTTTATGAGAATTTCATTTTTTCTCTTCAATCAAACTTTTTTTTTCTCGACTCTAACTTTTCTCTTCATTCATTGTTTACACTCAAGTTGAATCAAGTTTCACTTTCAAGAGCAACATACAATCGACTGGATACATTTCCGATTCAAGTATTTAACTCGAGATAACTTATTGTTGTTGAGGTCAATTTACGACAAGTTGAGCACGAAGCAATTGCTCTACTCGAACATGAACTACAGTTACTACAGTCACTTTAACTTTCAACCATTCGAGTTTGGCATCAAGCAAATCGAAGCTTCTTTCGATAAATAAACCAATTAATGGATGAATCGTTAGTTTTCATCAACTTTGATCGACTCTAAGCATGTCGTGAAGTCAAACTTAATATTTGCAAAGTTTTGTAAACTCGACGATTTATGTGTCGAAATGAATCAAAAGTATCAAGAATTTTTTTCGAAAAAAAAAACAATAAAAAGAGATGGAAAAATGACATTTGGTCATGATGATGAGTAATGGTTACTGAAAAAAGACACAAGTTAGAGGTTGGACATTTGGTGAGACAGAAAAAAAAGTAGTCGAAATAAGCAGAATGAAAAAAATGAGAAGTTCGTCGATTAAATTTTTCGAAATCGACATTTTTTTCTCGATGAACTGAACTTTCCGAGTTTTTTTATAGCAGAGATTGTCTTTTGAAATCGAGAGCTTTGATGTTGCAAAGTTTTGACGATTGGGACAAAATTTCTGAACCTTCTGTTCAAACAGTTTTCCGAGCGAAATCGGCCAATCAATGAAGGTCAATCATTCAGTTTCTTTCATCGTCAGTGTAATGGATTGTGGTTTTGAGCGTAAAATTGACACAAAAACTTTGATGTATTCGAGCAAAATTTGAAACCTCGAATGCGATTGAACGTTGCGAATGTTTTTTGTTAACGGATTTACTTCATTAAATATTTCTGTTATTCTATTTCCTTCTACCATTACTATTGTTATTGTTGGGTTTAGTGATTTTCTTCGTTCAACTAAAGCCCTGCAGGTTAGTTGGATCAGGATGCAATTCATTGCATTATTATCGTGAATGTTTATCGCAATTTCAGTTAACTCGACTCTTGTATTCCCTTAAAGCTCTTCCTTAGACTTTTTCACTTTATTTTTTCTTCTTTTCTCCATCTTTCCCTTTTCTTCCGTCTTTCAACTCACTCTATTTTTTTTCATTCTCTTTTGTCTATCAGTTATCCATTATCATGCTTCACCAGCATGGAACGATATCAAATCAATAATAGTTTATCATCCAGAATCATTTGTAACTTTTCCTCTTATGCTTCCTGTTCTGAACATTTTTGATACCCAAAGCATCATGGCTATCATCTTTGATCCTCCTCTTTTGTTCTGACATCATATTCAATGTTTATATTCCAAGTTAATGATAATCATTCTTGACTCTCTTTATTTGCCATCAAACTTCAACTTTAAGCTCAATCAACCTGATCAGTTGTGTGATAACATGACGAACAAAATCAACCGATGAAAGTGAAAAACTATGAGAGAAAAAAAAATACAATTGAAAATGTCGATGAAAAGGGGAAAATAGTCGGAATGACAAAGGAAGAATAAAAGCCGATAGAAATGCAAAGAGAAAAAATGTTGACAGAGAATTCATTTTGTGCTCATGAAAAGTGAATAAAGTTCATGATAGACAGCCTGATGAGGTGAAGAATGGCAAGACTCAACAAAAGTTAAACAACCTCTTTATTGACCTCTTCAATTGTTTCAATTCCCAGCCAATCAGCCAATTCCGAATACAGCATTCTCGCATAAAGTGAATAAAATTTTCTCTTGAAATCTTGCGAAAACTAAAAGATCATCAATAAATGACTCTCTTTTAGCCTTTCTGCATAATTTTCGAATTGCGAATTATGAATTTCGAAAGAATGAACTAAAAAAAGGAAAATATTCAAATTTCGAGAACAAAATGAACAATTCATTTTAAACGAATGCTAATTACATTCAATCAGAGCAACTAATTACAGTTGTTCGTTTACTGTCGAAAATTTTTCTCTTTAAATTTTCATTGTTCATTAAAGCAGATAATCAATGAAACTTTTTCTCTCTTCATATTTTCTTCTGTTCGACTTGCAATCATTCATATGCCAGTTTTCATGGGCAGTTTCAATTTCGGACAAAAGGAAAAGAGATAAAGTCGATCATCATGATTTCATGAAAGAACAAAAAAGTTAGGAATGAGAGGAAAAAATGCGATGGAACATGTTGAGAAATTTTTCTCTTCTCAATGGATTTTTAGGTTATAAAGGTTCGCCTTTTGTGTAGACTTTTAATAAGATTTTGCGGAATCTGGATAAATAAAGAGTGCCAATTAAATGATGAAATTGTTGAAATGAGAATCGTGAATGGAATGGATAAGTGGGTGAAAAGTTGGAACATGATGGAGAAGAGAAAGGGAGAAAAGTAATAATAAAAAATTAATAAATCTCATTGAGAATCTTGCAGAATGAGAAGGGAAAAGAAGCTCAAATTTGCTATTAACTTGATAACTGAACTACCTTAACAATGAAAGATAATGAAATGATATTTATCAGTTTTTATTATTAACTATTTATCATATTTAATATCATTTCAATTAAAGAAGATAGAAAACGTATCGAATTTCAGATATATTCTTACTGCCATGATCGAAGCATTACATGATTAAAGTTGAGCTTCTAAGTAAAGGTAAACCAAGTTTAGCAAAACTCATTAAAGTTATTAACTTTACTCTTATCAAGGTAACTGGAGTGAATTTTGACTGGGAGTGAAAAGGGAGTTTTCCTTCCCTGTTAATGTTCCCATTCTTTTCAATTGCGAGGAAACTTTGTCGAGAAAGTGTTTAAAGTTGAAGAGAAAAGAAAGAGGATAAAAAATGAACTGTAATGATAATTTGATATTCAATATTCACTTTGATAGATAATGATGATGAATAAAAAAAGGCTAATAGCTTTAGGCAGATTATCATTACCAGTCGAAACTTTGAAGGTTTGTCAAGATGAATAATCTGACAAAAGAATCTTGTTTAGAAGAGAAAAAGAAATTTTTGCTTCCGGTTTTACTTTTTTTTTACCTGCCTTCTGATCTTCTTGGCTTTCAATAAATGGATTGGTTAATTTGCGGTGAAAAGATGAATTTAGCTGGCTGACAATTATGATTATCAAATTGGATGCCGCAAGGTGTTCAATTCAGTGATGGAACAAGGTGTTAGAGTGAAACCAGTAATGAGCTGATGATGAGGAAAAGATGAATCAATGGAAATGATGATCCTTCAAGGTATCAAGATATCATGATAAACATGCCAAGAATATAATTAGCTGAGCATGAAGCGTTTTTTTTTCTTCAACTTAACTTTTCTCAACTTTTTATTTTTCTTCAAAAGTCTTTGGTCTGATCAAAAAGTTATCATTCATTTGTGGGTAAAGAGCAACAAAAATGTTGAAAATGTTTCGTTTTACCGATTCTTTTGCAACATTTCTTTAAGCTATTCTTTTAATGCCAATCATTTATTTTAAGAATCATTGGGTTAATACTTTAAAGAGTAAAGTAGTTTCCATTTATTTGACTTTTCTCTTTTCCATTTGAAAACTTTTTTCTCTTTTTTCTCTCATTTTCATTCCTAGTTTTTGCTTTCTGTTTCAACGGTTATCGTTCAACTTTTTTCTCACTCTTTTCGTTCAAGATAATTTAACATGTTCACTCGTGATGTTTGAAGGGAAAAAATGAAGCTAATCACAGGCAAGTTGAATATTCATGTATACACTTGAAATTGAAAAGATTCTTTGAGTTGAATGTAAAAATTTGTTGCAATCTATTTGAGCTTGGGTAAACATGATCAAGTAGAAAAAAAAGAAGTGAGAAATACAGGGAATGGGGAAATCTCATTATATTGCAATTGGAATAAGAATAAGTATCAGAAGATAAATTAAATGATAATTATACTTTTCTAAATGGAATAAAGAAAAATGTTCAAAGGTTTCCCTGAAAATTCAATGCACTATCCCATTGGAAAGAAAAACTTTTCTCATCTAATTATCATTTTTTCCCATTCAATTATCCGAAATGATAATGAAAGGCTAGAATTGGAAATTGATGAATTCCCTGTAAATTTCAAATCTTTAATTTTCCAATCACAAGATTCCAAGTCAGCAATCCGGCGAAATTCATCAAAAAAGTTTAAAGAATTTGAGCAATTTATGATTTTACCTTTAACTTGATCAAAAGTCAACAGTTGATTAAACTCATTTTCTTTGCCTTTCTAATGAATTCCATTCTGAATGTTCTTATGAATTGCATTTCGAAAAATAATGCAAATATCGATAAATAATTCGCTCAAATTGATTTTCATTTTTCGATTGTTTATCCATTCTCTTTGCTTATTCCATTGAAGCGTAAGTTATTCATATTAGTCGAGTTAATCAACTGGGAAAATCGGAAAACAATGAGTTTGTTCTGCTATTGAAATCTCATTACGATGTGCGTTAAAACATCATAAACACTATCATTAGCGGTGAATATTTAGGCGAAGTTATTTGCTTTTTTGGTAAACACTTTAATGAACCTTTTAATTCCAGACTTTGACTGCTTTCACTTGCAGAGCGATTGAGATTTAATGGATCAGAATTGGAAGTGAAGAATGAAATATTTGGTTAAGATGAATGTTTTTGCACCTTTTCAGGTTTCAGTGAGAACTGATAATGTTTCGAGATCAGGGTTAGAGATAAGGGTTGAAACGTGTAAACTTGAATGAAAATTGTTGTTTCCTTTCGCGTTTTCTCTTCTTTGCCAGATTCCAAAACTGAGATTATTCAGTCAACTTTTACAGATCACTTTGAATTATGGAAGGAAACAGTTTACCCATGAAATAGACTGAACGTGAACAGAATTGATGCAATATCTTTTTATAACTTTCTTTTCTGTCTACTTTGACTGTTCCAAATCTAAAAAATCGACTCTTTGAATATAATATTTTTATTAGATGAAAATTTTCTCCTTCACGTTGCCTTGCTTTTACTTTCTTTTTTTTATTTCAATTCAACATTTACTTACATGAGAGAATCAAGTCAGCAGAAAAGGAAAGAAGAAAAAGATTGGCAACTCTTTCAATACATTTTATTCTGTACAACATGAAGTTGCGAAAACAAAGATGTCATTAACAATCATAGGGAATCTCGGAAAATAAGAGAAACTGAAAATATTTTGTCACATTCAATTCAACATTTATTATTATTTTTCAAAAATAGTCGCCATTCAGTGTTGTAATGAGTAAACTTGACACACAATTTGGTTATTCAGCAGAAAGTGTTTAAACTGGTTAAAGGCTACTTCTCAATGAACTCAATTGACCTCAGTGGAAACAGTTGCTCAGCCTCGGGTAATAAATTGGACAAAAGGTTGCAGTAAACTGAGTTAAAGATTGTCTTTGATCTGTTGATTGCAAAGGAATGAAAAAATGAAATGAAGAAGAAACTCGACTCGGACTCGAGTTGATGCGTTTTCAAATGTTTAGTTTTGGTTAGAACATCTTTTTTGAGATTCTCAACTTAGAAAGGAAACATTGTAGATTAATTATCGGCTTGAATTATCCAGGAAATGAAATATTTAGAAAAGTCAGACTTGCATTCATTATAGTGGATTGGCTGCATTTGTTGCTGTTTTGCTTTCTAATGATGAAAATGATGCTAATTTTGTCGACATTTTTTTCAAGCATTGTAAAGTTCCGAGAAATTTTCATAAACTCAAAATGAAGCAAATGGTGAAAGTATAAAAGGAAATGGGTAAAAAAGATTGGCGAAAAATTGCAATTAATTTATATCATCATCATTAGTCTAAATCCATTTTTCTCTCCACAATTGTTGAGATCATTCAAAAATCAGGAAATGAGATGAAATTGCACTGAGAAGGAAAATGAAAATTTTTCCTCAACTGTCTCAAGTTGAGTACTTTTCAAACTTTTTGTTAAAAATCATGCGACCGTAAACGACTGGGCAAGTAAAGCAACTCTTAATTCTCATATAACACTAGTCCAAAGTCAAGTAAAAGCAGTGATATTCAGAAGCTTCAATCTCGAAACTGAAAAATCTCTCATGAAACTTCAAGTCGAAAAAGAATTCATTTTCCATCCTAACCATGTTTCTCAGAAAGACGCTAGAAATGAGATTCGCAATTCAGTTGATAAATATTTCCCAAGACATCACTTCGACTCGAAAACACTAACATTGTGCTAAAAATGCTGTGATATTTTGTTGGATGAAATTCATTTGCAAAACTCTATTCAAACAATTTGCATTATTCTCTTGATGCGTAATTAAATGTACAATTGATCATTAAGTATCGATAGACTTTTAATATTATTGAGTTAACTTGTTCATTTTTTTTTATTGCAACTGAAATCCTATTTACACTTTTGTTGCTGGTAACATTAACAATGTTATCATCATTACTTTTATATATAAATATAAATACTTTTGTGTGTCTATGTGTCTGTTTATCAGCAGATAACTTGAACCCTAAATCACTCAACTATTATTTTCACATCAAATGAAACACAGTTTTATCTGCAGCAAAAAAGGATTATCAGGATTCCCAGGCAATTTTGAAGAAAAAAAAGAAGTTTCCATTTCCGATTTTATTATTTCCATTGGAGTGCAAACATTTCTTAATAATGGATGCGTATTACTCTATAGCTTTTGATAACGTATAATAATAATAAAAATCGTAATAATGATGATGATATTTGGCTTTATTGTTTCAAATAATTCACATCTTTCTCTCTCGAGAAAAGAATCCCCAAAACAGAATATCAGATTCATACTTTTTTTTCATATTCTATCATCATCATCATCATGAAACATAATCTTGAACAATTGTGAGGCTCATTATTATACAATGGAATTTCATTTTTACTTTTTTCTCTCCCTGTTCAACTGTTCACTTTTCCTGTGCTACTTTCTGTCAAGATAAACTTTTAACACTTGAATGAGTTGATGAAAACTGGCCAATGTTAATGTAAGGTTAAAGAGTGTCAATTGCTAGAAGTATATCACATTAATTAACCAACAATACAACTGTTAATCTTTTCCTATTTTTCTGTCAAAATTGTTATTCTTTCACTTATCAAGCGGCAAAACTTTACCAACAATACCTTTTATCATCCCTTCAACTCATCATTTATAATTCTCAACATTTTGGCCGCAAAAAAAAGTTTTTTTTTTCCTTCAAAACTTTTCTTCTACAAATCTTTCCATTGATGCTCTTCTTGAAATGTTTTCATTCATTAATTAACTAATGAACCTCATCATTTGGCCATTGTCATGTTTGACTGTTGTTTCGAAGAGGAAAAAAATGATTAAAATTGATTTAGCTTCAGGTTCAATTATTCATCTTTAACTTGCAATTTACATTTTAATGATTATAAATTGAAAAGTCTCAACTCATTAAATGAGTTGAAATGAACAACAACAAAAAAAGGAAAGTGTAGCAATACATTTATAATTACATTTTCATTCAGCACATCTCAATTAATTTCCCCTGCAACTTTTCGCTTTTTTTTTCTTCTTTTCTTCACAAATCATTACAATTTTAACCAGTTTAACGAGCCTTTGTTTGATCATAACTCTTTCACCTCATTTATCGGCCACCAATCAGTTTGGGCTTTAATTGTTGAACCATTCAAGTTTATTATTGGAAACGTCAAATGATAGATGAAATTGGTGAGAGGAAAAAAAAGGAAAAAGTTCATTTCTTTTATAACATTAATCAAAAATGCTGTCTAATCAATTATGTACATTGAAAACGAATTAGATAAGATAATGAAACGTTAAACCTAATAGTTATCATGGAATCTTTTCTCATCGATTTTACCCGAACCCCACAGAAAATGCAAACTCAAATGGAAATTCTAATGAAATTTTCCCGTCAAAAAAAGAAAAGATTGAAATGGAGATTTCGAGTGAAAAAAAAGTTCACGATCTTTTACAAACTCGAATCTAACCATTGAACAAAATCGAATCTTTCTAATGAGCTGTGTCGTAGTCATACATTAATAATAAACAAAATGAGCATTTGGAGCTCTTATAATGAGCACCCAAAATAATCTTTTCCAACAGAATTAACAATCTTTTCCGGAGTAACATTTGATTCTTAATCCTTTTGCTTTTCTCACTCATTTGGCCTCCAGGCAATTGAAGACCCTCGATGAGATTCCAATATAAACTCGAAGTGAAATCTCAATCGTGGTAGTTTTTCAGTTTACGATTGTTCGATTTGTATATTTGAAACAACCCATACTTCGATAATAAAATTGCTAAACATTCCTAACAATTCTTAGTTTGTCTTTTCAAGCTTGTTGAATTTTCGTTAAATTACTGCAAGCTGGTTGTGACGTTCAGAATTTTTGTTCAAACTCGACTTTTCGCTGAGAATTGGAAAGCTTAACGAAATGAAAGTTGGCATTTTCATTGCAGGTTGAAAAGGAAATGAAAATAGTAATAATAACAATGGAAAGAATGAAATTTTTTGTAACTTTCCTTTTGATGATAATAATGAAAAACAGATTTGGACGTTAAAACAGCAGCAGTAATGCTCTTAAAGAAACAAGAAATGATTAATCGCTTTGAGAGGCTCAAAAAGATTGACTTTTTTCTTTTTGATGCTCATTTTTTGTCTTTCTCTTTTCATTTTTACTCTTCTTTTTCCCCTGTCTTTTCATTGTTGTTAATATCAAAGAGGGTTCTTTTTCCACTTCAACTCTAGTTGAAGAGTTTACAAGAAGTTCAAGAATCAAGAGTCAACAGTAGCAGCAAAAAAAAAGGAGACTCGAAGAAAAGAAACTGCAAGAGAAACGAAGAGAAAAAAAAACTTGCGAATTAAGTTTGCAGAAAAAGGTTAAATCATTTCTGAAAAGCTTGTTGTTTACATGATCATTTTACCCTGGTTTGTGTTTAAACAATGGATCAAAGAGCAGAAGAAAAAATCATCAACAATTGAAATTGTAAAGTCAACAAGAAACAAATGTTTAGTTAAAAGGCTCAAAAGATGGAAACTTGAATAATCGGTAAACTTTTTTTCCGTTCATTTGAATAGCGTCAAATTAGCCAAAAGTTGATGGAAAAACAAGGAAAAGAGAAAAAATGAAAGTTTCAATTCTCTGAACAATTTACTCTGATTTTTCACGTTTTCAGAGAACATCATTTTCGTTTCTTCCTCAAACCAGAACAATAGTTATCTGATCATTTAGACTGTCATTTAGGTGTCTTATCATTATACATGTATACAAATAATAGATATATTTGTGTTGGAATAATAATAAAAAAAGCAAAGAAAAAAATAAATATTCTTCTCATGGTTGTATTCATTTGGTGTTATCTGTTGAAGGAACAAGTCAAAGAATAAGTTGATCGGACTTTGCCTTGTAACACAACCTCAACAGTCTGATGGTATACGAAAATGATTTGCACTGGGAATGACAATTTTCACTTTTCCAGATATTCTGTTGTTCGATTTTTTCTATTAGACTAACCATTATCATCATCTATTAATGGTCATTGATTCTCATTTTTTTTGTTCTTTTTATTCTTTTCTGTCCTTTGCTGCTTTCCGTTCTTGCCTTTGCACATTCGAATGGTTGTTCGCTTTCAAAGGCCACCTTGAAATATCAATGACTTTTTTTTCTTTTCCATTTGCTTTTCTCTCTCTTTGGACGATATTGTTCTGTAACATGTTCACATGTTAATATACAAAATGTTGCCATAACAAAATGATAACCTTAAAGACGATTTATCTTGAATCCAGCGGAATGAAAGAAGAGGAAAAAAAGTGGAGAAAAGTATTCATCATTTTCTATTAAAGAATAATAATTTTCAATATCATTTGGCAATATTTCATGAAAAGTGTGAAAATGAATACATGATATTCTAACATTTATTCAATGTTAATATTTTCCTCTTTTCCTCTTTGCTCTTTTTTTTCTGCTTTATTAAACACTTTTCTCTCTTGCACTGTACAACCATTTGCTTTGCTTTCGTGGACTGAATAATTTATCAAATAAGTTCAAGTTGATATCTGTTAATCTTATAATCATTTGAAAATCATGAAAGTTTCATTGGAAAATTAAATTCTCAACAGTTATGAATCAGAATCGACCAGGTTTCGGGTTACCTTTTTTGACAAAATTTTATCAACAGAAACTCTTGAATCAGCAAATTTGAAACGCTTTGAATGCAAAATTGATGAAGTTTCACTGACAGTTTTACAAGTTTACTGGACAGAATTTATTTCAATCATTTGAAATCTCATTGGGATCATTCAATGCTGCTCTTGATAGGATTACATTGATAAATAACAAGTTGCAATGAAAAAATTCCAACTTTAATATTCAAACAGATTAATCATTGAGCTTGTCAAATAACGTTCTCATTATTTGAATTGAAAAAGTTTTCAATCCACACTTTTGACTATCTTCGGGCGATTTGAATTCAAAAAAGGTGAAAATTTTTCTCTTCAGATAATTCCTTATTCGTATAAGCAAACAAAAATCTAAATCTGAGTTTGATTCTTCGAGTTTATCTCTAACTGCACCGATTCCGTTATCATTTCGCCTTGAATTTTCAACAATTTTTATTCGAAATTTTCCATACGTCGATTGCTTAAATGGATTGAGGAAGAAATAGGTAAAGTTCCAGAAGGAATTGAGAGAGTGATTAATAATTCGATTCGACATGTCGACCTGACAGAAAGGCTCAAAGAAAAAATGGAAGTTCTGAAAGCAAGGAACGCTCAACTAAAAGAATACCTCAAAGACTCACAAAGAGAAATTGATTTCTTGAATGAAGAATTAGCAGATAAAGAAACAGCTCTGCATACACAAGCCAGAGAGGCAGAAGTTCTTGTTAAAGAGTATGATAAACTGGAAGAAATCAATCGAGAAATTCGACAAGATTTAAATGCCCGTGATTCTTACTGTGATTATTTTAATCGTAGAATTCAAAGATATTTCGGATTCCCTAAGGAAGAATTTGATAAACAGTATCTGGATTGGAGATCGAAAAAAATGGAAGAAAATTCTGCTAATAAAAACTAGATCAATCTTTTTACTAATCATTTATCATTTTGTAAAAAATTCAATCTAAATTGTGTCTAAATATGTTCATTTTGCAAAAAAATTCTATCCAAAAAAAGCTAATAAAAGCTTATTCAAAATTGTTCAATTAATTTCACAGTTATTTAAAAGCTTAAACTTAGCTTTTCCACTCTTGTCCCAGAGTCGGACATAAAGAGTAAAAAAAAGCTGTCCTAGAGCCGACAAGTTGTCCCAAAGGCGGACTTTTATACACTACTCCGACCTTTCAACTGCTGATTGATTCATTGATGGTGGTTCATCTTGGATAACGAGCTTATCAAGTTTGCTAAAAAAACTTCATTGAACAGAATAATTTCTGATTCGATCAATATTCGAAGTTTACATGATGAAATTTTTTTTTAAAACTCATATTTGAAATTATTTGATCTATTAAGGTTCGAGTCTTTTTTGTAAAGTTCGCTACTTGACTAGAAAAAAGTGCTTGGAGTTTTGAAGAGTTTTGCAACTTGTAACATTTAGTTCATAAAATAATCTTCTTGTTGGATACTATTGACGACGAATGGAGCTCAACGAAATTTATTTCTTTATTTTGAATCTTTTTCACTTTTTTCATTCTTTTTCAGTTTTTTAGCATCTTCCATTGTGAACCGAAAACTTATTGCAAACTCATTTCGCCTAATGCAAAATCATCGTTATCATTGAATATCATGAATGAATTTAAGATAATCTTAAATTGTCCAACATTGTTCAACAAATGATGATCATGATAATAACGTTAAGAGCAATAAATTTGAAAGTAAAATATCATTCAGATGAAGTGATTTCATTTATTTAAAGTGAACATTGTTCAATATTGCGAGAAGAGTAGTAATATTTAGAAAATTTCTGTTTCCTATTCAGCTCTACCAAAAATATCAATTTGTAAATTTCTATTTCAATTTTTGCGCTATTCTTCAGGGCTATTCAGCCTCATTTGCCACAAGTTTTCTTCACATCCGTAGAACCAAGAATACTAGGTGATTTAAATTTGACGGTATGCTTTTATGAATTGAAGAACAATTTTTCTGATGTTTGAGATAACTCGAGGTTGTTTTTTCATTTGACCTCTAAACAACTTCTGAAGGTAGTTTGCGAATTCGGATTTTCTTAGAGGCTGATAATACAAAAACTTGCTTGCCCTTAATCTTGTTTTTGTTTGTTACTTACATTGCTTTTCAACAATACCATTCAAATATTAGTGATTTTGCATGTTTGGTTCTTTAGATATTGAATGAAACGTGAATCGAATGAGGCTGAAATGGCATGCACAGTGCGTTTACTTATCATTTCAAAGTCTCATTAAACAATCACGCTAGACTGATAATATTGACAATGTATAATTTCAAGGGTTACAGGAGCATTTATTCCAGAGTCAAAGTCATCCAGGGTCATTTGTAGGGCATCTTTCTTGGTGAACCAATACGAACTTCAAGGTCGTTTCCAGAAGGCCAACACAATTTTTAGAAAAGTTAAGTAGTAGGAAAATGTGACTTCTGGAACATTCGCAATTTCTGACACAGGGACACTCACACGATTCCTGCGAAAGGCTTAGTTACGTGATTTCTAGGACAAGCTGAATTTGAAATTTTAAAGGCAATAAATTTTCGTATCACTGAGTGTATATAAAGGCCAAACTAGTTCTTCAACTGTCAGAATGGATTTGACAGTGAACAAGCACGTTATCGGAATCATAACGGCTTTCATTTTCAACATTCTTATATTTTTACGTGCTTTCTATCATCAAACTCGCTCAGTTTTACAATAGACAATATTGACAGTCTACGGAAAATAGACGGTACAATAAAGTTGAATATTGAGTGAGGAGAAAAACGTTATTCAAAATTAAACACTTTTTGATCAGCCGAAAGCTCAACTTGCCGAGATGCAGGACAATTATTCAACGCTTATTGGTGAAGCAGAAAGCTTAATAAGTGATATCAAGGAATTACTCGAGATGGTCCGCCAACAAGAGAATCAAATCGCTCAAAGAAACATGGTGATTGAATCCGCTCAACTACAATTGTTGGCCAATAACAATATATAGCATATATTGAAGCTGAGCTGAATAAGGCCGTTTGAACTCCGTGGTAGGAATTCCCGGCCTCATTCAGGTCCTCACTTCATTCCATTTCAATTCATTTGATTAATAAATTTCATTTTTGTTTAAATTTTTCTATTTATTTTATTTGTCCCAAAAATCACGTAACTCTGTTTTTCCAGCAATCACGTAACTCACCCTGTCCCAGAACTGACATTTCCCTACTATTACTAATACTAAGTTATGTCAAGTCCAAAGTCATAGCTTGTCTAATCTTTGTGATACCAACAGTTGTATTTGCTCACAAAGATGTGATTCGTTTAGGCTTAGCATAAAGTTCTTCCTAAACTGGTCCAGCAATGGAAGTGAACTGCGAATTTTTGTCAAACCGACGAGTATTTAGACAGTGCTTGCACTTCTGTAAATTATGTAGCATGTAGTAGTATTAACCAAACTATTTAACCATGTTTGATGAGTTGAATTTGATGTTCAGGCACGATACTGTTAGGTTGGGCTGATAAATAATGACAAAAAAGGACGAATTGTTGATTTTGGATAGAAGTTGAAATCTCGTTGAAAATAGTGGAATTAGATTGAATCAGTCTTTCCATCATTAATCAATTTTTTTTATTCACTCGACAATTTAAAGTTAATTATTAAACTTTTCATTCCAATTTCAGTTTGATAATTAAACTCTCATCACTTTCAATTGTCAGAATAGTTAATTAGCTTTTCATGGCAGGCGACCAAGAATAGGATTCAATTTGGGGAAAACATTGATAACGTACAATTTTGTTGAGACTTTTTGTTTGTCGAGTAAAAGGTTGATTCGCTTTTCTGGTCGAACATTTATTAAACAATAGTTTTTCATCTCAAAATATGAGTCAATACAATTTGATACGATTCTGTCAACAATCAATCAATACTGTTCCATGAAACTGAACATCAGTCGATGATAAAGCAAAAGTTTAGACTGATAAGGAATCGTTAATCTGTATCTTTCTATTTTCTCTGCCTTTCCCTTTCCCTCTCTTGAGGTGAAAACAATCAATCATGCTTGCTCTGATTAGGTAACTTTGAACGTAAGAATGAAATGCAAGAAACTTTTCAATAAGTAAATGTCTAACATTTTGGAAACGATAATTTATCAAGAATCAAATGGAAACAAGTAAATGTAAATGTTGAGCTTGTTCCAATGTTTTATTCGTTTGAAACATTTCTTTTGTGGATTCATTCATTCCCAAATGTAATTTGAGTATTTTTACTTTTCTGTTCTTTAACCTTTACAAGTGTTCACTGTCCTTGTAACATTCCAAGAGTTTCTGCCAATTCATTGACAAAATGAACATTTGTTTTATCAGCTTTTTTTCGAGTCGAGAAATGTCTATATTTCCAGTGTACAGTTGAAGATAGTTTTTACTCGAAGGAAATAAGCGCGATCACAAGTTTTTCATTTTCGCCTTTCAATTTTTAGAATTTCGCTTTTAAGAAAATTTTAGGATTTTCTGGTTTTTCCGATTTTGATTGATTTTCAATTATTTAAAGATAATTTCATGAGAAACTAAATGTTTCTTGGATTTTGGTTATTCGTGAAAATCGATCACAACATTTTGCAAAGTTTGAGGTCTTGTTCAAGATTTAAATCGAAATGTGCAAAATATGAGTTTTTCGATGCGGTTCAACGAGTAAGTAAATTTACTGAGGTCAGTCTGTGAATTTCATCACCTTACAAGTTAGAAAAAGTTAACCAGAACCTAGAAAATCCGAAAATTTCATTGAGCGTGTAACAGGCAAAGATATTTTAAATTCCCCTGAAGATTTTATTCTCAATGCATTTTGAACTGCATTTTAAAGTGTCCCTTGATCTTAGAATCGATTTTAATACTCGAAGGAATTTCAGGTTTTTTCTAATTCAAAGGTCATAACGGGTATTGAGTGACGAATTGCAAAGTTTTGTCCACAGTAATGCTTAGTGCGATCCATGTTCTTTTGGCAATAAACAGCACTTTCAACTGATTTGCAGTCTATTTTGTTCGAGTTTGTGTTTCTCGAATTCATTTGCTTCTATCAAATCTCATTTTCTCGGAAAAACTGTCAAAATTTTCTTGGAAAACTCGATTGTCAAATAGTGTCACTTGTCTTTCAATCGTTAAAAACTGTTATATCGACTTGCACATTAGAATTGAATATTACATTTTATGGAGAAAGAAAAATATGAAGAAAAAAATCAATATTGACAGTTTATTGAGATAAAAGAAGATTCCAAGAGAAACGAAATGATATTTTCTGGTTGAATATCAACAAATCAAACGAAGTTAAACAAATAAGAACAACAATGAATGTAAATTTTTTGTCAAACAAATGCATAATAAAATAGCAACAGATAAGCAATAAAATTAGCTGCACAAGAATCATTATGCAAGATGAACCAGGGAATGATGATATTGAAACATTTCCAATTAAACGATGCAAACATCAACTTTTCTTCTGTTGTCTTGCAAAGCTCAAGGCTACACCGACATGATTCACTTTTGTACAATTTAAATGCCATTAGAATTTAGATTTACTTTAAAATTTGAATCGAAAAATTGTTAACAAATAAAGTCCATTGGGAAGTGAAATTCAGTGAATATCATGATATTTGCAAATCTTTTCCATTTCTTATAACATGAATATATCATTATTATGTAAACAATGACATGAGTGAAATTGAATGTTGAGAAATGAAAATGTTAACAAAATTTCTATTTCCATTTCGTGGAATCTCGAAACTCATAACTGATCACATTTACATTCTAATGTCTGTACAATTAGATAAAGAAAATGTTAAATTCTTATTTCCATGTAAAACCAAGTAAACTCTGCTCATTAGACTAAAAATTGAAGATAATTGAAAGAGAATAGTTTTTCTCCCTTTTTCTCCCCGTTTTCATTGCAATTTAATTTGAATTTATTTTTTCTTCCTTTACTTATCATTTCGTTTTATTGATGAAAAACTATTAATAGCAATGAAAATGTTGATCTTTAAATGTTTAATATTTGGGAATATTTTTTTACTTCTTTTTGCTTCTCAATGTTAACTTTGCTATATTTTATTTTCTTAGTTGTTTGCATTTATTAAATACAAATTCCCTGTGCAAGTTGACTTTGAATTGGAACGAGAAATTGAGTAAAACTTGTATTCATTGTTATGCATACTTGGCATTACATGTTATTCAACAACTAAATCTATGGAAGGAGAACAAATTTTGAAATGAAATAAAAATAGATAAGAATGAGGGAGGAAAAAGAAAAAGAAAAATAGTATATTTTATCAATTTTCCTTTGAGATATTGAATTTTTCGCTGGAAACATCTTTATTCTCATCTCTTTATTTTCACTGAACAAACGATTTTACTTGGATAAATGATTGGAAAGTAAAAAATGGTTATCTTTTGTTTACTCATTTGATTACCTTGAATTTGAAACCTTGTTGTTCAATTATTTATTACACGGTGACCTGAAATAATGAATGATAATTGACCGAAATTAATAGTTTAAAGTCTTGATTTCTGCATAATTGAACACGAACTAGTCATCTCAACTTGCAATTATCTTTTCAACGAAAATACAGGTCCATTGTCCTCTACTGATAAGTGTCTTGGTTGGGACAAAAAATTTTGTTCTTTCAGAGAAGGGCCTGCAAAGGTCAATTAGAGGCCGACAAATGGCATGGTCCACATCGTTGTTCGGACTTTTTATTCACCACTAGTATTCCAAGCTGTAGAAATGGGAATAAACTCGAAATCGTTGCATTCACCGTTCTATCAAGTCATTCATCATTTTGTACCATGAATGTGTGAGTTAAAGTGAATGAAAATGATCATCATTGAAAACATTTGAGTGGCCAAATGATTTCCTTATCCTTTTCATTTAACAATGTTCAACTCTTTTCATTGTCAACTATTGTTGACTCAATGGTAAGACAATCAGTGACAATATCGCATTTCATTGGCAAGTAAACAATGGAAGAAAAAGAAAGACGAAAATTTTCTCACAATTTGGAAACAAAACTAGCAAATCAATTGTTTGTATTGATGATGATAATGATGATGAGAAAGAGAAAAAGGAAGAAGAAAAAAGAAAAAAGAAAAGAATTGTGTTTGAAGAGAAAAATAGAAAGATATTGATGTTAAATTGGGCAAATGAAGAGAAGACAAAATCAACAACATTGGAAGAATCATGAGTTAAAGTTGTGTGTTGATAAAGTGAGTATAAATACAAACCACTCCAGGCCAATTATCTGGTTATCCCGATTGATATTGAACTCATGAGATTATTATTATCATCATTATTATTGTTATCATGTTCAGGTTAAATGTTATTAGCTTCTTGTTGGGATCAACTCTTGTTTTTACGCTTCTTTAGTTGCATGGTAAATACCACAAAATAGCTAACAATATGTAATGTTATTGAACAGTAAATATTGAACACTAAAATTGATACTAATTTAGTGTATTATTGCCAATGTTTGTTTGCTTTTTTATGTTTCCTCTTTAAATGGTCAACTTTTCACCTTGACATAACTTCAATCGCTTCTCATCTCAACTAACGATGAAAAAGTGTGAAAATTGAAAAGATTAATGTCGAGTCAAAAGTCAACATAATCTTTACTAACCACCGCAGAAAGGAAATGGTTGTGAGGAGTTTTTCGATGCCAATCGATAGAACTTTTTTTTCAATCGAAAAGGAATTTCCAAACCTTAGAAAAAACCTTTTCAGACTTCAGATCAAGTAACGAAAGCGAAGGTCGAATTTTTCACGGCATAATGATGGCCACGGTTAGAAACGGGAAATTGGTTGCATTTTTAGACAATTAAATGTTCTGTTTTCACGATTGCTTGGACAGTTTTCAGATTGAGTGAATTAAAATGGTTTCTCATGTTCTTCTGTCATTTAATTTAAACGCATCTTGCACTGCTCTATCCGATCATTTGTTGCTTTCAAAAATTTAACTTGAACTTTATCGACTATTTGTTTTCCGTTTGCCCTTTTACTGTCACCAGTGTTTACACTATTATAATGAGTTGCTCAGATTTTTCTTGATTCAATTTCCTTCTCATGGTAAATCAAGGGAAACTTATTAACTGAAAACTCATTAAACTGTGAGCCCTGTGAAAATGAATAAATATTTAATTAGCTTTAATTACTTATAGCTTTGAATGGTTTTTAAATGCGTTTTCACTTTCCTCTCTTATTTGCTTTTTGACATTTCAAACACAACTTTTCAATTTTCAAAGTTTTACTCGAAAACCTTTTTTTTTTCATTCTGCTTCTTTCGCTTTCCGGGTAAATGTTTACTCAAGTTCAAGTTAATTGATGATGCTTTTTGTTTGAAAAGAGTAATAAATTTTCTGATTGATTTATCAACAGATTAATTGTAATTGAGTTGCTTCGTTCTTACCTGAACTGAGGGATGGGATAGGCTTGAGCAACGCAACAGAGTTGAGCAAGAGTTGCTTGGCGCACAGTCACCAATGAGTTGCTGTTGTAAGTGATACGTGGAGCCATGGGACCAGTTGGCTCTGCAAGAGTTCATCATATCGGATGAAGAGAGCAATTATTTTTCAGGTTCAAATGATTACTTTATAGATTGACTCTGATTTGACCCTCATGAAATAAGAGACTAAACTCTTTAATTACACTTAGACAAGATTAATAACCATTTGTGTTAGATCATGAAAAGTCTCAATATCTTTAATTTATCCAGAGAAATTCAACTTCAACATCTAAACAGCTAAAGATTTTGAACGGAAATCCGAATAAATTATATTTCAATCTCACCGAATTTGGAATAATCTTTATTCAATTTTTTTTCTGCTTTCAAATGAAAAAATTTCTAAATAGATCTAAAGTTGGACTGAAGTTTCTATCAAAAGATTGAATTTATAACTTTGCTCTGATGTAAAGAGAAAATTTTTCGAAAGTTTTTGAGCAGAAAAATTATGGAAGAAACAATTTTTGCAAAGTTTATTTCCAACTTAGAGCGGCAAACTTTCTATGGAAAAAGTTCGAAATAGAAATCGAAAAATCTTCTTTAGTGTTGAAGCAGTCTGCATCATTCATTACAAATAGTTATGAAGATTATTGCGAATGTAAAACGTATCATTAAGTGTGATCCATGAAAGTCTTTAGAGCATTATTTACGTACCTGTGACACGTAGACGACCGGGAAGTGATCGTCTTGAACTCTTTCCTGTAAGTTGATCTTTAAGCTCACACGAATATGATCCCATGTCACGGAAAGAAGTATTACGGATATAGAGGTCACCATTGGGCAGTAAAAAGAAACGTCCGATTCCTGTAATGATAATAAACAGATGATGATATAAGTGATGATTATGATGGTAAAGAAGAAGAAGAAGGTTTAAAGAAAAGGAAGAGGAAAGATGAGACTGGATAATGGAGTAAATGAAACTGAACATGATATGAGCAAATTTAGCGTAATCAAAATACTTGAAGGAAGAGAAGAGAGAAAAGGAGAAAATGGAAAGGAAACAGATGATGAGAATGATGATGATAAAAGATGAAGTAAATAAAGTTATGATACAAGATACTCGAGAGTCTCATTGCCCTTGTTAAATAGACTCTACCATTAAGACCACAATTTTCACCAACCTTTATTTTCCGCTCAGTCGAGTTTTCTTTTCTTCCCTTCTTCCAATTGTTGGCTTTCAGGGAAAGACAAAAATTGTGATAATTGTGTGAAAATCAAAAGAGCAGAAGAAAGTTGTAAAGATTTATCATGAAAATGAATCCAACTGAAATTGAAAATGTTTACTTTTCAAAGGAAAACAAATTTCGATGCAATTTTCGTTGGCATTTCTGCTTGCATTGGTTCGAAAACGTCATTCAAGAAAACTAACGTTTCCAAAACTCGATTCTAACCTTTTGGTGGAAAAGAACAAAAAAGATAAATTATTTTATTCTCAAGTTTTACTGGGAGTTTCGATATTGATAACATGATATTTTCTGACAATATGCAGTTTCCATGTAATCATACCCTTGAGCCATTATCATGAATCTGTTTTGTTCAATGTTTGGTTGGCGAATGTAGAAAAAGTAAAGAATTGTGTTTTTTTTTTCTTGCAACATTATTCTCTGTTCAATTGAAATAAGTCATTATTTATTACCCAAACTCACCAGATAACGGAAAACTCGTCCAACTTTATCGAAAGGAAGAGGAAGAAAAAGAAACTCGGAAAAGTTATTGTTATTAGAAATGAAAATATTCACTTCAAGAGCTGATAATCCGCTTTCAAATTGTTATGTTATTTGTTGTTCTTGTGAATGTCTTTATGACAGCTTATGGATTCGTCTGGTTTTTTCATTGTGAGATAATGATGATGAGTGAGGATTAGGTGAGTTGTTTGGAATTGAGTTTTAACTGGGATTAACAATGAGAATTAGTTGATAATCATTGCTTTTGATCTGTAAAAGTATTTGATTTTGGTCATTTCTTTTGTTCTTCTTGTTCTTCATTCATTCAAACAATGGCAACATATTGAATTAAACATTATTTACTGTTACTTGTGAAGATTGTCAGAATTGGCTTTGAACAAGAATTATCACATCAATCAGTCGACATTCTCTGGACAATCCATGTAATATTTTAATTACACTTATGGTCAATTGGTGCATGAAATTAAAGATTGGCTCAATTGACATGACTTATTTATCCAGCAAATTCCAGAAGCATTCTCATGATAAACAACAACAACAAACGAGACAAATCTCAATCTCTAATTTTCATACAATTCCAATCACTTCAATTTCAATGTTAGTTTTGCTTCGATAATTGCATGCTTGGATCATCGAGTTTTTGAAAAGAAAATTGTGCATTTTCTTTTCATTCAACGATAAAATTGTGAAACTTTATAATCAATTAAACGCTTTGAATTGCTTCGATTAGCTTCATCCCATGCAGACGCGGAATGTTTGAAAAGAATAGAATATTTTTAAAACTTTTTTCTCCTCATACAATCGACATTTATTGACCATTTTGATACCAAGTCGAGTTTCTTTTCAAAACAAATGGATAAAAATGTTCAGCACTTTTCGGTCAGAATTTGAATGCAATGAAACTATTTATTCATGAAACTCGAGCCGGAATTCCCAGTTGAACAGAATGAACAAGTTGAAAACAAATAGCCTTGAGAAACTTTTGTCGGATAATTATCATTACAATGAGCTATAAAAATGAAGAAAAAGGGAAAAAATCAATTTCCATATTCATTAAATTCAATTGATGCAATGATTATCCAAGTCTTGTAATTCTCGATAATCTCGGCTGGAAAAGGCTGAACTCATGTAAGGTTAAAGTAAGAATAATTCCATGTTGAATTGCTGTTGATCAACTCGCATAAAGTGAAGCATAATTTGTCTCTAATGATTAAACAGCTTCCATTGACTGTCTTTTGTTTATTTATCTTTTCGCTTTAACATCATCTCTCCTCATCTGCCCATATTTACTCATATATACAGGATAACATTTCATCCATGAACAGTTTGGAATTTTATCCACATTTAAAAAAAAGAGAAAAGAAGAAAGTTTTTCACTTTTCCCTCCCAGATTGAGCAGGTAAATTAGAAGAAAAGACGAGAAAACTAAGAATAGAAGAGAAGCGAGAAAAAAATGGTGAACAAGAGTGAAAGGCAAAAGCATCTCACGGGATCAATGAGTAAAGGTATTTTGTTGATGCGAATCATTAAGCAACAAGAAGATGAAGAAAAAAGGAGGAAACAAAGGAGCAATGAGGAAAAGAGAAGAGAAAAAATGAGAAAGAAAAAAAAAGAGTAAGAATGATATAAGTGGCCATATCTTGCATTCTCGTACACATTATATTTATATTTGTGCTTTGCAATTTTTTTCACTCCCAGTCTTACGCTCATTGACTTTGACTGTTTTTGCCTCATTTTCACTCCCAGTTATTTTCCTTTTCCTGATTTCGTCTTTTCTCATCTTAACTCTCTTCAAGAGAAACATTGAAAAATGCAATTTCAATGGTTAACCTCTTGATGGGTTCAAGTTTCAACTCCAAACGATAATATTTAAGAATCAAAAACTCCAAATAAGAAAATGCTGAACTCTAATTTCAACGATTTTCTCGTCCAAATGTTAACCTAACCAAGATTCAAAGACTCCAAATAAATTTATAATGGAACAACAATGTTGATTTTAGAATTTTTTACTTTTTTCATTCGAAAGTCAACTTGATCTAAACGACAAAAAAACAAGAATCCAATTTTATAATACTTCGAATAAGAAAATATACAGAAAATTTTGAATCAAATTTTTCTGCGAAAATTAGCTTTACCAAGATTCCAAAATGAATGCTATTGGAAATTGCGGATTTCGGAATTGTCAAAGTTTTTTTTCTCGTTCGAAAGTAAACTCACTCCAAATGACGATATTCAAGAATCCAATTTCATCCCAAATGAGAAAATGTTCAATGTCGAGTCAACGATTTTTTCGTTCGAAAGTAAACTTTACTAAAATTTGGATTGGATGCTAAGTAAAATGTTAATTGAACGTTTCCCCGCTTCGATATATAGATTTCAAAAAATTTTCGAATTGCGAAAGTTCGATTTTTTTGCAATATTCAAGAATGAAAAATTGCCAGTTAAATGAAAATGGAACGACGAAGTTGAACAATTTTTAACGCTTTCTTGTTCGAAAGTCTTTATTAAATTTTCCTTCCCAACTTGTTGGATAATTGAATTACAGGGATTGGATAATTGGACAGATCATTTGAACCTTAATTTGATAATAATTAACACAAACCTAAAAAGACATTTACACTTATATTTTCCTCTTTTCACTTTTCACTTTTCCCTTTTTCTCATGTTTCACTTTCTTAATCACTTCAATTTACCATTAATTGATGGTCTTTAATTTATTCTCGAGCAATAAATTAAACTTAATTAAAGATCATTTGTTTTTCCCATTTGAAAGCTTCAACTGATTAACAGATTAAAAATGTTAATTATTGTAATGAAAAGGTGCAGATCAAATGATCAACGACACCAGTCAAATTTGAATATTGTACCGATAATAATTGGTCGAGTAAAGTGAACAATTTTTTTCCTCTTTTGTTGTTTTTTTTTCGTTTTAATCATTGAATATAAATTAGTGATTAACAAATCGATAAAAGTTGATGAATTTCATGAGCAAATTCATTGGCTTTTATTTGTGTGTGTGTTTCCCTCTCATCATGCCATTATGTACCTTTGATTATCCAAAGTCAATGGAAAGAAAATAACTTTTCTTTGTTCACTTTTATTTGTTATTCCCATTCTTTAGATTATTAATTATTACACCATCATTAGAGTTGATTCAATATCATTATTAGTTTTATCGATACAAATACTAATACATTACATTGTTGTTATTACTTGGAGTTTTCCCTTTGTTCCGTTTATTGCAATCATTATCGGTCGAACATCATTCTCTTCATTTACACTGTTTATTCAGGGCATTTCAAGATTCTTCCAAGTAAATGCTCAAAGGCCGAGTAAACATGATGATGATATTAGAATAACATTGGAAAACAACACTGGTTTCATGGAGAATGAAAAATAGTCGCAAGTTGATTTTCAACTGAACAAGGGTAAATACAAATTTGAAAAGAGGATAAAGAATTGTTGTGGTGAGAGAAAGGAGAAAACTCTTTTTCCTTTTCGTTTCGCGAAAAGGATTGTTGCAAGATTACCTTATGAAGTATAACCAATTACCTAAACTTATAAGTAACCTTTCGATTTTTTACTTTTCTTTCTTACCTGGAAGAGGGAAGAAGAAGAAAAAATGAAATGTGTTTGGTCAAAAGAAACGTTCACAATCAATTGAATTGGGATTTGCTAGCATTGGAGCATCAATCATGAGAATAGGTGAACAGGGAAGGAAGGGAAAATTGAATGACTAGAACGATGAGAATAAATATGAAGATAAAGGTGGAAGACGAATGTTTTACAGAATTTCCCAAGACATCAAGATGAAGGAGAGAGGAAAAAGTCATCATTATCATCACTATCTTTAAACATCTGTAATGGACAATGAAAGTGAAGAAAAAAAAAGGTGAAAAGAGGGAAAAAAGATGAGAAGGAAAAAGATGAGGAAAGAAGAGCACAAAGTACAATGTTGATATGGTTAAGGAAAGTAAAACATCTAAACGGAACTTTTTTTCTCTCAATTTTCTTTTTCTATTTTTTATCCTCTTTTTTTCTGCTCTCTCTTTCCTCTCAGCACGGTAATGCAACATCAAGATTAAAGAGCATCAAGATTTCATGTTGTTGCTATCATTTTTGATGGTAATGATGATGATTTTTTCCTCTTCTTTTACTCTCTTAACCTAATCCAGTAAAAGGATCAACAACTAAATGAAAATATTTCACTTTTATTCCCTCATTGGGACTTAACTTTTACCTTTACATCGATTCATCATTCAAAACATTTTAACATTGACCACTTATCACATCAAAAAGTATTAACAGTTGCTTGAAACAAGAAAAAAGATAACTTTTTTTCGACACTTTTTTTCAAATTTTGCTTTTCGAATGAAACTCGACTTTTTTTGTCACCGCTTCACAATTTGTTTCCTTCCCAGTTTAGACTCTCTTATCAGTCACATTTGTGTTTGGGTATTTTTGAGAATCGACTGACTTTAGTTGATTCGAGTTCAACTTTTTTGTTGCTCTTTTGTCTTATTTTTATTATCTCTTCAGTTTAAATGATTGTATTCATTATCTTTGGAAAAGTTGGAATTGATGGGATTATATCAATGTTTATCGTTTCAATGGTTCCAAGAGATGTGATTATCCAAAAATTCTCGGTGTAATACAATGTTCAATTTAGGTGCAACACTGGAATACAATAAATGTAATGAATAATTGAATCGATTTTCACTTGTTTCTACTTCTCTTCCACTCTATTACAACTTGTTTAATCTCAATATTTCAACATTATTGCTTCACTTTCAATGATAGTGTTATAAAGTGTTTTTCCATATCATTATTTCATGCCATACAAAAGATTCTTGCAGATTTACAATCAAAAAACTCTTTCATTTGCATTTACTGGCTTTACAACTTTTCTGTCGTAAAACACAAGATAACTTCGTTGAGCAGCTAGACATTCAACAAATCAAAATTAGTCTTTGCGAATTTTCTAAAAATAGTCAACTTCGATGCTAAAACTCATTGGATTTAACGACATTCATCACATTTTGCTTCGAAGTGATTGTATTCAAATTTTCAGCTCTTGCAGTGGATTCATGTTTTTCACAAACGAAGTCAATCTTTGACAATTATCGAGTAAAAATTGGAAAATAACTTGAACGTCAAGCAGGTTCGAATCAATTTTAGCTGTAAGTTTACTCGTAAATGGTGACATTTTCATCTTCATTTTACTCGACCAAACTGCAAAATTTTATTTTCCCCCTCAACTAGGAACCGATTTGTAGAAAGAATGCAAAAAAAAGACAAAAAAAAAGATAAAAAATATCATCTTGTCCATTTACTCTTTCATCTTTTACTTGTCTCTTTGAACCTCATTGAACCTCAACTTATTGATCCACATCTGAAAATATTCTTGGCAGAACAAAACTTATTTTTTTATATATCATTATTATTATAATATACAATCATCCATATAACTGTAAAGATATTTTTTCTAGTCGATTTTCTTCTCTTTTTTCCTTATTCTTTTCATCTCATCTTTGGTTATTCACAAAATCACTTTTTTCCACTCTTTCCCATCTCTTTTATTGTATATCATTTCAATGATACAGTCGCTAATGTCAGTATCATGTAGCTTGGTTGTATCAAGCATACAAAATCAAAAGTCAAAACTAAAATAACGAAGTGCTTTAGAGAATAGAAAAGACGATTTTTCAGAGATTCCAATTCCACAACTCAGAATCCTCTGCATTTCAAATTTTTCTCAACGATTTTGAAGCATTTTTGATTGAAAATTGATTTGCAACTTTTCATGTTCTAAGATTGAAACATGAATGTTTCGAAATGAATCGTCAGTTGCAAATTTAAACATTCTTATAGATCGACATACCGCTGTATTTAATGAAACAATTAGCTCGACAAACTTTTGTCGATAAAATTGTCAATATTTGACTTGCTCATATTCATGTTGAATGTATTCAAATGCAATTCACATTCATCTTGGGTATTGAATGGAAATAAAAAGTCAAAAAGTAACTTTGAAATGTTATCGAAGTTGAATAAAGGCAATTCAATTAAATAAGAGGCAACTTTATTCTTGTCTTCATTTTCATCGACATTTCTTTTTTAGTTTCTTTTCTTTTCTGCAAGTCAAGTGAATTGAATGTTTATTGAGATGAAGAGTTGCTTATTTGACCAAGCAAGAAAATGAAACGGCAAAAATGTAAAGAAAAATTTGTTTACACAAACTGTTGAGAAGTTTTTTTACCCTCAAGGATGAAATTCAGGAACAAGAGGGAACCCAGAAGATATCGAATGGTATGTCTTTAGACAATGTATTTAGTCTGTGAAGGAATGCTTCTTGGCTTTATCTGGTTAAATGTTTAGCTAAGCTGATGAGTTATCAAACATCCCTTTGGGAAAGTCCAGTGTAAATGTTGTCAAGTAGAAAATGGTTAAAGTTAATATACGGATAATTGAGTTGCGATTTTGGCTCTTGATTCTTCTTTAGCCACTTGAAATTGCATCATGTTTTTGTGGTCAATGTGTTTTCATGTTGAAGAGTTTGGATGAAGTTACAATTTGGAAAGACGAAAAAGACATTGAAAAAAGAGCTGTAGTGAGTTCAAGATGAAAACAATTTTCCTTCACTTTTCTATCAATGATCTAACCATATGTTGGCAAGGTTTACATCCCTTGACTCAAGGGCAACATTTCTACTGGTCAATCATTTCGCTACTTTTCATTTTCTCAATAAAACTCATCCCTTGAAATTTGCTTCTCTGTCCTTCTGTTTTCATATATTGAAATACGATTTTCCCTGAAATCAAGATTTACACTTTAAAACTCATTATGGAAACCTGTTGGACTGTGATTCTGAAGACACTCAAGCTTAGACTTGAGATCAACGTAGTGATAAACGAAATGTGAAAGTGGCGAATAACCTGGAAGGTTTAGTAAGGTGAGAGTATGCTTGGGTTGCATTCTAAGTCAGAAGGCCCAAGGTGACAGCTTTGCCAGTAGTTGAGTGGCGATGCACTTGCACTTATCCTGTTGAGTCTGGTGGTGATTTGGAAACAAGCCCATGCACTGGTAAACGACTGATAAAGAGTGGATAACTTACAAACTCATGTGTGCTCAAAGTATTCCAATAGTCAGTTTAATCGTTAGTTTCTCTATAGTGAATTTGGTTATTTTCAGTATCAATCGATTGAACGCAATGTGGAAAATCTGATGAATGCGTTGAAATTTAGATTGAAACCGGAATCAAATAAGTTTTCAACTCAAGATGAAACCACAGATCGATAAAACCACTCTATTTACTCCTTCCCTTCAAGAATCCCTTTTGCTCATTCAAATAACTTTTGGTTATGAAAATTAGCACAATGTTGTTGTCGAGGAAATTACTTTTTGTCCAATTTAATGATTGCAATAAAATATTTATAAAAGTGCAATTAAATTTTCATCGTTTAACGACTCATCAATTTTGATTTTGCACTCGAAAGAGCTAAAATGAATGGCACAACAAGGAAAAAGAAGCAAATCAAGAAATGAAATTCATTAATTTAAAGAGAGCAAACCTAAGAAAAAAAAATCAAGACAAGAAAAGGTTGAAATGAAATGATAATGAAAACAACTGAATGTTGAGAGCAATAAAAATATTTCATTATAACAAGCAAAAATTGAATTTTACATGAAACAATATACATTCTTGAGCAGCAAATTAACCAACAATATTCATACATGAACGATAGTTGGAAAACAAGCCTGAATTATGATTAAACATTTTATTTAACCACCTTGATTCACCTTATTTTATCCCTCTTTTCACTGCCAGATACTTTTCTTTACATATTTTTCCTTCTCATTCCCTCATTGTCAAGGGAACAATTATCTTCATCATCAGAATGTCATATGAACGTGACTGATAACATTATCAGACAATTGCTCATATATTAATGTGCCAACAAAAGATGCAAACGAAAAGGAAAAGAAAAAAAAATATTGAAAGAAAAGACAAAAATTTGGAATTCGCATAAAGATGGATTCATAATTTGAAGAGAGCCACAATTAAACATGAATCTTGAATCAACTTGGAAGTGCCAATTAGAGCATTCTGTCAATTCTAAAAATATCTTCATTTCTTTTCGTTTCATGATCGTTCAATTTTGGTAATAACAGTCTTCTTTACTTCAATTAATTGAAATCTTATTACCTCATGTAATGCCCTTTCACCTTAACAGTCTGATGGATTTTCACTTTTCATGATGCACACAATTATCCCGGACTTGCTGGGAGGTGAAAGTGTTGTTTTGCACATTTGTGGTTCTAATTGAATTGCCATTCCTCGAAACTACTTTACTCGTTTTTTTCTCCCTTTTCATTTCCATTCTTGAGCGTCAATTAATAAAAGTTAACATTACATATTAATAATGCTTATCGTAATGTGATATTATTTATGTTATTCATTCCCTTATCAGGTTTTTTTTCTCATTCAGTTTAACCTTCATTTTTACCTACTTTTCAACTTGCTCATGTTTTACCAGCCATTATTGCAACAACCAATGGATTAAATTGTAAACTTTTTTTACTCTTTTCTTCACCATAATTGTCGCTCTTTTGGCAACATTTTTTTCTTCTCATCTTTACAATAAAAAAAAGAAACTTTTATTCTCTTGACTTTTATCATCATAATTTTCTCATTTATGTTGTAATCATTATTCAACCATTCAACATTCATCTTAACCAGTTTTATAGGGAATGCTTATTAAAATTGTGTCACAGATATTTGGTTGAGGAAAGAAGAGAAATGTTGAAGGAAAAATGTTCAGCTAATGATTTACTTTTGCCATTTAGTTTTTCACTTTTTTTTCATTTCTTCAAAGTTGCTTTTAATATTGTTATTTTTACATTCATCTATTGATGATATCTCAAGATTTACTTTCACAATTTATTCAAACTTGCTTTTTTCTCTGGAGTAAAGTGCGCTGATTCAAAATCATTATTTTCTCTGCAGAGTTTCTCTTTGTTTTTGGAATGTTGAGCGCAAAAGGTTGAAAAGTTGTCGCGATTAAAAGTCGACTATTTCTAGAGCAACTTGATCTGATGCAATCGTAAAATAACTAAATTGAAATACGAATAGTTTTTTGCGCTCTTTGGACATCAATCAGTGTCGTAAGCATATGATGCGAGGTTAAATATCATGGATAACTTTGATTGATGCAATCTTAACTTACTTGTAACATCAAATTGACAGGCAACTTGTTTTTACTATTATTAGTTTCACATCTAAAAGTCAAAGTTGCCTTGACAAAATTTTCATTTGCCAATCAATACATTACCTATTTAGTGATGATAATAGTTAAACAGTAACTTTCCTGTTCACTCCACTGTAATAATACAGTTTATTTGTGTTGCACTAAAAGTTATAGCAAACTGATGCACAGGAAAATATGATGATAATCTTGATGAAAAAAAAAAGTTATTATATCTTTAATCGAAAGTGATGAGATAAAGAAATGGTGGGGAAAAAAATGTGAACAAAAAAGGCTAAGAAAAGTAAATGTGAAAATGTGCAGAAAAGCAAAATGTCGAGTTTAATGTGAATAACATGGAATGGTTTTTTGTGTCAAAATAAGGATAAAAGTCAAGGTTGTTGTTGTTTCTTTCCTCATCTTATTCTATTGAATATTCTTTTTTCACTCTGAATATCATATTTAGAGTTTAATATATACGATGAATGCCTTTGACAGGTATCACAGTTTTGATGAGAAAATCTGCGTCAAAAAAGAAGAGCAAAAAACTCAATTTTGGTGAACAATCTTTTCAGATTGTTTCATTTTTCCTTTCCTTTTGTGGGTCCATTTGATATTGGGAAAAGACACCAAAAGAGATTTACAAATTTCTACAGGAAACCAATCATGATGTAATCTATTGATGCAATTAATGTCAGAATTTTGGGTTTCGAGAAAAAAATTAAATGTTGGTAAACTCTTAGGTTACTTTTTTGCTGTCTTTCTAAATCTTTACCGACCTTGCACACTTCATTTTCAGAACTTTTCTTTTGTCTTTTTTTCTTTGTTGCTTTTTCTTTGCGATTTTCCAACTTTTCAGGTTGAACCTGTTTCAACCTGCGTCAATGAAAATTTCATTTCATTTTTTTCTCTGAAACTTTATTCAGACTGGATTGAAAAGTTGTTAATGTTCGAGTTGAAGCAGAGTTACCACAAATAGACCAAACTCTGCTATTTACGAAATTGAATTTTTTCCCTTTTCGAATTCGAAGTTCAATGACTTTTTCTGAGCGGAAAATAGTTTTAAAAAATTGTGATTCGAAGTGAAAGGAAGAAATTTGAAAGTTTTTGAAAGTTTCATGATGGTTGGAAGAAAATGATTGCTGAATTCTCACCCTTGGGCGATGTTGAAGTCACCAAAGCAGTGTCATCTTTATACCAAGAGACAATTCGGACAAAGTCTTTGACGAAGTTTGGCACATGGCAATGGAATATAGCGGCATTCCCTTTGATAACGAAAACATCATGAACTTGAATTTTATAAGATTGATGGGCAACTGAGAAGAAAAAGAAAATTTTTGTTAAGTTCCATTTATCAATCTAATGCTACCGACATGAACGTTAATCAGTTTCTGTCTTGAATGTGGAATAGAGTGAAACTTCATTTCAAGATTTCGTTACAATGAACATGAAATTTGGTTTGAATTTTTCGGCTCAAAATTGAATTATTTGAAAGTTCAGTCTAAAGTTTTTCCTCCAAATTTACTCACCCAAAAGACGAATATAAGGTTAAGGTCAAAGATATTGAAACTTTGAAACAGTTGAATAATAAATGTAAATTGAAAGGGAAATGTATTAGCAAATATCAAATGGAATTTATTGGGATGAAAAAAATGAAAAAAAAGCATAAATATCATCGTAATAATAAGATGAAAACAATTGTAATAAATAACAATAATAAATGGTTAACCAGATATTTTTCAACATTATATTCATGGAAAAATTTGAAAAGTGAAAAGAATGATAAGGAAAGAAAAAGTTGAATTCATTATCAGGGGGAAACAGTTTGCCATTTGTGCTTCATTTTTTGATTCTCTCTTGGCTGTTCAGTTGTTAGTGGCATTTCATGATATGCAAACACACTGAAAGTGTTAACAAGCCAAATATCATTTTGATTGACATTTCTTTCAATTTTATTGTATTTATTTCATTGAAATGAATTTGTCAAAATAAAAATGATCAAAGGCAACTTTTGACACTTTGTTTTCGCCTTCAACTAAACCATTCATTTGACAATTCATTGCATTCATTAATTGAGTAAGTTGAAGGCAGAGTTACTCAATGGAATCACATTCAACTATATTGAGAAAACTATTTCACCTTCGTTAATATTTATCCACAAAACAAGACATTGGAACGATCTCTTGATAGCTGGTCCTGCAACTTTATCTGACGCAAAGACTCTTGACAGGCTGACACAAATTGAAACTATTAACCGTGGCTTGAACTTGCTTGCGACTAAGTGCAAGTCTTTTCTCAAAAAAGTCGAAAACTTTCACGAATTTTAAACTTGATAAAACTTTTGCTCAGTTTGTCCTAAATTAATATTGCCAAAGTATTGCGATAAATGAATATCAACCATTCGCTGCTTCGATTAGGTCGAACGGACGTCTGACCCAGTATTTTAATGGTTCTCAGACAGGATGTCGAAAAGCATAAGGCATTTGTTTTTCTGAAAAACGGAAGTTTCCCATTTCATCGACTTGTATCAAGATAACAAAATCTACAGTTGATAGAGTTTCTTTAACAGAAATTGATGGACAGTTCGCAAGTGTCAGATTAGTGATTCGCTGAAAATTTTTCGATTTTGTGAGAATCGTTCCAATTATAGAAAAGTAGAAAAAAAAAGTTCTTGAAACAAGTTTGTTGAAATCGGTTAAATATTGAAGTAAACTTATTGATGAGTCTTTACTGGATTTCATGTTTGAAAGTTGATGAATCAAAAAATTTGTTCAACAATTTTGTCTAATGGAAATTTTGAATTTGTCAAATTATCTCATCATAATTGATGATACTTTTCACGTTCTGAGTCATTAAATTGAAACTTTGAGGGAATGATTTAAGGAAAAGTTATTCCTTCTCTTCTTCTCCTTATCTATACAATTTATTGATTATTCAAAAGGAATCTAAATATTCATCAATATGATGAGAGTTCACAACATGAAATGATAATAAAAAAAGGATGGAAAAAATTGCCCACAATTTGATTTACTTTTCAATATGAAAAAAATTGTCTTCCATCAATAAGTATCGCGATAAGCAGCAATAATGGAATCAGTTTACCAATAAATTGACTTTCAACTTTATTCACCAAAAAAATCAATTCCAGGGAAATGCTAAACATTGTTGCTTTCAATTCAAGTTAAACTTTATATTCCATAACCAAAATGATTAGCCATTGACAGAAATGATCAGAAGGGAAAATACTTTGCAATCACCGAATCTTCCTCATGTGAATGAACCAAAAAAAGTTAACTTTGATATGAAGTTGAATCGCTAGCTGTTGAAGTTTCAAAATTTGAAAAAAAATAAATTTCGACTGACATTTCAATGCAACTCAGCGACTGTGGTTTGGCAACTGAATCAGTAAAATGTGTTTGACTCTTACCTTGAAAATTTGATATCCAATTGCCGTGATTACGATTCGGTTGATCCAATGATAAACAAGTTGCTAGCAAAGTTGATCGCAGTGCTAAATACACAATAAACTTTACATTATCCATTTTTGTCTTCGGTTGATTGTTGAACTTTTTATTCTCTGTTCAACTCGATGTTGGACCAAATTAGCTTTTGCCGATAATCGTTAATCATTAGTTTCAACATTGACACAGTAATCACTTGGACACTTTGCCGCTTCACTATTTGGTACTTTTGATATTTGTTGCCTAGCTAAACAGTTAACATTAAAAAACTTTTTTCTTTCTCGGCTTTTCTTCTAGTTTTGCATTCTTAGTTGAAATTGTCATTGGTTTTTAGTTGAGTTTTCATCATTTTCGGAGCAATAAGTAAACATTTTTCATTCATGATAAAGTTTCTTCCATGAGCTTCAAGCACTTGGCTGGATCACATTGAAACTTTTTCTCTATCCAACTCAAGTTGACTGCATTTTCTTGCTATCAATTTGAATCATGAACTTTTCGTGTCCTTTGTCTCTGCCCAGAATCTTGAACTCATCTTATTCAACTGACATCTGATGGACTTTGAAGGCATTAATTTGCTAGAAGTGAGCTGATCAATAACCAAGCTCGTATCTGGGAAAATAGATGGAGCTGTTTACCTTCAATTTATCGTGTTCCTGTGAAGAGATGCTTTCAATTCGCAATTGACGATTGTCTCGATTTTCATCACATAAAAGTCTCTCTAGCTATGGAATGGTTGTTGAAAGATTGTTTGTGTAAAAATGCTTGAAAGTACTTGAAAACAGCCTTTTGAGCATTTTAATGTTTTCGTCACTAAAAGCCGACATTTCATTCAAAATACAATTAAAAAAATTCGTACTTTGACCGCGTTTCTCACCCTAACTCCAATATTTCCTAAAAAGTTTTGAACATTCCACATCAAATCAAGAATCCTTTATCGATGCGGATTGAGAAATTTTTGGCTCAAAGTCAAGCAGAATATGTCGCTGTTCTTTGCGCTTTAAGAATATACGCTTTCACATGTCTTGATTCAAATCGCATACTGTTTCCACACGGGAAGCTCAAATTCGCCATTGCTCAACTTATTCTGAATCTTTTTTGTAGCTCTTAGAACAAGCTGGGCATTTAGAAACTATTCCCTCAACCTACCCGAAAAGGGTAGAAAGAGACTCGAACCTGACTGGGTGAAGCCGCACTAGAACCCTCTTGAGATTGGAATCAGAAAAGAAAGTACTTACTCGTAATGGCTCTACACGCCAAGTTGATCATTTTCCCTTTACTCATATCATTGTCTTAACCGATCTCAACCACTAATCTTATCCTCTTCCCTTCTTGTACCAGCTATTTCCTTCACCCTCTTCGCCATCAATTACTGACTCATAATTGTCAGACATTCTTGTTCTTTAGAACTTACAAAGCATTTACTTACAAAGTTACATTGCGTCTTCGGATAATCCCTCGAATTACAGATTACGTTGGTAAACTTTTCCATTTTGTATATTATTAATGCGCTGTTAATTAGCGAATTTCACTGGGCCATAATTTATTGATGATTCAATATTGAGCTTCCAATGATTTCATTCCTTCCAGTGACTCAAAATGTAACCATTTGCTCTGCATCTTGAAAGTTTACTTCAGAATGTCAACTCAACTTACTGAGAACATTGGAATTCATGACTTTTTCAAGTTCGTCATGAATTGAGTAAATCGATTCAAAGTAAAGCTAGAGTTATAATGTATGGATGTTTATAAAAAGCGCCAAATGTCTATTATAATAGGATTAATGCGACTAATTTAGTAAGATGATAAAATGCTTCGCAAATGGTTTAATGTGCATTTCTAGCAAAATTAATTAATGATTTTTCCATTCAAATTACATCAACGATTGTAAACTGATATCTATGGGAATTCATGGCTCTGGAAATCTTCCAAAATTTGTCCTTTGAAAGTTAATTTTTCGTTACGCTCAATCAATGGAATAAAAAATTCAGATTTTTTGTTCTCCATTAATCGATATTGATTAGTTTTTTTGATTACATTTAAAGAAAGTTCGTAAAAAATGAACGAAAACTGCAATTTTCAAAATAAATATCCATTAGGTGAAGTCGAGGATCAAGATTTTAATGAACAGCACATTTTTTGAAACATTTAGTCTCTGATTAGTTTCAAGTATTTTGCTTTTAATGTTACAAAATTGATTCACTGCTTTCATTGAAACCATCCTTTCGCGTTTTATTCAAACACTTTTCCATAGACTCGGGTCTCAACAAGGTACCAAACGAACCAGGTCGGTCATTGGCGTACAAACAGTTTCCATTTCCAGGGTCAGAGGAAGGAGATAAATCGGTTGAGATCAAGGCAGGATACATGAGATTTGATTCCTCTTTGGTGTTGTTCAACAAAATCGAGGTTGTTCGAGTTGACTCCTTTCGTGCTCCTGAACCGTTACCGTTTGTCCCGTCATTCCTACCACGATTCAAGTAAGACATAGATTGGGTTAAGATTGAGTTGTAAGTCATAGAGTTAGAAGAATGAAGTCCATCTTGTTGACTTGCCTGGCGAAGCCACCATTTTTTCATCTCTTGTTGTACTTCACCATTGAGGAAACAGTATAAAAGTGCCACAAAGAAACCCTTTTAGGAGAAAAGAAGCAAAAAAAAAATTGATGAGAAAAAAAAGATCATTAGGAACAACAAAAACATTAATGATCTGACCAAAGAACCATCATGAAAATCTGTGAGTTTTGACAAGTTTCACTCTGTTTCAACACTTGGCTCACATTAACTGAAACTATTGACAACTACATGAACACCTTTACCAATCGTTAACCATTTAACAACTGTTTGTAAATGTTGTTTAAAACAAATGTTTCATTTTAACTGTAACAAATGATTGTTGATTCGAGAAACTCGAAAATGGTTCAACATTTATTCTAATAATGGAAACTGTCTTTCATCGAAATGATGTGCAAATAATAAGAAAATTTTCCTTGATAAATGCTTCTTTCGATTAGTTAATCATCAAGTGAAACAATCAGTGAACCATGAAAATATTGCAAATTTATCATGCTCTATGCCTACTGATTGATGATGAACATGATCATCATGATGGAATGAGAAAATATGGAAAATGTTAAAGTTTCATTTTTCTTTTACGATTGAACATGCAATGTTGATAATTGAATGATGAATGTGATTTTTCAATGGAAATGCATTTGACTGTTGAATGCAAAATGGAGAGCAAAAAGATTCATTTCAACCGAAACCCTTAAGCTGAACTTTACACTTTAACTTTTAGAGGAAAAGCAAGGGAATGACGAGAAAATTAAAGATCAAACTAATTTCTATCTTCAGTGACTTATAAAGTTCATCATTTCGAGATTTCTTTCCATTAAGATTTATAGTTCTATCGAGTTTCTGTTTCCAATGAGCGAGTTAATCTGAGTTTTGAGCTGATCTGGCTTAGAATTTTCATCTGTAGAAATGAATGGCGGGTGAAGGAAGTTTATGTTCATTTTTGTTGTTTCAATTTTTCGAAATTTAGAAGTTCTAAAAGGTAATTATCTGAAGTCGAAATTGTTCAACTTTCAAATGATTCCAACATTGCCTTTGATTAGTGTTTTTGATTGAAGTCTTTTCACTTTGTAACCTCAAAAGTCAATTAACTTTAATCATTTAATTTTGTCACATTTTAAAGAACAATTATTGAACCGTTGGAAAAACATTAATTATCTGTAAATTGGATTCCATGAAAAAATGTTATGAAAGTTGCCAAAAGTCAGTTCAAGTCACATGACAAGTTTTGGGAGTGAATTTTATTTGACATTTTTTTGTACTTTTTGTTTCATTTTCTTAATTTTATAACTTCAATGATCAATAGCAATCGTTATTGAATTTGCGGTTCCTTCTCATCCAGTTTGCCATATTTTTAATGTTGATCGTTCATTCATCAATTTATCCAGTCTACTGAACTTTTCATTCAAAATGATTACTTTCATTGTAAGCTTTTCTCGGCTCATAATTTCATTTCTTTTCTCATTATTGAGTTTTTTTTTCCTTTTTTTTCCTCGATCAACTTTTCCTTTTTTTACAACTTGTATTCATCTCGACAAATGGTAAGCTAAAGGTTCAGCTTTTGATGTATTGAATGTCATTCCAACTGGGCTGTTGGTTCAACGAAACAAAACATTTTACTTTCCATTAACAGACTTGACCAATGAAAGTTGAATGGGAACTTGCCTCAAGCAATTGTATAATTTGTTTTATTGCAGTGCAAGTAAACTGTCCAATCTGATTGATTATGCAGTTCGAGTTGTCAAACTCAATCTTCATTATTTTACAATTTTTCCAACTTTTATTTTCTCATTGAGATGCGTTATGAATTGCCTGTTTAACCCTTTGAAAAGTGTCAACTTTTTTCTTTTCCATTCATCATCATGGATTCATTTTTGTGATATTACATGATTTATGTGGCTTACTATTTGGTTGCTCATTGTATCAACATTAAGCCTTTAACGTGACATTCATTTATGACCTTCAGTGTTGAAAAGTATTGTACGGAAAGATAGCTTTCGATACCGGAATCGGCCGTTTCCGAGACTGAGTGATCAAGACTTTATCAGATTAATTTTTCTCTCATCAGTTCAAGTCCATCACCTTCACCATATTATCAATAAATGGTCAATGTTATCAGTGATTTAAAGCTTTCCTGAACTCGATCCAAACCAATGTGAAAGTCCTGAATGGGTCTGGCAAATGTCAGTCCCTTTGGTCCTTCCAATGAAATTAACTTGAAAATTTAGTTTGGATTCATCAGAAATTTAATTGAATTTTCATGTCAAAACCTTTTCGAGCTCATTGAATTCATTTTATTATTAAAGTTGGATAACATGGAGAAAAGAAGAGCAAAAATTGAACTTTGAAATAGTTTGATAAAAGTTGCCAGATTGAATATAAAATGCGAATGAGCAATGCTACAAAATAATGAGCTTAAAAGATTAATGAGATTAATAAATCTTGTTATTATTAATTGTCTCCTTCATTGCTCCAGTTGAGTTTCCCCAGCAAATCTAAAGCGAAATACATTGAATTACATTGAATCATTATTGATTATGGCACAGCAATTAACTGTCTGCTGATCAACTTTCAGTCTGGTGAACTTGAATTGTCATTCACTTGAGAAACTTGTGAAATCAGAGCTGCAAAACAACAAAAGCAAATGCTTTTTTGCCCTTTTTTTTCTTAACATTGTTCAACTTGGAATCATCATAAAAATGCAAATTAAAATGTCAGCCACAGATGATGACAAAGATGGTAAAAATGGAAATAACATTTAATCTGATTCTTATATTTTCATTTCCCATGCAATTATCATCACTTATTTTTACATTTTTTGTCATTCTTTTTTCCTTTTCTCTGCTCCAAGATACTTTCACTCAATTATCATTACTTGATTTTTTTACTCGAAGGTAACTTTTCATGAATACCTTGAGACTGAATTCACTCGACAAAATCTTTTAATGTTTCACTTGACTCACTGCCGGAACATGAATAAATATCAAAAGAAGAGTAACAAAAAATTTGCATAAAAGGGAAAAAAAAGAAATTCTTTTAATAAGAATAAATTGTTGAAATGATTAAAAAAGAAAAGGTTGATTCAATTATCATTGAAAGTTTAATGAATTCATCATCTGTTTACGGTTCATTTCAATTCATATTTCATTCATTATTCACAATCGATTTGATTGTAGAATTGAAAGAATGTATTTGATGGTTTTCGGTGTTGCATGAAAAGAATTGAAACTTACCTGAAAAGAGGTAAAAAGTTGATCGACATAAAGCCAAATGATTTCAAGGCTGGTTGATAGCGATGCCAACCAGTTAGCAATCAAGAGTAAAGCGTAATGAACACCAAACAAAGGAACCAAAACTAGAGTCGATTTGAACCATTTACTGTACTTGTAACATCGAGAGGCTTGAGCAACTGATGAGGATGAAAACATTTTGAGAAACAAGACTCGAGTAATGTTGATGAAAAATATTAAATTTAACTGGAAAACAAAAGAAGAAGAAGAAGCACAAAATTAATAATTGCAAATTATTTTCAGAATAACATATTATCTTGAGAAATGAAACTTAAATTAATAAAATGAAACATTTTGCCAGATTCGTTGAACAAAAGAAACTTTTTTTTTGCCATCAAATTGTTTGCTTTCAAAACTTTCGGACAATTTGTTCATTCAATAGCAACTTTCGCTAGCAAAAGAAATTCATTTCTATGCAAAATTTTTCCATTTTTCAATATTCTTTGAATAAAATTTCATTCACATTTCCGCTTCTCATAACATTTCCATTAATCCATTTGATTACAATATAATATGCTAATCTTGTTCACTATTATACAGATATTAACACCATGAAAGAAGAAGAAATGAGCGAAGAAATGAAAAAGTTTTAATCAATGTCTCGGTGAAATTTATCGATAAAGATTATCGTTTTTTTTTGGCAAAAAATTATCATTTTCTTGTTACATGGAAAAGGGAGACGAAAAATGAGTCGAAAATGTCGTCGAAGAAACGATGTGCATTTTGATGTTATTCAACATTTGAATAATTTTTGCATAAAAAAAGATTCACTTTTTGCCTTTTTTTTAAGTTGAAGACAAACAAGGAATCACAACATAACGTAAACAAGGAAATTGATATTGAACTTGATCGTTTCATCTCGTCTCGTCAAGTTGAATGTTGACAATATTCAATCTCAAAGTGAACCTTTAACCTTTTTCAGCGACACTTTTTACTTTCGCTTTTGCAAATTATCCAAATTTTATCAACACTGAAAATTTCATGATAAAAGACAGATTCTTAAGTGTTGCTCTTCATCTTGCTTTTCATTCCCATATTCATTAATCTAATACTTTTCTCAATTTAACCATTCATTTTGGTGTTGGCTTGTTTGTCTGTGGTTGTCAGAGTAAACTTTTATTCCGATTCATTCAACATGATTTACTTTTTGTTGCTGTCGTTCTTGTTCATTTCCTCTTGTTTTTCGATGTTCAACTTGTTCCCCAGCCTTTGAAACAAAACGACAATTGCCTTTGACACAAAAATTTACTTCATCACCAAAATAATATCAAGTTAATGGAAAAAAGGAGAAAAGATGAAAAGACAAAAATGTAATAATAACGTCTGGATAACTGAATAATGTGACACATGATGAGGAAAGAATTTGCATATTCTTTACCAATTCTCGTCTTGACCTGTTAATTGACGAAGAATGTTGAACGTTCACGTTCGAAGGATAATAAATGGTTCAAGTCTTGATAATGCACAAATTAACTGTCGATTTTGATCCTTTCCTATTCTCATTGTTTAATCAAAATATTATTCATCGAACCCATTGAAGTGTTCAACATGAAAATCAGGTCAAATATTGAGATAAACTTCTAAATTCTCTAATCTTTTCATTTATTCCTTTTCTTGTTTTCCTTCCTTCTCAGCTTACATGGAGAGAGAGAGAGAGAGAGAAAAAAAATTCTTTTCCTGATGAGTTTGATGTAAAGAGGCGAAAAACTGTGTCATGTAAATAATAGGATTATCAACAAGATTAAAGCCCAGGCAAAGTAAAAATAGTTGAACACAAAATTGTCATAACTATTGTTCAATGTTGGTTCATTTGGTTGACGAAAAGAAATTCATTTTTATATCTTGTCTCTCTTTTTTGTTGCCAATATTTTTACTCTCTTCTTGGCTTCAATTCAGCTTCATTTCAGAACTCTAGACTGATTAATGTTTCAAAAGATGAAAAGGATCAACACTGTTTATAAGGTCAACTGGGAGTTTATTTTTTGATTTACTCCAGCCATTCAATTATCATTGAATCATAAAACAGACTGAACCACTTTCCCCTCTTCCTTTGCATCTTGCAAGATAAATTATTATCAAAAATAGATTTATATTAAGAATGTTTTCCATTTTTGTTTCTTTTCGCCAACATTTTCTTGTCTTTTGCGCTTCTTTCCCATTCCAAACCAAACATAAATAAATAAATATACTGTTATACAATGTTATTCACTGTTCAACATTGATACACTACTTTTGCCCTTTTAATACTTTTACGACATTCTTTGACTTTTCTCATCTTCTTCTTGTTGATGTTGTTTTTCATATATTTCAACTTATTGGAGAGAGAGAGAGAGAAATGTTCAAATAAAAGTTGAAAATTATTTTCACTCCAATTCATCCTGAATATGACTTCAATTGAATCGAAAGTAATTTATATATAAAAATGGTTCAATATTATCTCTTTTCATGTTTGCTTGAAAAGAAATGAAAATGAACTTGAAAATTGGAACTCAAGATGATCATGATGAATGTTAAAGTAAACTCGACTTGTTTGTAATGAAAATCATCTTCAACATGATTGGTGAAATGTGAACGTTTTTTCAAATGAACCTTATTTCGTCAACAGTGCGTCTTGAAAATCGTCAGAGAACCACTTTTCTCTGAACAAATGTCAAATTCAGTATTTCAATTGGCTTTGCAAGTCTCACTTTTGCATAAATCTCGAGACAAGTTTGAAACATCATTTTTGTCGTTCATTGTTTGACCGAAGTCTCAACATTGAAACTCAAATTTCCACAATTTTCTGCAGACTGTGGGTCAACTTTACAACCTGTTAGGCGAAATGAAAGCATGATGAAACTGATTGCATTGCTCTGTTTTTATTTCATGGACACAAGTTTGAAGATCGATGTGAGGAGAAAATTCTGGAGAAAATAGAAAAGTCAACTTTTCGATAAATCATTTTCCAAATGAAATATTAATATTCTTTGCAGTTATAAACTTCAAAACTAATTTGCTTTAATTATTTTTTAGTTGCTTCAAAATCAATAGTAAAATGATTTTCATGCAATATTCAGTTTTGAAACTTTATGTTACAAAATCCCAGTTTTAGTAAAGTCGCCTTTTCTGGAAACTTTCGAGTTGTCTAGACGAATCTTTAGCATGCAATTCAAAAGATTCTTCAACTTTTCCCTTAATTCCAGCAGCCTGGTTACACTTAATTATTCAAATTTTAATTCACTTGACGTGAAATAAATTGTATTCTCAATAAAATTCAACTTCTCTCGGGAAATGAAGTTTCTTTTATTTATTATCTTCGAATGAAATTAAAATAATTTTATGACTGAAAATACGTTTAGTATACGTATGTTCAATCCTATTGTGATCTTGAATGTTTAAGAGCTGATTTACTTCTCAACGAAGAAAACGAAAATTGAAACAGAAAAAATTGTCGTTGACACAATTATCTGATCAAAATGAAATTGCAATCCCTTATGGCTTTGATTACATTGTTTGAAACAAAAAACATTGAATATCAGCCAACTGAGTTTGAATTTAGTCTGAATGCTGACAAAAACAAATTACACTTTTTGACTCTTTTAGAAGATTATTTCAATTTCGTTGCAATGATAAATTACCTGAATCTAACTGAGAAACTTTCTGTTCTGTTTGTGGTTCGAAATTGAATTACTTTGTGCAACTTGACTAATCAAATAATGATATTAATAGATTATAAGTAGACTATTGAGAGATTATGGTGAAATGGAATACAAAGAAACTTGAAATCATCGAATTAGCAGAACAATCCAGTTTGAGGAATCACTTGATGAGTATCAAGTTATTGGTGTAAGGTAATTGCTCTTTGATCGGCAAAAGAAGCAAGTTTTTTGCTCATGGAAAGCTTTGGATAATTAGATGATGGATTGCTGATTGAGTGTTATTCATAGTTTAAAACTTCATTTGGCTTGCAATTAACATGAAGGTTTTAGTGAATTGTGTTACTATTTACATTAAATTTCAATTCAAGTATGTTTACAACATTCAAGTTAATGAAGTTAATGAGATTTAGAAAAAATATTTCCATGAATCTTTTTGCAAGTTTGGTAACTGCTCAATCATCATGATTGATGAGCTACACCTTCAACGTATTTGAATTCAGTTATAAACTTGTTTACTTTCATTGTGGTTGCGTTTGTTTTTTTTTTCGTAAGAGATTGTATTCGTATGCTTGCTCGAAGCGAAATTTATGATGTAATTCATCAAAAGTTTGGAGACGGCGAGTATCGATCTCGCTACCTCTCACATGCAAAGCGAGCGCTCTACCATCTGAGCTACGTCCCCGACGATAAAGATAATGCAACGAAATATCATTATATTATTTCGTTTTCAAGTTTGTTTTGCATCAGATTGGCAGTGTTATTCCTACTCAAGTCTTGATTAACAAAGGAACAAATAAAACTTATATATTAAGCTCAATATTTAGAGCTGCTTCATGCATCGTGTTGAACATAAAACGCAAATTCTGTGAGCAAGTGCTCTACCGTAATAGCTACGTACCCGGAGATGAAGGCAACCTAATTGATGCTATTTATTGCATGAAAAAATGAGATTACAGGTTGGTTACGTTCACGTTTTGGAGAAAAGGCGTAAATAAAAGACTTTTCCTTCGACCATCCATAGTTGTTAAGAAAGGTCATCAACCACTGAGCTAGAACTAACGCTTGTTGTTATGTGAATTGCAAAATAGTAATAGTAAATGAAACCATCTCAAATATCTTATCCGCATAAACATGCTTTACGCGTCCTTGTATACTTTTTTTGCCTTCCCTTCCTACTTTTTGATTACATTTTTCAGCTCATTAAAACTCAATTTAATGATGTAATTCATCAAAAGATTGGAGACGGCGAGTATCGATCTCGCTACCTCTCACATGCAAAGCGAGCGCTCTACCATCTGAGCTACGTCCCCGACGATAAAGATAAAGCATACAAATATCATTATATTATTTCGTTTCAAAGTTTTCTTTTTGTTGGTTTAGAAGTTTTGCTTATTTTCATTGCATTGTAATGATGTTTCAAAACCAATAGGGTTGTATCCGAGGATCGAGCCCGAATGATTTGCATTAATTGCAATTGAGTGGGCGGTTTGCAAATTTTTCAAGACAGTTTATCAATTCACTGATTTGGCTTAAATCTTGTGATTGAAGTAATTTAGCAGAAAAAACGTGTCATTATATTTTGCATTATTATTGTAACAATAATTGTTGAGACTTAGAATTGTTCATTTATAAGGCTGCTTTGTTTGGAGTTGATTTACCTGGAGAAAGAATTCTTTTCTTTTCATAGAATAAATATTTTCAAACTTTTCAATCAAAGTACAGGTTCGAGAAGCAAAATAAATGAATTTACCGCTAAAGTGAATGTTTAAATTCACGACTTTGATTCATAAAGAAAATTCCTTTTTGAAGCTTTGTTCATTGAAAGTTTGGAGTTGATTCGGTTTGGATTCAAACCTCTTACTATCTGAATAAACATGTTTTGCTCGTCCTTGCATTTGCATTCGTTTTGCATTCCCTTCCTACTTTTGATTACGTTTTTCAGCTCATTAAAACTCAATTTAATGATGTAATTCATCAAAAGTTTGGAGACGGCGAGTATCGATCTCGCTACCTCTCACATGCAAAGCGAGCGCTCTACCATCTGAGCTACGTCCCCGTCGATAAAGATAAAGCATACAAATATCGTTATATTATTTCGTTTCAAAGTTCATTTTATTTCATCAGATTGTTTCACAGTATTATTCCTACACACCAAGTCTTTACTAACAGAGCAACAAATAATTTCTTCTTTCGAACCTACTGCATGCACATTTACACTTTGTGTTCTTTATCGAAAACAATTGATTGATTTATCGCATTGAATCGCAATGTAACTAATTCTAATTTCATATCTTGCTTCATAGCCGATTATGATTCAATTTTACTTTCATCTTGAGTTTCTCGAGTTTTACTCAAATAAAAACTTGAGCTTCTCTGATGGAATTTCAGTTTATTGATATACTAAAAATGATGATGATTCCAGCTTCTAAAAGAAATATTGACCGGCAACATGGAATTATATTGGTGATATAGTGAATTATAGTGAACTTTCAGCTATTTTCATTAAAAGAAAATATTTTTAATCAAAAATGCTGCTTTCAACTGGAAAATTTCAACTTATTTTGTCTCTGCTTCTCTCGAATAAAGATTCATGAATAGATGTTTTTATTAATACATTTATTTTAAGGTTGAACAGTTTGAGGAACGAAAAAAGGCAATCGATTAAATATTCAATGAAATGAAATTGGATCTGGTCAATTCACCAACGTTTACAACAAAACCTGATTATTCAATGAGGAAGCGATTGTTGCATCTTTTATGAGACAATTCATTGCAACCAATACTTGACAGCCTTCCAATCCCAGTGTCATAACCTTTAACCCTGTTAACCTAACAATGCTTGTTGATTCACAGCAAGTTCAACCAGAAGCCCCAAAATGCAGCAGAAAAACAATTCATCTACAGCTAAGCTCACAAGAAGACTTGAGATTTTTCAACCAATTTAACAATACAAAAGTTATTCAAAAAAGTGTTAAAATTAACAGAGTTTCAATCTCCATATTCACCGCAAACTTTTGCCCTTTTTATCCTAACGGCAAGTGGAAGTTGAACATTTGAAGAAACCTAAAGTTATTGTCAAACTGCAAGAATGAGAATAAACATTCACTTATCATTCTTGTCCAATAGTCTTTCCAGTCTTTAGACTTCGAGATTTTCCAGATGTTCAACCATTTCTGCTCAGACATGAGTTTTGGTACGAAGAAGCAAAACTTATGCCATTTCTTATTCTTGTTTGCATTTTACATTTCAATCTCTACTTTCATATGACCAAAGCTTGAGCCAAACTAGAGCGTTGAAATTGCATTCATTCAAGTACAATTTTTGCATCTTTAATCAAAGAAAGAGCATTTCTTTTCGATTTTTGCAAAAAAAAGTTGAATTTGCAAGTTTCTACTTTTGCAGTAAACTGAAACCAACACAAACGATGGACATTTTTTTGTCTTAAGAGTTTTCAAGCAATTCTAACATTTATCAATCACATTATATTCTTACCACAATCGAATCTCGAATCCCATTTTCACCTTAAACTAAATGTAATGAGATTAAGAGCTACTCACGATAATAGATATTGTAATTGGTCCTCTGATTATCCAAAATAAGGCAACGTTCTTATTGATCACCCAACAAAATGTATCCTCATACAGTGAACGAGCAATTATCCAGGGAATGATGAACAAGACAGGTAAACCTTGTCGAGGTGCGAAACAAGGGAAAGGAAGAAAAGAAGATTTGGATTAAAAGATGCAATTGTTTATGATGGAAGCAAAGAAAAAGATAAAAATAAATGTTCTGAAATAATGTAACCAACATCAAGATTCCCATGAGTTGGTAAAGAGTTTGATTAGCCAGTAATTGTCATGTTGATGATCATTATTAGCATTGATATTAACATTGACGGTTCTAATCTTTTCTCATGTTAATTTGAATGTTGTCAACGTTGACAAAAAGTTAAATACAGTAATCATGTTCAATAATATAATAGCAACAATAATAACAGTAATAATAACCCTGAAACTCGAGATTGATTCAAACCCTTTTACCCACTGAATTGGGAATTAACATTTGACAATTGCATTCTTAATGGAATCATGTCAACAGGTAATCAACATGATGATAGGTTTCAATAAGAATAAGAATTAATCTAATGTTGAGGAAAGAAAAGTCAATTTTAAATGTCATTCTTGTTTAGCACAAGGTTCAAGTCAATAATTTCAATTCTGTATTCACTTGATTTAACCTTTTGCAGTAAAAAGATATTCAAGGTTCAAAAGTTGGCCAAATTTTGCATGATTTAAGTAAAGATATCAATAAACAGGGAATCGGAGTGAAAAGACAATCATCTAAATGAAGGAAAAGTTTGATTAGCAGTTTACAAGGAAAAGTAAACATTGGATAAAAGAAGAAAAAATTGACTTCTTTTGCGACAAAGTCAGTTTGAATTGGAATACTTTCAGAATAAATATTCAACTCGCCGATTGAAATCGTTGCAAGTTGATTTAAGTTAATTTCCTTTCTATCAATATCTTTCAAAGTACAGGTCTGAGCAACGAGCCGTCGAGATTCATTCATAAAAATTTTTTGCAAAAAAATCAACTTATTGAATCGAATGGAAAATTTCGAGAAAAGAAATGCAAAGATTTCTATTTCTGTTCTCGGCTCTATTCACATCTCTTCAAACTCTCTACTCTCTTATCGAACCATAAAATAGCCTAAAACCTGAACGCTGCGAGACATCGAGATTAACGAAAAATTAACTTTGCTTTATTTTTGAACATTGAGTGGACTTTGGATTTACAATTTTCTGTGAGTTTTGACTTAAAGTCTCTTGGATTCATGCTCTATCGATTGGTGTCCAAGTTTAGCTAAAAGACAAAGGCAACTGATGTTCCCATTGTCCAATTTTGCAACTCAAACTGATTTCCTTGTAACACTGTGTAAACAAAGGATTGAATCGTCAATGATATTCATCAATCGGTAAATTTGGAGATTTCAATGAACAGAAAGGAAACTTACTCCAACCCAGGATAATGTACTTGAGAATGCTTGAATTGTCATTGAAGATGTTGAAAAAGACTAGATTATGAAGATATAATCCTTCCATTAAAAGCCAATTGTAGTTGGCTAAAAGTGAATATTGCCAGACGACAATAATCAGTTTACATGATAAAGTCTGGAAGAGAAGAGAAGAGTTTTAAATCAAATTAACAGTTGAAATGAACAGCGAGTAATTATCCTTGATGATCAAGTTAAACTTGGAAAAATGATTATTCAAAATCATTGAGTTTCAATTGAATTGGAAACTTGATTGTCATATCAATTGCTGTTGCTATAAATAACAAAACACTTATTCAACCATTTTACAGTCTTTTTCATGTTTGTTTACAGTATTAATAATGGAAATGAAAAATCTTTTCTTTTTCTGTTCAACTTTTCATTTCCAATTTCATCTTCATTTTTCTTCTTCTTTTCCAACAAATAAAAGCTCATTTTTCACGGCAAAATTACCTTTTCACAAACAATGATATTGAAGGTAAGAAAAGATGAGGAAAGATGAAGGAATGATTCAACTTAAATTGTTACTCAAATGATTAATTTGTATTTTGTATGAAAATAGTGAAACGATAATAATCAGTGTTGGTAAAGGGAAAGAAGAAGAGTTTTCTTTTCTCATTCTTTTCCAGAGAAGATGAAATTGATAGGAAATTTTATAATGATTCGTGTAACAAAAAGTTCAATGGTGATGATAATGGTTTCATTATGATGATTACTCTTTACAAGAGTTGAATTTAAGTGGTGAAAATTTGCTATTTTTGTCATCACTTTGTGAGCTGCTTTTCAATGTTCAACAAATTGAAATATTGATAAATTGAACATTTTTCTTGATTCGACTGTTGATAATAGATTTGTCAATCGGATTAAATACGAACAGTCCAAGTGATTCGAAGACAAAAGGTTGCCTGGAAAGATTGAAAGGAAAGTTGATTTACACTTGGTGACACACTTGAGGTATTCAGGTTACACGGAATTCTCAGAGTATTATATCTAATTCCCTGAGGTGATATACCTTCAAGTATAAGTTACTTATGTGTATTAAAGGGAACACAAATGAAAGAGAAACTTTGAGAAAAAGATTTTTCTTTTTTTTTCTACTCAAACGTTGTTATAAGCAAAATTCATTTAACAGTTGGATAAGTAGCTTTAGCTTTCGACTTTGTTTTTCTTTGTTCTTTCATTTGGAGTCGCTTTCATTCCATTTTCTGGCTTCTTTCAAAATTTCAAGATGAACTTATATTAGCTCATGTTACAGTTCAGCTTGATTTACTTGCATCGTTATGTTATTAGACTTTTTGTTAGTCGCACAATGAAACTCGAAAAGCTATTTTTCTTCATTTTTTGCCACAAATTTTTTTTCTTTCCCATCAAACAAATCACGTTAAGATTCAGTTTGGTTCAACTATAGCTTCGAGCTTGCATCTAACTCAGGATTCAACTTTTGCAAATTAAGAATCTTTTAAGAAACTGAAACTTTTATGAAATTTTTTGAATCAAAATCAATATTTAAATTCAGTCAAATGCATTTGTTTGACTTGAACTAGCTAAAGAAACTTTTGGATATTTCTGAGCGAATAATAACTTCTATCGATTTTAGTCTGAACTTTAAGTTGAGCTGGAATTGAAAGAACCAGTTCGAAATTGTTCGGTTTTTGATTGGTTTTCAGAAAGAGTACAATGTTGATTTATCATTGGAAGTTTGAACTTCTTTAGGTTATGAATTTTCTTTATCGATAAATTGCTGAATTAGACTCGAGAATTTCGTTATCAGAAGTAAGCAGAAATTATTTGGTTTATTAAGAGAATGAAATTTTTCTATTCAATTTGAACAATTTCAGTTTCTAACTTGCAAAGTTTCTATTACAATGATGGAGTAAAGAAGATTGAAATTTAATTTTTGTTGCCTCATTTCCAAGGAACGTTACATTAACTTGATTATGATTTGGTTCAGTGAATGATCTGAGTTAATCAAAATTAATAGCAATTTCTACTTCATCATATTAAGCAAATTGCCTGAGCATTTTGATACATCAATGAACTTGTTTGTTTTTCAATAAAGTTCAAAGAGAAAGAAAACGATTCCATTTTTTAAACTTTTACTTAAATGAATGTTGATTGATAACATGAGTCGGAATCGATGGAAGAAGCAAAAAGGTTTTACTTGCAACATCATTAGAAGCTATTCCATCATGGTGAAATGTCAACAATGGCGTACCAATTTAATTATCATTCCCTGTAATTCTAATTGCATTTTCCTCATTTATTCACTTCTAGCTAAATCTTGTTGTTTAATCACTCAATAATGAGCATCAGTTTGATGAAAGAGAAAAGCCTTGCAGGCGAATTTGTCGAATTCATTAGTTTTTCAAGTTTCAGAGTTTTCTTGTTCTCATCACTTTCCATCCTGAATTGACTGTGACATTTAGTCAATTGAAGCCTTTGTGCTGTTGAATTGCTTTGTTCACAATCTCACAAAATGATTAATCTGTTTCATGAGAATTGAAAATTGTTGAGTGAAAAAAAAGCATTTTCAAATGAATCAAAAACTCTTTACTGTGAGTTTCACCTCTTATCATGAATAACTCAACAGAAGCGAATCCATCATGAACAGAATAAACAAAAAAATGAACAAGAAAAAGGTAACGATAAAAGTTGAAATTCAGATGCAAATAGAGAAGAAGAGAATCGACAAAATAAACTTTTCAAACTTTTCTTGACCTAAAAAGTTCTTTCAATCTGTTCACATTCCCATGACAACTTGAACATCTAGATTAAAGTTACAAGTAAAATGGTTTTCAATAATAGCTGAGAAATGGTCAAAAGCGAAAAGGTGAAACTCTTTTGAAAAGAAGAAATTTCAACCTCTTTTATGCTCACAGGGAAAAGTTATCACTGGAAGTGAAAACAAATTCCAATTGAAACGCAATTCTTTGAATAATCAGCTTCTCTGCAACAATGTAATAAACTCAATGACCGCAGTTGATTGAGACAACAAACTATTCAGTGATCATGGATAATTGAGGGTAAAAGAATAGAATAACAATTCCATCTTTTTTTTTTTCGATTCCTGGATGAAAGTGGATCAAATTTCGAACAATTAATCAATAATTACACTGTTGTACTCCAAGGTGAAGAAGATGTTTTTGACATGAGTTAATAATGATCGACTTATGAATGAGAGAAACAATTGGAGATGAAGATGATTCCTTGGACATTGAAGACGTCTGTTGGTTGATCCAATGTCAAGTGATGAGGAGGGTCACCAGTTGAAATGATTATTGATTTTCAATGGAATCCAAAAATGAATGGCAAAAAGGGAGAGGAAAAGAGAAGAGAGAAAAAAAATGATCAAATTCTGCATCAAAGTTGATAATGATTATGAGAAGTAAAAGATGAGTGGAAAAGGAAAATGATGATGAAAACTGAAATCAATCATGTTAATCAAATGAATCCACAAGAGTATAAAAGCTTATGATTTATCGCATAATAACATTGTGTTTACTCAAGTCCCAACCATCCTTGTGCTTTTGATAACCTTTAAGGAAGGCCAGAGAAGAGAAGCAAAAATTTGTGAACATTTCTGACAGAACTTTTTTTTTCCCTCCAAACAACAAACTTGACATTATTTTATCATTACTATCGTCATGATTGTCATCCAACTTTTACTTTAGTCACTGAAGAGTAGAGTTCATTTCCAGTGAAGGTTTATCGTTAAATGAACTGCAATTGATAATTAAATTCATTTCAACTTTTCTCTTCGAAAATCACGATTTTCTTTTCCCATCAACTTTGGTAAAAGTTTTTCCTTCTCAGATCGGAAACTATTTAAATTTGCTTTCACTCGAGCAAATTAGCATTTCTGTTGCATTTTCAGGTCAATTTGCTTTCCATGATAATAATGGTAAATATGAAACTTGATATTGACTGGGAATAATACAAACTGTTATTAGGAATAAGAATTATTTTTGTTTTTCATTCTCTCTTTTTTTTTCATTCTTTCCGCTGAGTAACATGATATTTAGGCTGTTAAATCAAGACAATCCAAATGTGTATTAATCAGAATTAAACTTGTACATCATGATCATCATCATTGCTCATTTTTTTATCTTTCCCTTGGTTCATCAGCGAAAAGTGGAAACAGGAAGAAAAGGCAAGAAAATGAATTTTCCATTTGGTTTCTCTGATTAGTCTATAATCTGGAGTTTCCGATGAACCAAATGAGAAACAATTGTAATCAACATTCATCAGATTATCCTGAAAATCCTTGTCTCTGGCTAATAATAGTAATGATAAATTGTCGAAGCTAATCAACTAATTTGTTTCGTTTATTATAAAACATGCTTTTGAAAGTTTGCCGATGAAAAAAAATGATAAACTTACTTGTTACAGAAGAGAATGAGAAATGCAATGATCAAAGTTAACAGCGAAACAGAATATCCAATTTTACTGATTAATTTAATGTGAGGTAAATGTTCCTGGAAAGAGAAAAGAGAAAAATCGATGGAAAATAATGAAACATGATTAGATGAAGGAATAATGTTAAATTGTGAAAATTGGATCAACTTTTTGGTTCTTCTTTTAGCCAATAATTCATTAGATATTGATATTGCTCTTTTCATGACACTTTGCGTCTTGTATGAACCATTTTCATGGAGCGCACTTTAACACTTGCAATGTCACTTTAAATTTGATTCAAGTTTGGACAATTATTCTCGAAGCCATTTCCATCATAGTTGATGGAATGAATGTTTAAGGAGAAAATTTTGTTATTAAATTGTAATTAAATTAAGAATCCTTTTTGTCTTTTCACTGACAAAACTCTTGATAAACTTGAACTTTTCATTATAAATGGTTGATTATGTGATATAAAAGTGTAATTGCTGGGCGTTTTGCTTTTGTTTAACTTGCAAGTTTGAATTATTGTTATTAGTTTCAACATTAATTAGTGTAACAACTTGGAAAGTTATTTAACCATGTATTGCTAATAGCTGTGAGTGTAACTTTTCAAGAAAACTCTGAAAGCTTTTTTTTTCTTTCTCTTTTCTTTCGTCTCTTAACATATGTTTATTGAAGGAAACAGTTAACATTAAATTGTATTTGTTCAAAGGGAAAACCAAGAAATCTTATTTTTCTGTGTGTGTGTTGAAAGGGATTAAGATTGTTCATGTTGACAGAAAGGGTTTCGAATCAAATTTCATGGTGAAATTTAATTGTTCAAGTAAAGGAAACTTTTGTCGAGTTTCATTTCATATTGAACTTTACTTTACTTTCAAGTGATGAGTAAACTTTTTTTTGTTCCTCTCAACAATCAGATTGCTAAAGGAGAGTCAATTTTAGTTTGAGCTTTTAATTTGCTTCCATAAGATTAGTCTGGTCTAATCGAGTAACTTTCTTGTGGGAAAAGTGATTGCCATCTAATTGATTAATGTTTCAAATTGAGGTTAGTTTAACAAATTGGACTTTTTTGTTATTTCATTTGAAGTATTACTTTTCAATGAGCAAGGTTGTTCAAGATGAGAAAAGTTGAAAATTTAGCGATCCAAGGAAAAGTTTAAATTGTTCAACAGCTAATAAGGGATAAATGTTGGTAATTATTGTAATCAGCAATGATTGATGAGATGCTCAGCTTGTAAACTTGTTTTAATCCTTGTTGAGGCTCAAGTTTGTTGAAAATTTGCTTTTGCTTTTGTTTAGTGATTCGAGTTTTTTTTTCAGTTTGAATCTAATGATGTAATTCATCAAAAGTTTGGAGACGGCGAGTATCGATCTCGCTACCTCTCACATGCAAAGCGAGCGCTCTACCATCTGAGCTACGTCCCCGACGATAAAGATAAAGCATACAAATATCGTTATATTGTTTCGTTTCAAAGTTTTCTTGCTGTTGGTTTAGCTGTTTTGCTTATTATCATTGCATTGAAATGATTTTGCAAAACTAGTTAGAACTTTGTCCTAGAACATTTTGCTCTAATTGTGAATAAAAGTCATCAAGATAGTAAATTGTCTCTGAATGCTTTGCGTCGATTGAAATTGAGAAGAAATTTGAACGTTTTAAAGACGCTGATTCAATTGTTTTACAAAAGTTTGCCAATTCACTGATTTGGCTAGAATCTTGTGATTGAAATAAGTGGTAAGAACTCTGCATCACATTTTATTATCTTAACAATAATTGTTGAGACTTAGAATTGTTCATTTATAAGGCTGCTTTGTTTGGAGTTGATTTACCTGGAGAAAGAATTCTTTTCTTTTCATAGAATAAATATTTTCAAACTTTTCGATCAAAGTACAGGTTCGAGAAGCAAAATAAATGAATTTACCGCTAAAGTGAATGTTTAAATTCACGACTTTTATTCATAAAGAAAATTCCTTTTTGAAGCTTTGTTCATTGAAAGTTTGGAGTTGATTCGGTTTGGATTCAAACCTCTTTTACTATCTGAATAAACATGTTTTGCTCGTCCTTGCATTTGCATTCGTTTTGCATTCCCTTCCTACTTTTTGATTGCATTTTTCAGCTCATTAAAACTCAATTTAATGATGTAATTCATCAAAAGTTTGGAGACGGCGAGTATCGATCTCGCTACCTCTCACATGCAAAGCGAGCGCTCTACCATCTGAGCTACGTCCCCGACGATAAAGATAAAGCATACAAATATCGTTATATTGTTTCGTTTCAAAGTTCATTTTATTTCATCAGATTTTTTCACAGTATTATTCCTACACACCAAGTCTTTACTAACAGAGCAACAAATAATTTCTTCTTTCGAACCTGCTACATGCATCAAGTCAGCATAAAACTTTCTAGCTTCTTCCAGTGAGTGCTTCTCCATCTGAGTAACGGTAAAGGTATTGCTTAGAAATATCATGATTTAGACTCTTTTGCGAAGTTTTCTTCGTATCACCAGATAGCTTCACAGCCTTATTCACACAAAATAAGGTTCGAATAGCAATCGTGAAATTTTGTAATTCTTATTAAACATATTGATAATTATTACGATTGATAAACATTCTTCCACTAGACTTTGCCATTAACATTGATACAAAACAGGTTAATCTGCAGCTTAGTTTCACAACTACTTATCTGACTTTCGTTACATTGCGATTGACGAAACTTGTGGTAGAAAACGATTTCAGTCTGGATTCGAGTAGGAATTGACTAAAAATGTTAACTTTTCCGAAACGTGACTTGAGCTTAATCTTTTCTGCCTCAACTGCTGAAAAGCTTTTGCTAATCACATGTTAACTTTTCAACATTCAATCTCGATTCTTGCTCCAAACCAACCCTGGAAAGGCTATCATTCAACTTTGAATAAATTTTGCAAAAATATTTAATCTTTATTGCAACTCCATGGAAACTCAATTTTACTGAATCTTCTCCACGTTTGTTGTGCATTTATCAATATTTGAATTTAATTTTCAACTGAAAGCTATTGAGGCAACTAAATGGTCAGTTGAAAAGTTGATCATTTGATGAAATGAAAATTGAATGAAAGAAGAGTTGAAAATATTCAATTAATTTGATATATTTCTACTTGAATAAAGTAAATTAAACTAATTGAAATGTTGATTGATTTCCTTTCTTCTGTTTATCAATGACCAATTTAATATCACTCTTTATTACTATTCATAGTTTCAAGTGAAAACTAAACTTTTCATTGGATTCCACCATCAACTGACAAATGATGAAACTGAAACCAGATGATTACATGGGAAAAGAAGAACCAACAGAAATTATTGAATTTGATTGAATTAACTTTTCTTCCCTCTTCCTTTATTAAACTCTGTTATCAAACTGATTGAAACCAATAAGTTATTTATAGATGGTTTAGCAAAATTGCAAATGGAAATGTTTATGTGAATAATTTTGCTTTAATATTGCTGTCATTGTGTGTTGAAATGGTTAATGTTGTTTGATAATTTTATGTTTAATGGTGAATATCAAGTGAGAATGAAAAGGGAACACAGATAATTTAATGATGACACTGATAATAATGGATAATTTAATGGCTAATAAAGAATGGAAACTCACATTGATTGGAGGATTAACAGGATAATTGTTTGGATGACAACGAGTGTAATCGGTCCAACTTTCGTTTGTTGTTGGACTAATGAACCAGGTTCCATTGATTGTACAATCACGAGTTGCTGTTTCTGTTTTCAAATCATCAAGTTTCAATTAAACATGAATAAGGCAACAAGATAATTAGTTTTGCATGCAAAAAAAAAGTGTTGACCTTTTCTGGTTAAACTTGACCAGTTTCGATAAACGGAAATTGTGCAAACTCAATTTAGTGTTAGAATTTTTCAAATTTTCATAATTTCGAAACTTTGCTCTGCTCAGAAATTTCATCAACTTTAAAAGAACTTTACTTTTCATCATTTCATTTCATCATGTTGTTGCAGGTTTGGGATTTTGATCATTTGGTAAATGCTCTAAACTGTAAACTGTTTGCAAAGTTTGGGTTAATTTTGGTTTGTTTTCATCTTTTACACTCTGGACTTGAATTTTACTTTTTGTTGCTTTGGACGTAAAGGGCAAGGGCATTGGAATGATGAAAATTGAGTTTTCAAGATCATTCAATTTGAATCTTGGTGATGGAAATTTTGGACAAAATTTTCTGCTTACTAAATGTTGAATGACGAACTTACCATTTTTATCAAATACATCGATGTAGGAGGCACAGGGTAGTATGGCCTGAGTACCGGCTGGTGTCTCAGGCCAGCACATTAATCCATCCCAGGTTAGAGGGCAAACGGATGCAGTAAGTGGTTTAACTTGATATCGAGCTTGACACAATTCTTGTTCAATTGCGACACGTTGACGTTGCAACGAAATAATTTCATCATTTGACATGTTTCACTTTTGGCACTGTTTCGTAGAGCATTTGAGTTATGGTAAGAAAGATTTTCTTTTTTTTCTCTTTTCTTCTTTAATCTTTCATGGTGACATTCAATTAATACGTGAATGGTTTAAGATGATAATGGTGATGGGAAAGCATGTACAAAGTGTGAGGCTGATCGAGGAAATGAAGTTAGGTGAGAATCCAACATGCAATTAATGTAAACTTTTTGCCATCTCATGCGTTGACAAGGTTCGCGCGCGCAAGTTCCCATCTCTTCGAGTTTGTTGAGTTTGCGTTCAAAGAAGAGCAAAACTTTCGCCTTCATTTCCTATTATTATTTCCTTTTCCATTTTTTTTTCTTACCATCACTTATTATCATGATAATCGCAAATATTTTTATTTCCTTCTCACATGTTATTCATCAAGTTCAATGTGAGAAAGTATTGAATATCACAGTCAAGGTCGACCTTTTATTCCATTTTCTGTTTTTTAATTCCTTGGATCATCTTAGCGATATTTTTGCGCAAAACCTTTTTCTCAGTCAATTTACTTTTCTTTGAAAATCAAATTCTAAATCCTAAGCCAACTCTGGATATTGATCAATATGAATGCAAAGTTTACTATCGTTTGATGCATGAGGAAAGTTGAATAATGAAGATTCGAAACTGAGAAAATTTTCTTTGCGAAATTAGTGAATCCAAAATGATTTTGAATTTTTCATCACAATTAACCCTTTGGACTAAATATTCACAAGCCATCCATTACAGAAAATTGTTAAAATTTAATTCTAATCATTCTTTCGACTCTAAACTTTTCAAAACCTTCATTGTAACTGAAACATTAATTTTCTAGATCAATCATCCTTTGTTAAGATCATTTCGGAAATTATGAATAAACAATTTTCTAATGAATCAGCTTTATGAAAAATGGAATGTTGATCTGATAGAAAATTGGATATAATTAGTAATTTTAATTATCAGAAACAATGATTTGAAGCAACAAACTTTATAAAATGAATCAAGCTGGTTGAATGGATATCTCAGAGCAACACTTTCAACCCTTCACATACATTGTAATGTAACTTGAGTGAAAAAATTAGAAGCTGGAAAGATGCGTTAAAGGAACCTGTTTGAAGGACTGCTAAACCAGAGACTGATGATTCTGTATCAAAACCTTTTTGTGTGAAACTTTTTTCTGCATCTCATGCTTTTTCAGTCTCTGGAACTTGACTCATTCTCGTTTGCAGTTGTTGCAAAATCCGATTCAATCATTTTCTTTCTGATATTAAATTTCGCTATTTAATCCAAGTTTTGGATCGGGGCTAATGCAAAGGCTACATTCGAGGTTTTATCGCTTTTCTCAGAAGTTTGTCCGATCCAACATGACGGTTCTCTATTCCTCCTTTAGAAGTTCTGCGAATAGTATCAAGTTATCATTGAAATTTGTGAAATATAAATGAAAAATGAATAAATTTTCTTTAAAAATCTGTAAAATTGCAAATATTTTTTCTGTTCAATGTTTTGGTTGAACGATAAATTCACCAAAAAATATAAAAAGTTGCATCAGTTTGAGTGCTACCATGAAAAAATACTTGAATTGAGAAAGGAAGCAACTAAGCGGATAATTTATAACAGAATTTCGTCGAATTGCAATTGAAAGCTTTGTGATAATCAAGAAATTATAAATTTTTAATTCTTTGTGAATGTTTGAGAAAATGGAATTTCAAAGGTTTTAGATTTCTGGATAAAGTTTGATTAAAATGATAATTTAAACAATTAACGATCACATCGAGCAGATGAACATTTTCACCCTGACAGCAAACTGTAAATAAAAGGCAAACACTGTTTGTTTTCACATTTTTTTTATTGGTTTTGTTTCGGGTGTTTCTTCAAGTCTTGATTAAACTGAAATAGAGTTTAAATGAGAAATTAAAGCTTGCCATTTATCACCTTTCATTTATTTTGAAACAATTTTCACTTATTTATTTCAATTCACTGAATTAAATAACTTTTTAAAATAACTTTTGGTGTAACCCAAAAAAGAGGAGAAACGACAGATAAATTGAAGCTATTACATTGTACCATTTTTTGGTTTTTTAGTTAACAGAAAAAAAAGTTCAATACCATTATTCAACAGTTACATTAAGCTTTTGCATTAAATTGCACATTAATAACAATAACGATCAGAATAATAATTAAAAAGTAAAGGTTGAAGAAATTTTCATACTTTTGGTTTACAGAGAAAATTTTGCATTGGAAAAAATATCTTCAAATAACATTTCATTGAACACCAAACATGAGAAGAAAACAAATTGACAGTTATCACGAAATCAATGCTTGAAATTATTGTTGAATCATTAATGACGAACGACAAAATTTGTGATAACTTTACACTTTTGGCTCTCAACTGGTTCCTCCAATATTGATTATAATTATTATTGTTGTCCTTTGATTATTGAATTTCATCTTGAAAAACTGTTATGAATAACAATGGATTTGATGGTTTCTTTCATTTGACTTTTTTTCCCTTCTTTCGCTTTTCCCTGTCATCGCCAGAATCATCAATTTTTACCAATGGTACAATCAGCAATGGCTGTTGATGCATCAATAATCTGAGCTGTTATATCGTTTGTTATTGCTGAAGCGATGTTTGCTGAAACCAATGAGTTACCATCATCATCACCAGAACCATCAACATGATTTATTTGACCAACATTGTTGTTTAATTTGTTTTCACAATTATCATTGTTGCTGCTGGTCGACTGATTCTCATTGGAATCACCTTCATTCTCTTGCTCTTTCTCCTTAATCTTTTTCAACGCATTGGTAACAATACAAAGATCACCTTTCAACTCGGAAACCAGAGACATTATCTTTCGAGTGTTGCTCAGAATTTCAACTGATTGAGTGTATGGATTGTAACGAACTCCAAATGGACGTTTAATGGTAGCAGCAAAATCTCTTCAGGTAAAGGGCAGGAATCATGAAGAAGAAAAAAAATGAGAAAGAAAATGTTAGTTTTATCCAGAAAAGAAAGAAGTAAAATGTTGGGGAAAAAGGTTTTAACAAAACAAAAAACAATGAAAAACGTATGAAAATGTAGGATAAGAAATGATGTTTGATCGGCAAGAATACAAATAACAATCTTTAAGGAAAAGAAATGACAAACATAAATGAATACCTTTATTGGTGAATGCAAATAATACACAATTTCAAGCCTATTTCCTATTTCAAGGTTTGATTGAACAATATGTTTCTCAGATAATATTGCTTTTTATGCATTTCCGTTTCTTCTTGGATAACCTCTCTTCTCTACCTTTAAGTAACATATTTTTTCCTGCAAATTTGTTTTTCCAATTCAGTCACCATTTCAGGAATATTTTTAAATTCAAAACATTTTTTTCCCTTTACCTTCAATCTGAACATCACTCAAACCTCTGAGAGGAAAACCCTTTAGTTTTTACATTTAATTTTCCATTCGCTCTTTTTTCATGGTGGAACATTTGTTGTTGCAAAAAGTATTGTAAATGAATTGTTTTGTGACATCTGATTAAAGGACAGTAAAAGCCAATTGATATTTAGTAAACTTAGAAATGTTTAAATGTTCAACTTTGAAAAGTTTGTATATTTGGTTTAACATGTTAAAAGGTTGGACAAAAAACTAGACTTGAAAAAGGAAGGAAATGATAACTTGATTAAAGCAGAATGGAAAAAAATGAAGAACAAGAGAGTGAAGTTAATTTCCGGTTAAATTGAAAAGTGGGTTCAATTGGTTCCTATTTTATCATTATTACCTTTCAAGAATATCATGTTTCCAGATTGATAATTTTTTTTTCGTTAACTCATTTGTTTAATCGAGAGAAGAGAGAAAGTAACTTGAAAACAAATAATCTAATGAGAACATGAACATTGATTGGCGACAAAATGATCTCGACTGTCAATAGATTTATTTATAGCAGGAAAGGAGTGAAAAGGGTTCAATTTAATGACTTTTGTCTTTTTTTATCAATCCATTTCAGCCTTAAGTCCATGATAAATGGAAATGAAGGTATGATTAGTAAAACTGAAAGTAAAACTCTTGTTCCAAAGCTGAACATTTTTCTCATCAATTCAATTGACTAGTTTTAAAGCAACAAATGGATAATCAATGTGAAGTTGATTGGAAAATTTTTCAAGCCATGATTGGATCAAAATTTTCTCAAATTAGATTTTATTTTTTGGAAACTCAATTGCGAGTCAAAAGATGATCTAAAAGTAGTTTAGTGAATTAGATAATTAGTATCAACAGAAGTTTAAATGATAGATTTGACTGTTGAAGGTTTTGATTGTCAACTTATTTGAGACAAAATTTCAATTTCCCATTGATGAGTTGCTTTTTGTTTTTTGTTTTCAATTTTTGCAGGGTTTCGACAAATGATTGAACTACTGAGACGATAAAGCATTGTAATTTGTTGACTGTCAACTGTTTTGTGTCTGGTGTGAGTGGAAACATTGTAACAATCGGAATGGTAAACTCACCTCATTTGTTCCTTGGCTTCCTCGAATGAATCTGTATAAAAATAGGCTTGTTGAAAGGTTGTAATCATGGGAGTCTGTTGACAAGTTATAGCTGGATCAAAAGGAAGTACACAAGCTGCCTCAGAAACTGAATGCTGTGTTTTTGTAGTTTATTGTTTAGGGTTCCCATTGAAATGAAAATTTGAGAAAAAAAGAAATGAAAAATATTTAAAACAAGATTAGTTGAGGAAATTAATTGTTCTGTTGTCATGTGAAGTTATGGGAAAAAGAGATTCTCTTTGATAATTGAATAATTATCGAAGAACACAAATCTTCGGCTATTGAATTGAGATCAAAATTACATCAACTCATCTTCAAGTGATTTTAATTGTAATTTTGTATCACTTATGATTACTGGATTTGAAAGAGAAGTGAGAAATGGGTCGAAAATTAACCTTAGGACTTTTAATCAAACAAATTTTAAAAAAAAGTCGGAAGAGTTTGATGTTTTTTTCTAGATTGGAATCAGGAAGCAATTGAAAGCAACAGCTTCCCTTGAAAATTGTCAAAAACTAAAAATAGCTGAAATGTCTTTACAAGGTTGGAAGATTTAAAAACCTTTTATTGAGATATTTGCCTAGTTTGATCGTTTAATAACAATAAACAGTTTGGATTGAAATGATTTTTAGAATGAGTTGGATTAGTCTTCAAATTAACTGCTTATTTAGTTTGGTTGAGTTGTGAGCAAGGTTTAAATTTGCTTTCAAGTTTCATGAAAGGGTTTTGAAAATTATTGAAATAAGTGAGTGAATCCATCGACTATCGAAGGAAATAGTAATTAAATGAAAATATCAAATTCAGCTGGAAAATCCTCCCAATCCTAAGCAGTAAAATTATCGACAATTTCGGAGCAACTTGAGAATGGAAAATCAGAAACCAAAATGTTCAACGAAATAACTAGACAATCAGCTTTTCTAGCGTTTTTGACGCTTAGAAGTTTACAAGCTTTAAAAGATCTAAAAGCAGAGAAATTTTAGAAAAGATTCAATTTCGTTGTTTGAAAACAAAAATGGAAAGAAAACATTTTCGGTCAATAACGAAAAGAGTTGATTAAAGATAATTAACATTTCAAGGTTTCATTATTGAAAAATAATGAACTTAGCTGAATAAGCTTCGATTAAACTTAGTTGAAACTGATCCTAAATATCAAATGAAAATCAAGAGAATCGAAAATAATGAACAGTAAAAAAAGTCAAATCACTTTTGATATTTGCTTTTTGTTGATGTTTTGATAAATATCAAATTGTTTTCACTGTTATTAGTTTTCGATGGAGACAGTAAAAGCTATTTCTTATTTCAACGTTTTCTGATTATTGAGTTTCTTTTTGTTCAATAAATTTGTTTTGTTTGTTTGATGAAAAAAGCAAAAAACAAGACACAACAAATGATCAAATGGATAGGAATGAGGATTGATTAAAATTGGTAGACAATCATGCGTACCCAATGATAACCCTGACCTTCAACATGATGTTCATTAAAAGATCATCATTTTTGCATCAATTTACTTTTTCTTTGCATTAATTTGTTCTCTAAGTAAATGAACAAATAAGAGAATTGAAAAAGCAAACTGTAATCAATTGAGATTTTCTTGCTCAACTAAATTGAAAGACTAACAGTAATCATCGATCAATACAATGTCATCAATTTAAATGGCTAATCAACACATGATTACAAAGCATTCCTAGACTGGATTCATCCACTTTCCTCCTGATCCTTTACCTTGAGTTCAGCAGCAGATGATAACAGACCAGCTCCATAGACTTTAAGTTCATTATCCTGTTTACAGAGGCCGAATTCAATGGTGAAAAAGTAACACTAGAAAAGGGAAAGAAAAGATATTGATATTAGTAACAGTTCTGGATGTTATGGAAAAACTGAATCAACTTTTCTTTACAAAATTGATACAAAGTATAATTCAAATTCATAGTTGAAAGATTCGTGATGTTACACTGATTCACATTAAAAAATACATTAATTGTTGGTAAGTTGGTAAACATTAGGTTTAAAATATTAGAGAAAAGAAATGAATCGATAATTACACTCGATTCAAATTTGCCTTTAAAATGGTATTTTGAGATCAGAATAACCATGAAATGTCTGCTGAGTCAATTCAATCATAAAGAAACATTTATTTTGTTTCTTGATAACTTATTTCGTCTATTATATTATGGTTATCATCAAATTGTTGAGGTTATTTTTTTTACCCTCATTTTATCATGATATTAATGAATAATAAATATAAAGATTTTTTTGTCAAAAAATGAGAATATTTTCCTTCTCACTTGATTAATCTATCAAAATGATTATAATCATTGTCATTGTTAGCAATAAAAAAGTAGTTATCATTTGATTCTTTGGCTGAATTAAGACTATAAATAGATTGAATCTTAAGGGCTAACCAAAAGGTTGTGATTCTCGTTCAATTAAGCACAATTATTAAGAAGACATATTTGTAAATTAATTTCTTAAGCTATCTTGGTAATCATTAATATTGATAATAATGAAGTTTCATGATTATTTGATCAGAGAAAAGGTTTTTTTGGGCAAGTTTTCATTGTTATTGGGATGTTTCAATGTTTGATTGATCTCTGTTAACCATTGGAATTGATTAATTTCAAATGATTAATAGATATTCAAATGGACATTTTATCAAGCAAGGCCTTAATTAAGAATAATGTGAAATTAATTTTGAAAAAGTCAAATCTCAATTGGTAAACAACCATTAATTAACATTTGTAAGTTTCCTTTAGTTAATAGTTTTTGTGCATCTGTTGTTGATCATTGGAAAGTTTAATTTGAAGCTTTTTTTTGCAATTAAAAATTTTGATTACAAAAAAAGACTCAAATCAAAGGGAAACTAATTTTGTCTGAGGCTTTGAAGTTGAGATTGAAAAAAACTAGTTGGAGTTGGAAAGGAAAAAATTGATTGAAGTAAATTGCTGGATTTGCCCTTTCAGTTGAAAATAGATTGGTTGGACATTTGGTTATAAGTGGGTTCAATAAGATCAAGAAGAATGGTTTCTTCTGTGTTTTGTTTTAAATTACATAATCTGATCCTTATGATTAAGGCTGGCTTGAAATGTAAATTATATCATCAATTTATCAACGAGAAACAAAATGTCCAGCTATTTGGTCACGCAAATAACAGCCTCAAAAATAGACCGAGAAAAAGTGAATTTTGCCTTTTTTCGTTTCCTTTTTCACTCAACTTGACTTTACTTAATCAGAGATATTGACCAGTAATGTCAACGAGAATAAGCCTACAAAAAAGTATAACCATTTAACAGTAAGTTAGACGTTCTCCCTGACTCTGGGAGGAAGATGAAAATGAAGATGAAGTATCTTATATAAGATATAAGAAGGTGGAAAGTCGAGATGTAGAGGGTGAAAGAGTGAAGATAATAATGATGAAAAAGGCTTGCTTGATAAATGTAAAAAGTTGACAGTTAACCAGGGTGAAGAGGAGGATGATGACTGTTTTTTTACCGTAGCCAGCTTTTCAACTTCTTCATCACTGGCTCCCAATGAGGCTAGTCCAATCTCTTGTGAAAATTGAGCAAAACTCTCATCTGCTAGTAATGGGCAATGTCCAAGGATTTCATGGCAACAGTCTGGTTCTGAAATTAAAAATTACATTAAATTAGTTTCTTTTTTCGTTTGGCTAAAAATTTACATGAATGATGGTAGTTTTGAGTAAATAATGATACGATTAATGATGTACATCTATTTGGATAAGATTTATCAGCTAAACATGGTGAAGTTGCAGACTATCTGAAATTTTAATACTCGAAATGCGAGAAGTTTAAATATTGAATGATTTTTCTGAGTTTTCTGGGTTTGTTGTGAATATTGTCTGGCAGTCGAGGTAATACTTTGACACTGCTTTGCTTAATTATGCAGTCAGTGTTTGATTAGAGATTAGTTTATGGTTAGTTAATGTATTACTTGATTGTTTGATTTTTGTTGTTGCTGTCGTAAGTAGTTGGTATTAATACTGAGAGAAGCTATTTCCAAACTTTCTGGTTAATTCATGTCTAAATGGTCAATGCTGACTTGGATTGATATCGTATGCATCCAGCATTGATCCAGGATTAAATAACCAGATTGACTGTGACATTAATCGATCAATATATGAATTCGTTTGCAGTGTAACCATTTACTTTAGAGTTACCTGGAGTGTAAAATGGATCACTTGAATGTCTTATGTATTGCGTACAGTGAAATACTCTGAATGCTAATCCAGCAAGAAAATCTCGCGCAGATAAATAGCCAGCAACCGGTCTTAACGTAAATCCAGTTCGATCTGTGATCAAGCAAAAGAAAGTTTGAAAATTAGTGAGATTGTGTACAATATAAAAGTGAAAGAGATAGTAATGAAGACTACAAGTGAAATGATCAAATGCAAATTGGCAAGTTGAATACACAGACAATACAAAAATATTTGTTGTATAATGTAGTCTCACCAGATGGCAACACTTCAATCGGATTCAAGGATTCGATTTTTACGTAACTTTATCATCACATCTTGATTCCTAAGTCGCAAATAAAAAGATCGAGTCCAAGATGGGACGGGAACGAGAAGGTCGATCTTGAGGAGTGATGCGTCAGATAATTAGAATAGGCGGAAATAGCTTATTTACACTATTCGTGGGTACTTAATTACGTTATTCCATGAATCTCTATCTTGTTTAATAGATTGATTCGCTAAAACTATCATTGTAAGCTGAATCCTAGAGTTTTTAAATTGGAATTCGTGCAAGAGAATTTAATCGAATTCACTGATGGCTAAAAAATTGAAATGAAATTAGATCAAAATCAATTTAACCCTTTCCCATTGAAAATTTATTCCAATTTTCTGGCACATATCTGTAGCTAATTAGGCATTAGAAGCTCATTCAGGTCGGAAGTTTAACAAATTGGTTTCAGCTCGAATCACTTTTTCTAAGATCGGTCTTCCGAGAAATTCTTCAATTTTTCTGTCATCTCTAATAGCGACAAATCCTGTTTGAAACTTTGTTCGAGGGCATTCAACACGCATTTAGCTTCTCATGTTTAGTTGCCAATCGAATGGATAAACTTACTCTTAAGAAACTGTGATATATCCTCCAATTGTGGTATATTGTCCTTTCGATAGCCACAGTATTTGATGAGAAGAGACAAATTTTTGTTGAACTCTTTGCAAGCATGTTTAGAGTAAAGTTTGGTTAGTTCTTCAAAAATAATTCCCCATGTTTTAATTTCGATTGTTGTATATTCAACTCGAGGGACAGGATCTCCGCTGAAAAGAGAGAAGATTCTTGATCATAATTTTGTTCATAAATTTGCTAGAAACGCCTTTTGTGGATTCTGTGGTGTTTAAGACTTTTTCAGTTTGATTTGAGGATAAAATTACATTCAAATGATTCTATTCTGACAACTATTGTTTGTAAGATTGCTAATAGCTGCAGTTCTGTGATGATCATTAGCATAAGATCTTATTCTTTGGTATAAAGCATTGCTTTCTACTCATACAATTCATGTCAATTAGAATGGCATAGAAAGCTTGCAATCTACTCTTGGAATTTACCTTTTCTCAAGACGTCATAGAGATAATATACATATAATACACTTTCAAATAGAATCACTTTCATCAACTTGATCAGAATATTTTCATTTCCTAATCTTAACACAATCACTTTTATTCTCAACTTAAGTTAAACTATTTTTACTCCAATTTCCTTTCTGTCTCTCCTGTCGTAACCATAACTACTGTTCATGAATCCTTGTGGTAATTGGTTAAATTGTATCATCGTCAGGAAATGGTAGTTATCTTGGCTCTACACTTAACAGAATAAAATAAAATACCGATTAAATGAATATCATCTTGGAGTTCTCCTAAAAGACTTCAATTATAATCGAAAGGTGGATTTTTCCAACTTTAAATTTAAAGAAAAGATCTCATCACAATTAACGAATATACCAATCTATTTTAACCTATGTGCTAGGTGTGTAACCTGTGATTCTCTTTTCCAACATAAAAATCATCAATTGTTGTCAATCAAAGAGCGCAACCAAGCATATTCACAGGTTTAATAAGGAGCGGAATAACATCTGTATCAGCATTGGTAGTCGTTCTTGTCTCAAAGTGGCTTTAAACCTTGCTATTATCAATTCCTTTGTTCACAACACAATCCACAATCGGTGTAATAAATAATAACTTGATGAGATTACATACTGTTTATAGCTGAAAGCAACATCAGCAAAATATTTCCTCCTTTCACGATAAACCGGATCTTTGAAACCCTTTAGATTGAAGATTATTCATTTAGGCAATTTGGAAGAAATAAAGAAAAACACAAATGTAATCAAAGGATAGTATCAATTTCAATGGAAATATTGATGAAATAACAATCCAGAAAATGAGCAACAGTTTATGACAATTGTAGAAGACCAATAATTTTATCTCTTACTATTTTCTTTCCTTTTATTGAAGCTGTTATTTTGATTTTTCACATGTAAAATATTGTTATTCAAGGTATTAAACTAGATTTTTACAAAAATTAAAAAAATAATCCCAATGTCTAGACATTAAGACAACTAACAAAGCTTAAAGCTAACTTTGTCCGTTAAGCCAAACTCTTTGTTTTAACTGTTAACAGACATAATGGCGCCAGCTTTTTAAATTCAACTTTCTTTTTGAAAATCTTATGGATCTTTGAGAGTTTCAATTTATTTAAAGTTAATGATTAAATTCAATCAAGTTTCAAAGGAAAATGTTAAACTGTACTCTAATTTTGTTCAATGCAAAGTCGTTTAATCATTTTAATGTGAGTATTTTGTTTCTTTCTTTTGGCGATTTGGCTCTTTTCTAATGAATGTTATGTACTCTATGCAGTTTGGAGATAAAGACAACTCACCGGATGGTCTGCATCCAATTCAGATCCATACATGAGGACTCGATTTGACGAATAATCTAGTTCTGATATTCTTTTAGGAAACCAAGGCATTCCATCTTGAAGAATTTCTAAACGGAAAAGAGATTCTCAGAAATGGCGATGCAACAGAAATATAGAAAAAAATACATGTACGTTTTATAACGCATTTACCATTGTCTATGGAAGCCTGTGACAATAATCGTGATTTACTTTTGCTGCGAGTAACAGCCCGATGTTTGGACCTTTCAAATTCTTCATAAGTACAGCAATCAACTTCATGTCTTTAGTGAAAGATGGCCAGTAAAAGCAAAATAAACAGATTTAAGATTCAAAGTTAACAACGGAAACAAGGTTAAAATTGAATATTATTTTCAAAGTTGATGAAAAATTTCTCACCTCAAATGGTGAAGAAGCTCATTCATCCGTTGAGAATCATCACAATCAATGTTAACAAAGATTTCATACTCTGATTCTCGACGTCGTGACTTTCTGGACTCGATATGGTGAACATTGATGCCCAATTCCTTCGGAAATACAATCAATTGACCAAATTTCAATCAGACTCAACTTCAATAACTAGTTCAAAGTGATGGAAAACTTTATTCAAAACCTCTTACCTGGAAAACCCGCAGAGCGCGAACCAGTCCACCAACTTGGTTGTGAAGTGAAAAAACCATTGCATTCGAACCAACAATATTTGCCTGACAATGACTTGATTCAATTTCATTTGAATCCACTTTTTTCTCGACCAATGCACCTTCACATCCAATTTCTTTTTCTCTTTCCATATTTTGCAGCAATTTTTTTCCAATCTCACCATTCTGATCAATAACATCACAATTGACCTTATTCTTCTCTGTTTCAGTGATAGTTTCTGCACCAAGTTCATCGCTTGTCCTTTGTTCATCAGCAACAGTGACCTGCGTTGGTGTCTTTGGTGGCAAAGTACTGCTAGTAAGAGGGGGACAAGGTGATGTTGATCGATCGCCACCAATCTCTTCATTTAACTCCTTTAGTCGTTCGTCTTTCTCGATGAAGATTTTTTTCTGTAAAAAGCGTATCACAATTTGCTGAAAAAATATTGTCCCAGGATAACGTGAAATATAAAGGTTCATCTAAATGTCATCAAAAACAAACTCAGGATTAAGGAAGGTGATGGCCGATTCAGTTACAAGCATCAAAAGGGAACTCTTGCTCTGTTTCTTCCCTTTCTCTTCGAGCAATGAATATACTTTAATGGTCAACTACAGAATGTATAATATACTAGGTCGATATGTTAATAGTGTTTTTCAGGAGTTTTTGTTTTGCTGTTCAAGGCAACGTCAAACTTTTGGTTTTGGTCTGAATCTTTTTGGCTGTTTTTATCATCCTCATTTTCATTCTCATCGTCATAATCATCATCATCATCAGTAACAGTAGCTCAACTAAAGGTAAGTTGATAATGATGTCGTTGGGCTGTCAGCTAAGAAATCGATCGAAGTGAAGAAGTGATTTTTTTCCCTCTCACTCTTTCATTCACTTTCATAGATTGTGTCTCAAATATTCTGATAATTCGGTTAACTGGGAGTACAATGAGGAGTTAACTGGAAGGAGGGAAGATGAGGTAAGAAGAGGAGGAGAAAGAGGGTTTAATGGATGATGATGATTCTTTGATGGAAAGTGAATTGTGGAGGTTTCTGTGGTGATAAGAAGGAATCATTGGGCTGTTTCGTTTTATCAGTTGGAATATTATTAGCATCATTTAAACCCAAGGAAAAGGAAACTTTTATATGAAGCAAAACATTAACAGGTTACTTTTACTCATCATTTTCATCCTCTTTGTTCGTCTTCCTCATCATCTTCGTCTTCTCATTCAACTTCGACTTCAATCTTCTTGTAAAGGTTAAACCTGTTGATAGGCGGATGATGATTCAAGATGATGATGAAGTTAACTTTCAATCTATGCTTCACTGAGTTTTGTCTCAAGATTGTGAACATAGATTGTTCATATTAATAACACTTCTAACTGTACCTGCACTTCATTATCACCTCTAATTCAGCATAATATTATTTAAAACAAGATCACATTTAACGACTGTTAAATAGTACATGCATTCATCCAAGACTCATTCATTTAGATAATCTTGATTAGGAAAAAAAGTAACACTGTCATCAGCAAAACTTAGAAACACTGAAATCGCACGATAGTCTTTGAATCTTAAGCGAATTGGAAGAAGCGGAAATTAATTTGAATATTTTCTTTTTCTTTTTTCTTTCCTTTTAGTCTTACATTGGCACGCAATTTACTCAATTATGTGGCTCTTCCATGATTACATGTGGCGAGGATTATGAGAATTACGATTTAATCAACTTTTCTTTTAATTTTTAATTTTTCAATTCTAGTGGCTTGAGAAATGGTTAACAAGTTTGTCTGTAAAACATATTGACTGGCAGTTAATTTGCTGATTTAGATGCATTGTAAACATCTTGCTGTTGGTGATTGGCCTAATTGAATTTGACTTGAACTAATCTTGTTCTCTGAGGATCACTTTAGTACTGTTTAATTGATGTATAATTAAGTTAATTTTGAACTCACCTTTAAATCTTCTAGATAAGAGTCTGAGAAGTCAGGTAAACTGGCAACTGCTGGAGTTGAACAGCATCGTCGAGTTTGGAATCTATAGCGTCGTAAATTGTTCATTCTTCCTTGATTTTGATGTCACAGTTAACAATTTTCGATTATCAATTAGTTTTTCGGAACTATACTCAACAAGATTAACAATTTAAAAGGATAAGTTTGCTGTGGCGATAATTTGTTCGGTGAAGGAAGGACGATGCAACTTTGGGTTGAGCTATACACTATGGGCACAGGCAAGTTGAACCTTTCACTTTGGGTTAGGGTTAATGCGCAACTCTTGATCAAAAAAAGTCATCTTCATTATTAACATTTTATCATTTTAGGATTTATAGTTTCATTTCATTGAGAGATTGATTCTGTTACAACTACTTATTTCAATCAAAAGTTGATGAGCAGTAATTAAATAACTGCCACTCTGTTTCTATGAATTCACAAAGCTGTAATGTTACGCCGTTCGGTTAAAGATAACTGATTGTCGTAAAAAAGAGTTTGATTTTTCTTTCATTCCATTTACATGGGTATGGAAAATTGAGACACAATTTTGGGTTTAAAAATGAACTAATGGATTTCATCTATGGCTAGTTACTTAGACTCTTGAATACGATTGAACTCATGTCATCAAACCTGATATGTTAGATCTACATGATTTGCTCCTATGATGAAAGTCTCATAATATCACCTAGAACCCGATTTATTTAATGCAAACACTCACAATCTGTCCTTTATTTTCATCAAATTTTATTCGCTTTTTGATTTATCAATATTAAGAATTGTTTCAATTCTGATTTGCTTATTTCAAGTTGCTTAAAGATTGTTTTTGTCTAATTTATGCTTTGGTTGTGAATTATTTTCGTTTGATTTTCAAACCCACTCTCTTACAAATGTAAAGAATGTGAATTTATTAATTTAACAAGTTATCAATAGATTTATTGATTAATTTTATAAACTAAGAAAGGAAAAGTTTTTATTTTTTTTTTCTTTATTTAGGGTTTCAAGTTTGAGTTTACCGCCAACACAAAAATGCTTTTTAGATCAGCTGTGGAAGGCATGTTACAAATTGTTTACATTTTTCTGTGATAATTAGATGTTTTTTGTGGACACGATTATTTTATATTGTTATTAATTATCATCAATATACACCTTTAGATGGGGAAAGTTAAAAATAATGAAACTAAATCAACCACATCCTTGGTACCACAATTAAAAGTCGACTGGCGGGAGCTTAGTAAGTTTTTTATAACTTAATGCAGTATTTTATCTTACGATTGATTATCTTTCTTTCTGCTAATTTTGCCATTTTTTTATAATTTTCTAGGGCGGCAAAAGCAGAAGTGGAAGAAGGAGAAAGAGGACAAGAAAGCTTTGAAACAGGTGAAAGAGGAGGAAAAGAAAAAGGTTGAAGAAGATATCAAGAAGAAAGAAGAATCAGAAGGCATCCATTATACAATTAGTGTTGCCGTGCCTGGTTCAATATTGAATAATGCTCAATCGCCCGAGCTACGGTCTTATCTGATAGGTCAGATTGCACGAGCTTGTGTTATATTCAATTGTGATGAAATTGTAATATATGATGAATATGCAATTCCAGAAAGTTTGAATGACGAAGCCTTGAGGCGTGATAATAGGAGAAGATGTTTAGCACAAATGGCTAAGGTTTTACAATATTTAGAATGTCCACAATATTTAAGAAAGCATTTATTTCCATTACACGAGGATTTGCAATATGCAGGTTTGTTTTGTTTTCGACGATATCTATTCTGTCAACAGTGAAAAATTATTGATCATCAAACTAACTAAAAAATCGTTTGCAATTTTATTATGTAGGTCTTTTAAATCCACTTGACACCGGTCATCACCTCAAAGAATCAGATGAATCACGATTTAGAGAAGGGATTGTCACCAACAGCGTTCACCCTGAAAAAGGAGGTTGCTATATTAATGTCGGCTTAAAGAAGGATGTTTTCATTAAAGAATCGTTAACTCCTGGTTTGCGAGTAACTATTGAACTGGATACTGATCAATCAAAAAAGAAGTTAAGAGGGAAGCCAATTCCTCCCAATGGACCAAAAGATCGAGCAGGTTTATATTGGGGCTACAGTGTTCGCTTAGCTTCGAGTTTATCGAATGTTATAGCTGAATGTCCTTATGATGGTGGCTACGATCTTACAATTGGAACATCAGAGCGGGGTGATAATGTGGATGAGAAAATTGACTCGTTGCCTGATAATTTTAAACACTGTTTGATTGTTTTTGGTGGTTTGAAGGGTATTGAAGCAGCTATTGATGCTGATACCAAATATTCAAATATCGGGGACCCTCGCGATATTTTTCAATTTTATCTGAATACATGTCCGAATCAGGGATCTAATACCATAAGAACAGAAGAAGCCATTTTAGTCTCCTTAGCCGCCTTAAGGCCTAAATTAATGAAACCAAATAAAAAATCTTTGACATAGATAACAATGGCATTAACTAATTCTTATTTAAAAATTAAAAAGTGATAATACGGAGAAAATAAAAGGTAATTGTTCCTTTCGAAGAAAGAAAGATAAAGATTGACTCAACTTTCATAATTTCTGCCAATGGATAATACTTTTGTACTTATTTATCACTAAATCGTTTATCAATTATTGAGTAGATAAATGTAATCAAGCCAACTGAATTGGATAGATTCACATAAGGTATATTGTTCTGTGAGTTTCTAAAATCTTAATGGATGAATCATCCTACATTCGTGTTGAAAATAACAAAACCTGTAAGATTGTTAATCTTGATCTTGGGGCAATACAAAAGGGGCATAGAGATAGCTTAATTATGGCTATCTAGTGACCTCCCAATACAAGTTGACCATCTTGAACGGGCAAAACTCTAGCTAATCAGTTTAAAAAAAACTTGTTTTTCCCTATCAACTTTATGCCATCAGATGTCGCTTTTCTGTCTCTAGTAGATTGTATTGAAGTATTGAATAAAGAGTTGATTTCCAGTGTGGCTTCAAATTTCATTGTTCAAATTTGTTTAATTATATATTCCAATTCTTTATCTTTTTCATAATTTCTTCGGTTATCACATCTTTAGCATGCCTTCTGTTTCAAACCCCAATAAAGTTGAAAAATCAACTTTATCTGACCCTCACCAAGAGCCTCTTTCCAAGGTTCAGCTCTTGGTAGATAAAAAGATCCGTAACTTAGAAAAGAGAAAGGTAAGAATACACTTTTTAATTCTTGATTGTCACTAATCGTTAATTTTCATTTGATTCGGTTGCTCCATTTCATTGTCTTCTATGTTAGTTAAATAATTTGTCAGTGTCTTCAAGAAATATCAAGAGGTTTCATTTGTACCTTGATTTAAGTGCGTGTTCATCTTCTTTCTCTGTCTCTGTCTCTTTCTGCTTCTTGGTTCTTTCCTCTGCTTCTTTCTTTCTCTCCTTTCTCTTCCTTGACCGGGCAACATGGTTTTCTGACTTGAAAGATAGCTGAAAAAATTGGTGAGTATGAGAATCAGAAAGAAATTTTAGTGTGAACAGAATAGGCCACGATGCATTATTGTAAAGGTTTTTAGTTTTACAATTTGATTGATTAACTTTTTCTGGCTCACATGGAGTGTCTTAATCAACTTTATCTATAACCAATCTAATCATAGTTTAAAGCAAACATATTCAGAGCTCGGTTTTCTACTTGTAGAAAGAGAGTAAAAACATGCCGGTTATTGTGTTGCCTTGATCCTTTGTGTATTTCTCAAACCTGAAAGTGTCTTTGGGTGTTACATTAGAACTAGTCTTTGGTATTTCTACTTACTGATGTTTTTTGTCTGTGGGTGTCAATTATACCCCTACTTTGCTTGCTTATCCTCTGAGATTGAATCTGAACCTTTTGGACTTTATATTTTATTTTTGTAACTAATAAAATCATTTATTCTCTCTATTTAATCTTTCTTTTATTCATAACAATTAAACTCAGTCTCGTTTGGAGCAGTATAGAGCTGAAGCTAAGTCCGGAAAGGAATTAAATCTAGACCAGAAGAAAGCTGTTAAAAGATATGATGAAGTCATTGAGATGTTGGACTTCTTCCGAGAATTCCAGAAAAATGTCCAATCTATCTTCGCTGATGTAAGTACTTTCATCACAACCCATTGTTACCATCAAATTATTTAAATTGACTAAATTCTCTATTCTATTTTATTTAAACAGCATGCTAAGCAAATGAAAAAATTAGCAAGAAAAGAACGTCCTACTAGAGATCCTAAAGAAATAGAACGTTTAAGATTAGTTTTTCAATTTCAAGATTTACTTGGAAGTCTGAATGCTGATGTTAAAAATGATTTCTTGAACGGAACTAATGGAGCTACTGTAAGTTCAATCAACATCTATTTTCCTATGCAATGGTGGCATTAACCTCTTTTTTTCTGTTACAGCAAATTACCGAGGAGAAGCTTCAACATCTGGAAGAATTCAGCAAACTGATTGACTCTGAGAAAAATAAAGTTGATGAGACTTCTAATAAACCCCATATTAAGACGGCAGAACGTTATTTAGCCTTGGTCGAAGGTGTTAGATCAGACGCGTTCAAAGGAACATCTTACAAGGAATTGAAAGAAACTTTAACTTCCATCAACGAATGTGGATATTTTAACGTGTCCGTTCAGAAGTCTGTCTCTATCAATCTAGGAACATCAGCGGTCAGTAAATCAAGTCTATCTTCTGCAACCAGTCAACCCCAGCAGCAGCCGCAAGTCGCAGAAAGTGGTAATATTTCTAGGGTAACAGATGTAGAGGAAATTAGTAGGCCCAACTTCGAGTCTAGCCCCATCCAACCTACAGTACCCAGTGATTCTCAAATACCTTCTAAATCTGACATCAGTGGAGGTAGCAAATATCACCAGTCCCAACAACCTCAGCACCAGAATAAACCTAGGAATTCTAATTCCAACCAACCTGGTATGAACGAGATGTTATCCAATGTTGGAGGTCCTGGTTCAGTATCGAATAATACCGTCACTGCTGCTCCTAACAGTTACAATTTCTTGCAAGAGTCTCGCTTAGAAATGGAGAATGCACCTCATATGGATCCTGCTGTAGTCGCCATGGCACCTGTAGCTGGTACATATTCGACCCCTTATGGAAATAATCAGAGTGTGGAAGCTTTAGCGGCACAATTTGCATCCACGGGTATTCCACCAATGTCATCAGTGACCAATAACATGACTAAAGGTGTTACTACCTATGAGAATGCTGGTCCAACACATCAACCTATACCAACTCAAACTTTCACTAACCAAAGGTTTACGGCCATGATGACTGGTGGGACTTTCGTGCAACCAGTTCCCATCGCAAATCCATCATTACTTGGCCTACCTGTACAATTAACCGGTCAATCCTTGGCCTCTCATCCGAGTGGCACCAATGAGCAAATGACTCAAAATCAACCTAATAATGATAATAATCAGAGTCATGGAATGAGTATTGGTAATATGTCTCAGAACATGTCTGCCTATGGACCGGAGGCTAACTTTACTCAGTATCAGGCTTCTCACCATCACGATAACTCTAATACTAGAATTAACCAAGGACCTAGTCGAGATAAACAACTTTATCAAGGTGATGATAACGCTGCACAAGGTGGTTATGGGTCAAACTATGGACGATTCCGTCGAGGTGGCGGCCGTGGTGGTGGAGGTGATCGAAACTCTGGCCCTCCACGCTCTAACAAGTATAACTCTGTCAACGGTTACAGTTCCCGTGGACGAGGAGGTGGTTCAGGTATCCGAAGCTCTGGCAAACCTCAGGATAAACCCAAGAATGTCACTGATAATCGAAATGTTTCGAATCAATGGTCTTAAGAGTCCTAACCTTAACATCTTTTCCCCTTGAGTAATAACCTTAAGAATTCCTTTCTCACGTGAAAATCTCGTTAAATCGAGTTTTTACATTCTGAGCCCAGCAACAACTCTGAATTCCTCTTCTATTGCTCTCTACCTTTTCTGGTTCCCTAATTTTTTTGAACTTACCCTAATTCAGTTTTTTCTCTCCCTCTTCCTCTCCTGTGCTCATTGTTCCCTTTTCAGAGCTTGATCAAGAAGCATTAAAATAAAAACGATTCGCTTTCAGTGAAAAAGAATAAAGTAGAAATCTGATTTGTTTAAATGTTTGATTTATTCCCTTTGAATAACAAAAATATCAATGTGAGCTTGATTGCTCCAGATTCAACCCACTATTTACATGGTTCAACTTCAGTGAGTTGAAATTTCTTGAATGTGTATACACATGTATTGATACAGGAATGAACCTTAATCAGAAGTAGATAGAAACGCAAAATATGATTAATCAAACAATTATGGTTGTGCGAAAAATTGCATTTTTGATTTCCCTGTTATTTAAAAACTATTATTATTGTAAATGAGTTAATTTAAGGATTTGTACAACAGTTTTCATGGCGCCACCTAAATTACAGCAGTTTAACAATTGCGCCATCTTTTGATCTTCTTTATATTCTTCTTCTTACAAACAGTTTGTAAATATTAAAATATGAAAAGCCTGAACTGTCGGGTTAAATCATTACCTTTTTATTGATTTAAAGAGTTTATAAAATAATTGATGAATTAATTTATGTCTATTAAGTGGTTGACCATCACTTCTCTCAAGGTTCAGTTGGTATATCTTCTTTGGTTCACCAATTACGCATTTTCAATTTATGTCCCTTGTGAAAATCTGTAAGTTACTATTTTTATCTTTTCAGGTTGTGGTCTAATTAAATTCAACTTTTGTTGTGCCATTGATCATTTATTCAACGCTTAATTTTTGTCTATTGGTTACCATTTGTTTAGAGACCTTGATTTCTTGGAATGTGCAGCGCCTTTGGATCTCAAAGGTAATAAAACTGCTTATGATGAATTGCAATTTGGTTGCTTAAAATTTGGTGGTCAAAATTATGATGAGGTCAATCGAACACAAGTAAACTGCACTGTTTTACCTGGTATAGAATGCATTGGCAGTAGAACTTTCATGAAAGACGGATTTCCCTGTATAAAGTAAGTACTCAGACTTCAGTTACGCATTTAGACTGTTTTCCTGTTAGAGCTTTAGATTAATTACTCCTGTTTTCTTATCTCTCAATAGGTATACTGGACACTATTTTGTTACTACTTTGCTTTACTCCATTTTATTGGGATTTCTTGGAATGGATAGATTCTGTTTAGGCCATACGGGAACTGCTGTTGGTAAACTACTTACCTTGGGAGGAGCTGGTATCTGGTGGATCATTGATGTAATCTTACTTTGTACAGGACACTTAATGCCAGAAGACAGCAGTAATTGGATGCCTTATACCTAATTCATGTAGAAATTGTACAGTTCCAGGCCTTGTCCTTTTCGCTCATCTTGTTTATATTTTTCAATTTTTACCGACTAACTCAAGCAAATTGAAATGTGTCATTGTTGATACAATCATCTCATTTCTATTGTTTGGAAATCACATTGTGAAACGTTGACTTCCTAATGGTACAACATTGAAGATCAATTAAAAAAGAGTTTTGTATATCTTAAAATGAAATATTTATTTGGTGTATATTTAATAATATTTATAAACGGTGGCACAATCAAAATACAGTCTATGGAAGGTTACCATTTTTATTGAATATCAGTTATGATTAACCTCTTGATTTTTCAATATCAAAAAGCTTCCAAAATGATTAAGGTTGTGCATCTAGCTCAATTTCGGAAAGGATCTTGTAATAACCTTAACTGAAAAAGATGATGAAAATAAGATTCATAGTGGAAACCATTAATCTGATTAGTACGAAAATTTTAACTTAATATGGTAACCTGACTAGAAAAAAATGTATAAGATTGTGTTTTTTGTTACATTTTATAATTAGCTTTATTATAATTATTAATATAATGTATTTATGTGTGGACGTTTGAAAGTAGATATTATTCCCCAAACTTTACGTCTAATTAATGATGAATAAGTTTTGGAATGCACGATAAATGATGAAAAATTATGAGAATTAATGTTCATCGTTGAGTATAAAATGAAAACATTGCATGTTTCATGTTTCAATTGGCAGTTGATTTGTGACTATAGAATTAGAAGCAGAATGAAAAAAAAAACTCTGATTCTGAGTTTATCTTGAGATCATTGCTTTCCAAGTGCTTAATTATTAAATGTAAAATTTCCATACAGATATTGGTTGTTTGTACATTGTTTGACTACAGCTCTGTTCGCGACCACCAAAGACATACATACATAACTGCCAATGATGTTGGTGAACTTTACTTCGAACTGGAGAGTACGAAGACCATTTCCGAGATCCAGGTGAACTAGGAACAACTACCTCTCTTATCACGTTTGCTTGCTGCCAAAGTCTATTTTCATGATTGTTTCTTTTGTTGTCTATTGAACCAATATTCATTGAACCTTCTCTTGGCTCTTGGCCTCCGTTGACTCTCTCTTCATTTGTTTTAGGGTTAGTTGACTGTCCACGAAGTGAGGCTCGTTCACGAGCACGAGTTCTTACATCTTTACTCAATCTTACATTGAAACCCTCGTTAGTTTCAGTTTTAGCAGAAAAAGGCAGAGAAGATAATTGCTTCAATTCAAAGGAGGAATTATCACGCGGAAGACGAGACATTCGTCGAGGTACAAATGATAAATTCGATGAAGATGATATATTTGTTGAAGATGTTGTTGGTAAATGGGAATGTTGATGCCCTGAATAATGTGGTCCACAGTGGTTATGAAAAGGATTGTATACAGATGAAGATGAGGGTGGATCAAAGGAATCCTCTGAAAATGAATGATATCCCGAAGAGTGAGACATTGAATGAGGTAACCCTTGGCTTTCAATACTTGGTGTGTACAGAGTAGCAGATGAATTATAACCACTTGTTCGGGCTGTTGCATCAGCAGGTGAAGCCAATGCTTTGTAAAAATGATCATCAAAGTGAATCGATTCGGAATTGATATTGGTTGCATTCGCATCTGAAGAGGAGCCATTATGGTGATGCGAGGAAGTTTGTCTTTCGTTGGCTGGTTCTCTTGTTGAATGTGTTGTCTCAATTATCATTGAATCTCCATTAACAATTATCTTATTGTAATCATCTTTAGTAACTGAATGGCATGTTGATGAACCATTATCTCGATTGGTGTTAGTGCTTGCACTGCTTGTGTCTTCATCACCATTGATTGAGCTTCCATTGGGTGTATCATTTGAATTTTCTGGTGATTGAATTCGTCGACCAAAGGGTGGTGAAGGAAAGCAAAGACTGTAATAGCTCATTGATTCACTAACAGTGTGTCGTTTGTTTAATACTTTATTATGACCATCGCGAGCTCCTCCAGAGGTTGATGAAGATGGAACATCATATTCACCGTGTTCCATCAAAGATTCAAGATGAAACAATCCTTCCAGTACTTCAGATTTAGGTCTGACTTTTGTACCATATCTTAAAGCTCCTTCGATTCTTTTTCGTACAACAAACTCGTGATGAGTTTCCAATACAGGCTCCGAACTTTGACTTTTACACATTTTAAGTATATCAAGATCACATTCAAATTCACCGTCATCTCCATCTTCATCTTCTTGTGCCCCACCATCACCTTCACCATCTTCATCAAATGTATTTTCTTGATAATTATTGGAATGATTATTGACTTTTTTGGTCTCATTCATGTTAACCTTGTTATTGCCATTATTATTGTTTCCATTGAGTATTGATTTATCATTAATACCAGGCTCTTCAGTTAAATTTTCAGCTTCAATTTTACCATTTTCCTGAAAACCATTGGCTTGATTGTGCAAAATGTTATAACTATTTGATGAGATACTTCGAACCAATCGACTTTGAGATATTTTGTCTTTCAAGGATTTCCTGAAAATAAAGAAAGATAGAAAAAAGTTAATTTCTAATTTTAAAACATTTAAAGATTATTATTGATCGCGCATAATATTAAATTATACAAATTAAATAAACTACATATGAATCAGTGAATGTGAATAATAATGGTTAAAATATTAGTTAATATAAGTTAACCAACAAAGTACTCGAATTTGATTGATTGACTGTTAACTTTCAGGTAAACAATCAAGAGTACAGAAACAAAAAGTGTAAAGAAAAGTGATTAATTTTAGGGTAAAAATGATGCAAATGTAAATATCAAGTCATTTTTTCCTCTTTATTAACATACTTTTTTCCACAGCAAACATGGTTACTCCTTATTACTACTAGTTAAGTACTTGACACAAGATCATCATCTTTTCCGTGTAAATAAATCGTTATTAAATTGATTTATCTCTACAGCATCAACTAGATGAAAGTTCAAGAATAATCTAGAGTAAGTAGAAATGGTTGAATCATGAGTTTTTCAACTTTCAACTTCGATCGACATCATCATCATCATTAAATTTTTCCCTTTCCGTTGAAAGCTTAAAATTGATATAAATAAAATGGTTTCGAGTAATAGTTTTGCTTGAATTGCCATATTTCATGCGAGGTGAAATGGATGAAAAAATTTCCGTTAAGTTGAGTGGAGCCAATTATGGTTCAAAAATGGTCAAAAGATTGATTCATAGGTTGAAATTTTTTTCATACTAATCATATTATAATGTGGCTTGAGTAAATCAAATTTACTACTTTTATAAAGAAGCCTTCAGGGTTAGTATTGAATTGTATTCAATATTGTTGCATAAAAGGTATTGGAATAACCAACGTAACCATGTTTATGTGTATTATTATCATGTTTTTAACCCTGATGTTAATGGGAAATAAAAGTGAACCTTGAAAAACTGTGCAACCTGATGTAACCTCGTAAATCTTAATTTGTAAAACTTGGTAGATACAGCTTTTTTTATTGACTCTCCAGGATCTACAGGCAAATTGATATACTTTTGGACAGTAACTTGTTTATTTCTTCACTTTCTTGTATTACCTCGTTTACCTGGTTTTATTAGAAGTTCTTGTTGTGAATGGAGAGTTTCCCATTTTTCTTTTCTTCCTTCCTTATATCAATCTAATATGTATTCAACAGAAAAGTAAGGAGTCCACAATGTTGGTAAACTAACTGTATTATCAACATCACCTATCATCATTTATCCAACAAAAGTATATTACATTGGATAGAATAATATAATTCCTTCCTTCACCTTGGTTTTTCCCATTTCTTTATTTCAATTCCTTATAAGTTCAACTTGGCTCAGTATATTTACGAGTCGAGAGACTGTAATTTAGTTATGAAATGATCTTGCTTGATGAGTAACACCTTCAATTGGCAAATGAAACTATACTGTAGAGTTAAGAAGTATATTAGAAAGGAATGGAAAAAACAATGTAAATGTTTTAAAGTCTATATCAACCTGGAAATCAACACAGTATAGGAAGATTCAGTCATCAGGAATCATCAGGGGAATGAGCAGCATTTGTTGTTTTTTTCCTTTTTTCTTGTGGTATTTGATACAATTGAACATCACTTTTAAGGTGATCCATACTTTTTTGTACATTGAATGAACAGCAGGCTATATATTCAAATAACAGCATTCAATTTTACTTATGTAAATCAATGGTTGAAAAATTCAATAAACCAAATTTGAATTATTTGTATTTGTTTATTTTTTCTACTTTTCTTGTCTTTGTCAACCTTTTCTGAATTTAAATTATCTTTTGTTGTGGAGGTGAAAATGAATCTGATGATGTTTATAATGGTTAAAGTTAATTACTTCTGACACTGAACATCATGTTTTATCAATTCTGCTACATTCTCTTGCTTCGTTCAATTTGTTTTCAGATTTTTCTCCTCTTTTAATGGTTCCACATGTAACACACCATTGAAACTGTATATTACAGATTAATCGTTAATCTATGCAACCATAAAAACCAAGGTTCCATTGAATGTTTTCCAAAGTATTGATAATGATACCACTGTGCATGGTTTTATTCATTCACTGAGTTTGTTCATGGTAAGTGAAAATCGTTCTGAAGTAAATAAGTGTTCACAATAATCTGGCTCTTATCATCAATCTATGTGATTGTGTTGACATAAACTGTAAAATACCATGAGAATAGTTGCCATTTGTGTTCAGATGAAATAAGACTTATATAATGTCTAAATGAAATCTGAGAACTCTAAAACACAATGAAAAACAAACACTAGTTTTGTCAAAAAAAGTCAGCGAGAATTGATACAATTTAACAATTGTTAAATAAAATAACAGGTCAAGGATATGTGAAATAAAGTCTATCACTTCTTTACTTAATTTATCACAATATGTTCCATTGAATCAATAATGAAACTTTTGAAGCAAAAAATAACCAAACATTAATCTCACGAGCTGTAATTTAATTTCAGCAATTTCTAAGACACCAATATTTGATTAAAATATCATATGGTTTTGTAGATGCTTTTTGTTGAATCAGCATCTTAATGTCTCACTGTTAAATTTTATAATTTGTGCTGAATAATTTCCATCAATCACTTTGTTCACATTCACATGGTCTTCAAATAATTGGATTATTAGATAGAAAAGTATCGAACAACATTGCAATTATAAAGATGGAAGTTTTTCGTACCTCATCTTGTTTTGTTTTTGACCATTGTTGATTCCATTTTCATCATTTTCATCTCCTTCCTGGGCATCATCTTCATCGTCTGATATGGTAAAGCTTTCTTTTGAACATAACTTCATGGAACGAAATTTGGCTGATTTTGTCTTATTACGATTATTAATGGCATTACTTTGATTGAGATTGTTTCTATTGTTAGTGGCAGAGTTGGTTTTGCCTTTTGTCTTGTTAAGGTTGTTGGGCTCATGCAAGGGTGTCTCTTGCTGTTGATTTTGACCAAAGCACATTGAGATTGATTTGGGTGGCATCAAGTTATTTGACTTGGATGCTGATTTGCTCAAAATGTAACTTGACTTTGATTGTGATCGAGAAATCTTAAGATTAGATTCACTCTCTTCTTTGTCCCAAGCAACGATGTCCAGTGAAGGATTAGCAACTGCAGTGTGACGACAGCGAGGATTTGGCATTAAACCAACAATATTAATCTTTTCCCAGGTATTTGAAGCTAAATCGCAAGAAAATAAAGATGTCAGTAATGTTAAAGCTGTCACAAAAACTTGGACAAGTAAGACGATGAATGGTTTGCTAAGAAACCGATATAAGCTTACCAAAATGATAACGCCATAAATCCTGCAATAGTTGTCCATCTCTTTCACCTCCAAATATAAACATACACCCGAAAGCTTTAATTGCACTGTGACTGTGAAGATTACCCGGTCCTTTATTGCACTTGACTTTACTCCATTGAGATAATTCTGATGAGCAAAAAAGAAGATTGAAGGTAGTTAATTTGCCATTCCTTTTGCTGAATCAGCGATTAATCATGAAGGCAAAACTCTCGATTCACTTGATTAGAAACCATAATAACTTGGTTTTAGTAACATCAAGCTAAATACAAAAAAACAATGTCCATCAAAATAAAAATCAGCTGACTCTCACTTGAAAACATACGCGCAAAAAGTATAGCGCCAAATACAATACGTAAAAAATGCTATGAAATTTAAATTTAACTTTTCTGACGAATTAAAGTTAATTTTCCAATTATCAGCTATCAGCTATTGAATCATTTAAACTAAATTATATTTTGATCTAAAGGCTATCGCAATAAATCGATTAGATTTGTATTTTACCTCTATCTAGCCGTTTGATTTAGTAATTCTGATATACACCTTAAAAGCCTTAAAAGCATAATCTGGTCACCAGATTCTGGTGCTTATGCAGCAGCTAAAAGGGTTTGTCACATGTGGTCATTAGTCATGCAATCAAAGTCTAGGAATCGCAAGTGATACAACTTTTTTATCTGAAATGTATTATTAATGTCTACCAGGCAATCATTATATGGTCAACTATGCTATCAAATTGTGAGGTTATATAATATTGTGATAAAAATATTTGATTGCGGCAATCAATAAACCTCATTAGACGAGGACACAACCCTGCATTGTATACAGCAACAACTCACTGACTTGGAGTCAGCTATTTTCATTTATTTCTGTAAGCTTTGTTCATTATTGATCTTTTTTGTGATATAAATGATAGCGACGATTCCATAAATAATAACAATTTAATAATTTGTGAAGGATTGTTGATGATGGTCCAAATGTTTTCATGTCTTAGAAAAATCTCAAAGATTTATTCGATTTCTACGGTATTGGACTAAAATTCAATGTATAGCTATTTCCCATCATTTTCTGGATTTTAGACCATTTAATCAGCATCATTAATAATTTCCTTGATTTCATATCTTTATTAGATTAATGGTCATGTTAACATTTCATTGTTTAACATTTATCTTTTTTGTCTCTTGGTCAACTATTCAGACAATTGGTTGGACATGGAAAGCCAATAAGAACAGGTAATGATGTTTACATTTATTGTTACCGCCACAGACTCGGCTGGGAATAAAATCTAGCAATGAGATAATTAACTTAAAACGTTTGTTTTTCTTACCAAAATTCCATTTCCAGAAATCACCTTTCTCCTGCAAATCCGTCATGCCTCCATAAACCCACATACAATTGTCATGGACAATAGCTGAATGTGAATGTCTTGGTGATGGTTGATCTGAACAACGGAGTGAACAGCTTACAAGATGCCATTGCTCTAAACCTGTAATAAAATTGAATCTAAATCAGTCAATTTGTTCAATCCATCCACTCCAGATCACAAATTTTCACTCAAAATGCTGCTGATTGTTATTGTGTTTATATTTTTGCTGTTACCGTGAAAACTACTTATACATGTTCATAATGGAACCAGTAATCATCAAGAAATTAATTTAGCTGATTGCAAAGTTCAATTGGTACAACAACAGCATTACAAAGTCAAAATAAGTGAGCAAGTTATGTTTAGATTAATTTAACCAGAATAACCAGGAAAAGTCATTATGGATGCTTCTTTTTTTCCATTCACCAGACAATAATATAACATTTAAAGGCTTTCTGTTCACATAATCTTTACTTTTCCCTCTTCATCTTCCTCATCTTCTTCATCCTCTCCTTCACCATCACCATCATTTGCCTCTTTTCATTTTCATCATCGATTCTCTGCATCTTTTGTCGTTTTGCTTTTTACAAAATCCCTCCATGATGATATTCTTTCTTTTCTTTCCTCCTCTTCCTCCTACTTCTCTCCTCTCTTTCATCGTCATCCCTACAGCTTCTCTTCCTTTTCCTCTTCTATCATCTCACCTTCTTATCTTTTTTTTCTCCATCTTTTCCCCATGTTTTCCTCTTCTTTTCAATATCCTCCATGTTTCTTTACGTACTTTTTTCTATCCTTTTTCACCTCACAATCACCTTAAGCGTAAAGCTTCTTAAGCAACTATTGATCATCTTGTTTTAATTGTTCAATAACAAATCATAGACAATTGCTGATCGTTAATCGTTAAATGTTGATCAGAGTTATTAAAACCTTCCAAAAACATGCACTAAATTGATCTTTTACGTGGCTTGGTGGCAATTAAAATCCAATATAATTTTGTAATTTTACGTGAGAATAATTATTTCAAATGTTTCCCAAAAACGATGTATTAATTTTATCCTCCTTTTTTGTCTCTAAACAGCATTCACAGGATGTATATCAACTAAAAGGAAAAATTCATTATCATAATGTTTCCATTTGGTTTATTAAAGCACTGCAAATTCAATATGTGAAGGTGGAAAGTCATCAAGAAAAACATTTTACACAGTTGGATAAAGAGGAACAGAAAGATTGCTGAAGATGACGATGAGCAGAGATGAAGATAAATGATCAAGCAAGCCAGCGAAAGGAAAAGGAAAGAGATGTTGGCCTTTCTCTGTGGAAACAAGATGCTTTAACCTTGATTTACTTGAAAAATGGCAGAAGAAAATTCAATTTCAATCTGAATACCTTGAGATTCAGTAAATTATTTTGTTTCCATTTCAATGTCTTTATGGCTAGCAAGAATAAAAGGACAAAAAATACGAACAAGATCATCATGTTGATTCTTTTTCCTGTTCACTTTCATCTTTATCTTCATCACATACTATTCACTGAGCTAAAAGATTGTGTTCATTCTCAGTTTTATTCCTACTGCAAACCCTGTAGTTTAATCTTCATCACTTCATCATCATAACTCTCAAACATGAGATCACATCTTTTTCACTTCTTCCTCCCTTCGCCTGCTTCTACTCTCACTTTTGCTTTAAATCTTTCTACCATTCTTCATCATTCATGATCATGATGATGACTGAACCATCATATCATTATCATCTTTATCCCCGATCATCAATAAGAAAAACCTTTTCTTTTGGTTCCTCCTTACCATATTTGACCAACAAATGCAGCCATCGCCATTTTTGCTTTCATCTTTTCTCTCTTTCACACTCAAGCCTCTTCTATTATCATCATTCTTTCATTTTATTCACCCATCATCATGATCGCAATACGTTCCCAGCATCTTAATATGAGCAAATTGATCCTTAAAATGAGTTATTTGAGAAACGCAAAATAACCATTTAAGCATCAAGAACTCTGTTTTTTCAGCTTTTCTGTTTATTAAATCACTTTTCCGAGCCTTTCTTGTAATGATCTACTCATGATGTGCCTCATCAACTCACCATTTAATCAATGCTCAATTGTGCACCTAAACAGGCTTACAATTAATAAAAATAAGTATCACTTAGAGTCAACAAAATCCAAACCCATTAAAGAGTTAATTTTAACACATCAGTCCCGAAAGTGTATTATTAAATTAACTCTTTTCCAACCATATTTTATCTGTTAAACATCCAAGTAACAATTAGATTAAGATTCTGATAGTTCAATGTTGATTGTTATTGATTAAGGTTCAATTCAGTGTCAAATATTAGTCCAAAGCTAACTAAAATCCATCTTGGATACAATCAATCATCCAATCTTTCAACAAATATTAACCTTTGACAATTTATTTCAATCGGAATCATTAATCAGTCCAATTTTTCCAAACATCATGTACAACAATTTGGATTTCAATGATTAATGCCATGAAAGGTACAAAGTTCCGCTCTTTTTTCCCTTTAATAGCACCAACAAAATATCACCTTCAGTGTTTATTCATACTTTTAACCTGAATCTTCAATGAAAATACATTTTCTTTTCCCTTTCCTTTCAACCTTAAGATGAATTTTTTGCTCGACTTAACTTGGTCCAACCTTTAGTTTAACCAGATTCGCCCTAACATTGTAATGCTAAATATATTAAAATATATTCCTAACATGATAAATAACATATTCAGTTATCTTCTTTTATTCAATTTTCCGTCAGCATTTCAATAATATTAATGGCATAACAGCGTTGATACATTATCATGCCAAAAATATGATAATCTTTCAATGTAAGGGGAAAAACAACAAATCAAGAGTGAAACATTCACTGGTTAAACTGATGATTTAACGTAATTTAGACAATTTGATTTCAGATTAACTTAGATAGATCATACCTGACTTTCATGGCTAAATGTTTTGATTAACAGTTATTATCAGATAAATCTTTGTGTGACTTCAGAAAAATTATTTAACCTGATTTACGTACAGTGTGGATAATCATAATAAAACTCATGACATTGAATAAAATAATTTAAAGCTTGGATAGATTATGCCATTGAAGGTTGAAGATTTTATATTAAAGCATTGATCAACGACATCAGAATGGCTTTATGAATATTCCAAAGGTTGTGAGCTGTGAAATGATCTGTAAATGTACTGTAAGTAACCGCACTAAGAAGCACTGAAACGAACCCTAAAAGCCAAAGAAATCAAAGTCTGATATGAAGATACAATAATTAATATTAAATCTAATAGTGGTTGAACAATAAATTTTGCATTTATTTCCAATTTAAGATAATTTATCAATGTTGATTATTTAATTGAATGTATCGGTATTATATGATCCTAGAAATATGTTTCGAACCTAATCACTTACTATTCAAAGGTTGATTTGAATTGTTAAAATGAATTCATTTAAAATAGTTAGTTTATTTTTAAGTATAATTGTGCTTTCAGCCGCTGTTGGTTGTGACTCAAATGATCCTGATTATGAAGCTACAATTGACCAACTCATTGAGTCTCGGGGTTTCAATTATGAGAAACATTACATTGAAACAAAAGATGGTTACATTTTAGGTGTTTACCGTTTAATCAACCCATTTGTTGAACAATCAAGTCGCTCAAAACTGAAGCCAATTGTACTTCAACATGGTTTTCTTGGAGTTGGTGCAGACTTTTTAATCAATGCTCCTGGCGGTAATGCGGCTCCGTGTAATACTAGTTCAACCGATAATCATTCTTTGAGTAAACTCAATTCAACTGAAAACAACAATTTGGGCTTCTTATTATCAAATCTTTGTTATGATGTTTGGATATCAAATTCAAGAGGAAATGGTTATTCACGCAACCACACAACATTGAACCCAGACAAAGGTAATTAAAATGTTTCAGTTTATGCTAAATTCACAATATATCGACAAATTTCTAACCATTTCATTTTCTAATAGATGCTGAGTTTTGGAAATACACAATTGATGAATTGATTGCTTACGATACTCCAGCAATCATTGATTACGTATTGGATCAAACTGGATTCTGTAAGTATCTTAATCAATTCCCTTCAAGAAAGTAACTCATAAAAAATGTCATTCGCTTTACAGCAAGCTTGGGTTGGATTGGACATTCCCAAGGAACTATGATTATGTTTGGTCTTCTTAGTGAGAAACCTGAATATTCAGTCAAAGTTAAACCTTTCATTGCCTTGGCTCCAGTTTTTTATGTTCAACACTTGAAAAAGGTGTTTAAATATGCAGCCAAAATTCCTGGTTTATTGTTTCTCGCTCGTACTCGTGGAGGTGAAATATCTAAATCTTCATTAGTAACCAGCACAATCAAAAAACTAGCCTGTACAACATGGAATGATCAGATGTGTAATGCCCTGCTTTACCCATTTTTGGGTTATGATATGGATGATGTCAATGTTACACGAGTTGCAATATATTCAACAAAAATCGGTTCAAGTACTTCGCTTTGGAATGCAGTGCATTTCGGTCAGAATATAAATTCTGGTAAATTCCACAAATTCGACTTTGGTAGATTCGAAAATAAACGGCGTTATGGTCAATCAAAGCCTCCCGTTTATCAATTGAGCAAAATTAACTCAACTTCAATTGCTCTTTTATACGCACAAGGAGACGCTTTGAGTGATCAAGAGGATGTTTCTCAGCTCATCAAAGACATTCAAGGTGAGACTATTAACACAATCAAATTTTGTATTCAATTGTAACTAATTTGACACTTTTCCATCTTCAAACAGTTCCATTGGTTCGAGATTATTGTGTACCTGTACCATCTTGGAATCATTATGACTTTCTTTTTTCGAAAGACTCGTATAAATACATCAATTCAATTGTAGCTGAAATTTTGTCTACTTTCTGAGATTAAAATTATATATTAAATTGAAAATATGATAACTTGTTATTTCTAATGAGCTATTGGATGGCGAATGTTTGATGAACAAATACAAACTTAAGCCTTGAATGAGTTTACGAGATTTTTGTTTAGCTATTCAGTCGCATTTGAAACAATCTTAGCGAGCTCATTTCTATTGAATCGTGAAACTCAAATATATTCAACATTGTTTAACATTTGATAGATTGAGTGGTATTTTGTGCTAAATTAATGTTATAAATATCATCAGCAAAGAAACAATGAAACAAAATTTGGGCAATCAACACCTTAGATCAACATACAAATCTGAGAATTGTCTGTGAATGTAGATTACAATTCAAATTGCAAGGCTTTCTAACTTATATATTAATCAATTGCTTCTATTAAATTTTTGTTTCAAAGAGCAAATCTGGTAACCATCAATCGAGGTTTGCAACACAGATTTCATTATTGAATGTGCGTTATTAGAGTTTAACATGCGTGTCTATGGGAGTGTTCCATCTGATCTCTAATAGCATCAGAAGAATGAACTGCAATGATGAATGTAAACATTCACCCAAAACGTTATCGACATGGACTTTGTGATTTTTCTGAAGAAATTTTTATCTCGTAAAATCAAAACAGTTATTGAAAAGCGTTACTTGCGTTATCAATAGGTAATATGAATAACGTAAACCACAATTTACACCGAAATTTGAAAGAATTTTTCTAATTAATTTTGATTATATAACAATAAAAGATTCTAGTTAACTAGTTGATTTTATTATAATTTTTGCCTACTTAAATTTGAACGCAGTTAACAAATTTTATTTTACAATTTTTTTTGTTTTGTAAAAAATAGCTGGAATGAATTCATTTAAAATAGTTAGTTTATTTTTAAGTATAATTGTGCTTTCAGCCGCTGTTGGTTGTGACTCAAATGATCCTGATTATGAAGCTACAATTGACCAACTCATTGAGTCTCGGGGTTTCAATTATGAGAAACATTACATTGAAACAAAAGATGGTTACATTTTAGGTGTTTACCGTTTAATCAACCCATTTGTTGAACAATCAAGTCGCTCAAAACTCAAGCCAATTGTACTTCAACATGGTTTTCTTGGAGTTGGTTCAGACTTTTTAATCAATGCTCCTGGCGGTAATGCAGTTCCGTGTAATACTAGTTCAACCGATAATCATTCTTTGAGTAAACTCAATTCAACTGAAAACAACAATTTGGGCTTCTTATTATCAAATCTTTGTTATGATGTTTGGATATCAAATTCAAGAGGAAATGGTTATTCACGCAACCACACAACATTGAACCCAGACAAAGGTAATTAAAATGTTTCAGTTTATGCTAAATTCACAATATATCGACAAATTTCTAACCATTTCATTTTCTAATAGATGCTGAGTTTTGGAAATACACAATTGATGATTTGATTGCTTACGATACTCCAGCAATCATTGATTACGTATTGGATCAAACTGGATTCTGTAAGTATCTTAATCAATTCCCTTCAAGAAAGTAACTCATAAAAAATGTCATTCGCTTTACAGCAAGCTTGGGTTGGATTGGACATTCCCAAGGAACTATGATTATGTTTGGTCTTTTTAGTGAGAAACCTGAATATTCAGTCAAAGTTAAACCTTTCATTGCCTTGGCTCCAGTTTTTTATGTTCAACATCTCGATAGCTCATTAAAATATCTAGCGAAAATTCCTGGTTTATTATGGGTTGCACGTTATCTTGGAGGTGAACTATCCAAGTCTAAACTGTTATCGACAATAGCTAACAACTGTGTTGCATGGATCGGTGAAAAATGTGACTCTTTGCTTAATTCATTTTTAGGCCTCAGGTTGGCTAACCTTGATTCCAGTGATAGTAATAACATCGCAACCAGCACTAGTACATCTCTTTGGAATCTCGTTCATCTCGGTCAAAATGTAAAATCTGGCAACTTTCATAAATTTGACTTTGGCGAAGCAGAAAATGAACAACGTTATGGACAGCCAACCCCACCGGTCTATCAACTGAGCAAAATCAACTCGACTTCAATTGCGCTTTTTTACTCTAAAAGTGATATTTTCACTAATCAAGAAGATGTTTCACAACTCATTAAAGACATTCAAGGTAAGCTTGTTACTTTTTCACCTTCAAAGCTATTTGTTAATCATTTTATTCTTACATTTTTTACAGTTCCATTGATTCGAAATTATTGTATAGATTCACCATCATGGAATCATTATGACTATCTGTTTGCAAAAGACTCTTATAAATACGTCAATTCGATAATTGCTGAAATTTTATCTACCTTTTCAAATTAAAAAATGTAAACTTCTCGAGCTTCAAGTAATATAATAAAAAAACTATAGCTATAAATGGAAGCTCTGGTGAATATCATTCCAAACAAGCCATTTAATGTGACTTCTTTTGAAAATTCAATCAGAATTTTGTCATCTTCTAGAATACCTTCTCCAAGCGATTGATTGCGTCAATTTTGAAAACTAGATTCTAGGATTTCTTGACATCGTTTTAATCCATCAATGTTTAAATTTGAGTTGAGAGAAGAAAATAAATTTATGAGCGAAATTGAATTCAAATAGCTATTGCAATCTTCAATTCAATTGCATCGAAATTCACTGTTCTATGAAAAGGAGATTGATTTGATAAAAACCTTTGGATTTAACTGTAAATCATCACATTTGATTGATTATCAATTCTGCGTTGATCAGTTATTCAAACATTTATCTGTAATTTTTAAAAATTGTCTTTAGGAAGAGCAATATTTCTCGGTTGAGCGACGTTTGAAATCGATATCATTTTGAATTAAAAACGCGTTAAACATTTATCGGTTAAATGAATTAAAAGAAACTGGTTTAGCTTTTCAATAAAGGATCTTCATTGCAACCATCATCTAATCGAGTTATAATTTTTCAAAGGACCAAACAAGCTACAGCAATACCGATTAATGCCGAATTTAATTTCAGGATTCATCAAACTTTAATCGCTAATAAAAATGTCAAGTCTTTTGAAGTTTCGAGTTTTTCTTACAATGGGCTAAACTAGCTCGCACTTGATAGTGAAATCACTAAACAAGAAAGCTTATGAGCCCAATTCCGAGTTTCATCTATTATTAGATGAATTTTACCATTTTGATTAACCTAGTTAGATTAGATCTACAATTTGTTGTTTTGTTGTTGTTTCACAATTAGAGTTTCATAAGCTGTACAAGTCTGATTTCCATCACATGTTAAAGGATCAAAATGTATCATTTGCTAAATGGAATCATTGGATTGTAGATTAGCTTTTGGCTATAATTTGAAAATCATCATCAACGTACAATGAGGTAGAGTAAAAATATTAACTTGTTTGCTAGCAATTGATTATAAAGAATGAAATTAAACAGCAAATATGTTTGCAATTTATATTTTCGATCGACATTTCAATGTATTTCGATGAAAATATAGCCAATACATGACTGAATTAACTCATCCAATGAACAGAAATAAAAATTTGAAGCGAACTTTGAATCAAATTTAGGATTTTACCTACATAATGATTGAATCAGTTTGATATCTGAAAAAGATGAGCCAGATTATTATTGAATAATGATTGATAAATAAATGAAAAAATATCTGATATTGATTGTTATTGGTTTCAAACAACTCTTTAAAAACATTGAAATGCCCATTCACTTGACAAACCAATTTTATTTTGAATTAGTAAAATGAATTCATTACAATGTTTTAGTTTACTTTTAACAATTTTTGTGCTTTTAGTGAATGTTGACTGTGACTTAAATGAACCTGATTATGAAACTGATTATGAGCCTGATTATGAAGCCATTATTAAACAATTGTTAGACCCTAAATATTTCAATAACGAAACTGTTAAATATCATTCAAATGATCCTGACTTTGACGCTTCAATTGAACAATTAATTGAGTCCCGAGGTTTCAATTATGAGAAACATTACATTGAAACAAAAGATGGTTACATTTTAGGTGTTTACCGTTTAATCAACCCATTTGTTGAACAATCAAGTCGCTCAAAACTCAAGCCAATTGTACTTCAACATGGTTTTCTTGGAGTTGGTTCAGACTTTTTAATCAATGCTCCTGGCGGTAATGCAGTTCCGTGTAATAACTCGACTGATAATTACTTTTTGAATAAACTCAATTCAACTGGAAACAACAATTTGGGCTTCTTATTATCAAACCTCTGTTATGATGTTTGGTTATCGAATTCAAGGGGAAACGGTTATTCACGTAATCACACAACATTGAACCCAGACAAAGGTAAGCTCGATATTTACTTTTATGCTAAAATCACATCATTGAACCGACAATTTTCTAATTTTATATTATATTATAGATGCTGAGTTTTGGAAATTCACTATTGATGATTTGATTGCTTACGATACTCCAGCAATCATTGATTACGTATTGGATCAAACTGGATTCTGTAAGTATCTTAATCAATTCCCTTCAAGAAAGTAACTCATAAAAAATGTCATTCGCTTTACAGCAAGCTTGGGTTGGATTGGACATTCCCAAGGAACTATGATTATGTTTGGTCTTTTTAGTGAGAAACCTGAATATTCAGTCAAAGTTAAACCTTTCATTGCCTTGGCTCCAGTTTTTTATGTTCAACATCTGAAAATGATTTTGAAATTTGCTGCTAAAATCCCTTTCATATTATCAATTCTAAGAGAGAGAGGAGGCGAATTGGCCGACAATATTCCAATAATGACAATACTTGATAAACTAACTTGTCCTAAATGGGATAAAGTATTGTGCTTTCGCATACTCTATCCAATTTTGGGTTACAATTTAGAGCAAATAAATACAACTCGTATCGACGTTTACCGAAATCAACATGGCTCTGGTTCTTCCCTTTGGAATCTGGTTCATTTCGGTCAAAATGTAAATTCTGGTGATTTCCATAAATTTGACTTCGGTAAAGATGAAAACCAGCGTCGTTATGGTCAACCAAAGCCACCCGTTTATAAACTAGACGCCATTAACTCGACATCAATTGCCCTTTTATACTCAAAAAGTGATGATTTGGGTGACCAAAAGGATGTTCAAAAACTCATTGAAACACTTAAAGGTAATACAGTAATTGAAGTCAATTTTTCAAAACTAATTTTCTTCTCTCAATACAGTTCCATTGCTGCGAGATCATTTCATACCTTTACCATCATGGAACCACTTTGACTTTCTCTATGCCCAGGATTCCTATCAATATGTAAACTCAGTTGTTATCGGTATTTTATCATCACTTTCAGATTGGCAATAAAGTAAAATGATCTCAACCTTTCAGCAATTTGTTTTTTTGTGATTCCCTTTTCATGTTTAAAAAGGAAAATGATTTCATGCAAATTTAACTACATTGGTCTTTTTACCAAGCAAACAATTAAACTAATTGTTCTAATTATCTTTCATTGTCACAAATTGCCTGGAGTTTTGCTTTCCCAGTCTTTCAGTTTCTTCATTGTTCCATCAACTACAGAATTACACGGAAAGATAAGTTACTTGGAACATGTTTAATGGCTTGAAATTGAGGTTATCTGTGGTTTCAGTCTGAAATAAATTCTTCCATGGTTCAGTTGATAATCATTCTTAGATTGCTTTCAACTTGACTGTTTGTTTTGCCAAGCCTCAGAAAAGAAAACAAAAAATGCAGTTTAAATCATTTCAAGCTTTTCCATTTTCTTCAATCAATTTAAACCCAAATCCAGTTGGTACATTGAATCTAACCGATTGCCCAATTAAAAATGTAATTCAATCATTTTCCTAATTGAAGCTGATTAAACAGAACAGTCGACATTAAAGACTGAGTGTTGAATACAGAGTAAAATTTTTTTGACTTTTCTTTTCATTTTCATGTTCATTAGCGTTTTAGCTCATGTCAACCTGAACAATTGATTGAACACGCACAAGCTAAATATAATAACCATAATAACAGTGAAAATTGATAGCAACAAATGAAACCAACTAAATAAAAGCAATTGTAAGGTTTTCTGTTGCCTTTCACTCTCCTTGGGTAACACTTTTCATGATGAAAACTCAAATTTCCTGGACCTTCTTCTGACTTTGCTTTCTTGTCCACTTTACTTTCTACTCAGGTTTACTGTGATTATCAAGCTTGAATGGACATTAATTTGGACACCAAGAAATGTCAGTGTTTTGATAAAGGCAACAGTTTTATGTTAACTTAAAGCACATTTCGTTTCTCCTTCTTCAGCTTTTCAGAGTTTATTGACAGACCTTTAGGTCTGACAATGGAAGCTCAATTGGATCCTTTCAACTGAACAAAATCAATTAGAATCGTGGAACAAAGAAAATCAGGCAAAATATTCTTCTATCATCTGATCAGCACACCTTCATCATCATGATATCATATAATTCAACAATCAAAAACATTTTGAAGGTAAAAGTTGATTTCAATGTTTATTGCCAATGCGCTTAAAGCTTGAATTCAGTCAGTTTTAACAAATAATTTCATTTACTCAATTTACATGATTGAAACAATGTTTCAATTTCAGCCTATTATTCAAATTGTGGAAATAGTTATCGATTTAAAAGCGTTTTTTACCTTAACTTAAGAAAAGAGCAAAAACTGTATCTTTTTGTGCACATTTTCTTCTTCCTCAAAATTTACGTTTGATTACGCTAATTGCATTTACTGTTGATCCTGATTAATTTATAGTCACACCAATAATAGTAATTAGTAATTAAAGAGAGGCACAGAGTAATTGAAATAATGAGAGTAAAATGTCGGTTTTGATTAGACTTTTCTTGGCTAATTCAGAGTGCACAATTAGTGCTCCAATCAGTGTTTATAATCAATTTAGTTGGTTAATGCTTACTTAAATTAAAAGACCATAATTCTGAAGATGAACCTCTCAAATCCTGGTAACCTCCATAGATATGCATTGAGTCTTTGTATAACACAGCTGAATGGGCTCGACGTCCATAGGGTTGCATTACAGTTCCGGGTTTACATCGAGTTGGACCTGAATTTCCTTGACGCCAGATGCAAGTACCTGGTAAGAGCAGTAAAAAGAGTTACAATTAATCTCAATAATTAATCTAGTAATTAGATTTGACGGTTTCGGGTAAAATTATGTATCCTTTCATTACTACAACTGTACAATCCAAAGGCAAAAACATACTTTAGGCAAACTCACAACTGTTCATGGACCAACCATAAATACTGTTATTATATTTATAGCCATTTCTCATGATAAACTCAATTTATTCATTTAGTTTCAAGTCAATTGATAACTCTAATTGCAGTTGTACATCTTAACAATCATTAAGCACATTAATGATGGCTACAATTTACACTCAATGGCTTTTGATTAGGGTTTACCAGTGACTCTTTTTGGTGCTTTGGGTGAGTCTGGTTATTGACTGGTGAAAACGCCTCTGACAAATATCTTGGTAATGATAAGTTGACCAATAAGTGATTAATTCTGGTTTAACATTAACCAGTTTTAATCTGGTTATTTTATGGTGACTTTTAAGATTATCTTTTAAGTTAAACTTGATTGGATTTAGTTTGTGATAATGAAAGCCTTTAATGATGAATAAGGTAAAAAATGATGAGGTTAACAGGGAGTTGAAGTTGGGTTTATCAATCAGCAAAAACTGGTAAAAATATTGAACCTGTTTTGGATTGAATTTTAAAGATGATGAAAAGGATGATGAAAAGGGAAGAAATTGGATGAAAAATGAATCGATAATAAATGCAATGATAAATTGAGTTAGTCTTTCAAAATAATTCAAGACAAAAATGGTTTTCCTTTTTTCACTTTTCTGTTAAATTGTCTTTCAACATTTTATCTGAAGAAATGAGAATGAAATTGAATTAAAAAGGCAATCAATTTTGTTGATCAACTTTCATTATTGGTTCATCTTCATAGACATTGATGTTGATAACATGATTACTTTTCCTTAATTGGTATCAAATTCAACAATCAATGTTAATACTATTCTCATTGTCTCTCGTATTATTGCAATGAACATGATGGTAATGGTGAAGACAATGAAAAGCATTAAGTTGGTAAACAGGAAAATAAAACAATAAGCAAGTTGAATGGATAGATATTATAGTAAATTAGATTTGCAGTTGAATCATGAATTATCTTGAATCTTTTTCAGCTTAAACATTTCTAATGTCAACCAAATAATTCCCAATTGATTTAAGAAAAAGCTTCCCTCAAAGATGTTATCATCATTTTACTAACCCATAATGTGTTTTTGTCCAACAATGTTTGTCTCAAGTAAATGTCTGATTCAGGAATTACATCGGAAATCATGTACATATTCATAATTTAAATAAAATGGAATCATCTTTACAATGTATCTTCCTAAAGTTTAATCAGTTTAACCATATTAGGTTTTACAATTTACTTATCTTTCAAAAAATGTATCTATTTAACCTAAACTGTTTGTCTGGTAATGATTTTAACCCTTAATAACTATTAGTCTCCATTTGTTTTCACATTTTGACACCAGATTGGGTAATCTTTTGTCTTCATTGAAACCATTACTCACTTTTTCATGCTTTCTGTTTATATCTTTTATTTCACCCATTTTCACCGTTTCTAATTGTTTTATTCATTTTAATCACTTGATTTGTATTTAGTTGACGTTATCCATTTTGATAATTCAATTGGTTTGTGTTTACTTACATCATTTATTATGAAAATGGCTACAACGAGTCAAGTATCAAGTAATGTACATTTTTTTGTTTTCTACCCTTTTTGCATGTCTCTCTAAAAGTCATTTGAATTATTATGGTGGTGATCACTTTTGTATTTCTACAATTGTTATTGTAATTTAGTGTATCCATTATTGTGCTCTACATTGTTGGATTAATTTACATTTTGCTGCCATAATTAATAATTTATTAGATCCCATGATAGCACACTTTACTGACTTGGTAATATTATCAAGTCTGCCGGGTTTTATTGTATTACCTCTTTATTACCTTACTGTTTTTTACTTTGTTATTTGTATCAGCATTATCTCTGTCAAGTTTAGCCATTGAATCAAATAAATTTCACAGGAAAAACAGTTGGAATTCATTTTGTAACTTTACTAGTCCTACAATCGATGTAAATATTGTATAAAAACGGAAGAACATGAAAAATCATTGTATTTGTAATAACTAATCTGATGTATTTACTTTTTAACAGGCTAACAAATCATTAAAATGCCAATGGGGCTGTTTAAACGTGCTGGGTCAGAAATTATGGCTTAATATATTCCAAAGTTAAATGAGGTGATTGGCAATATTGATGCAACTTTCTCCATTAATTATTGTTAAATCAACATTAACTTAGAGACAGATATTTTATATCTGATTTCAGACCCTTCATTCTGATTTATCTTCCAATTTGCGCAAACATGAGAAAAGTTGAATAATGATAGCCAGTATTTCTGTCAATGGTTATATTTCGCAAAGAAAACAGATCATGGATTGATTTTTCGTTAGGGGCTGGCTTACCTAAATCAAGTATCCAAAGCGGAGTCTCAGTTGAGCTCGAAAAACCAACTTCACCTCCAAAAACAAACAATTTATCCTATGGCAATCATGAAAGGAAGAAACGATGATTTTATCAATTTTAATGAACAGTGAGCCAATGGCAGTGATGAACTTACCTTCCAAGGAATAATTGTATGCTCCTGAAGATTTGGGGGTTGATCACCCCAACATTTCACTTCTTCCCAAGTATTTTGACCTGATGTAATGAATGTAAATGTCAATGTTATCTCAGCACATTAATTGCAATAATCAAGGAGGATAAGGATTAAAGGATAAGTTTATTTGCTGTCTAAGGGATTATTAATCAGTACGTGCATTAAACAAAAAGCATTGAATGGTTATTAACACCTGATCGGTTTCCTGGTTCACCCGATCGATTGATTTCTAATGAAAGGTTATCATTCAGGTAGAACTGATCAATTGATGATTGAAACAAAAGAAGTGTGGTATTAAATGATCTAAATAACCGTTCGATGAACTAAATTAGCTATATTTACCTGGATCAAGCCTCCAGAGATCTTTCAAAGGTCTATTACCACTTCGACCTCCCATAAGGTAGATATGTCCGTCAGGAGTTGCACACATTGCATGTTTACACCTTGAATTAGGGGCTTCTTCACAATTTTCAAAATCATCTTCTAATACTCTACCTATTGTTTGAACTGGAGACCACATAATTAGTTAGCTGTTATTGTACAATAACAACTCTAACTGATACAAGGTGCTCGTTTGATTACACTAATCCCATTTAGTCCATTAATGATGAATTGTCAAACATTTTTGGTTAAATAAACGCACATTATTTGAATTTGTGTAAAAAAATATGCAAAAAAGTTGGTTAACTTGAAAATCCCACCTCATTGGATAAAAGACACACACGCAGACACAATGTTGACAGTAAATTGTTTGTTTCTCAACAGCGGCAAATGAATCACATTGGGATATCCAGATGATGAACACACAGATGTAAGGAAATTCTGATTACATCAGATTGAAATGTTTTTATTCCCTCACAACCTCCAGTCAAAGGGAAAGTAGCTGGAAACCCTGACATATCAGGATGGCGCATGAAAATAAAAGGATAAGTGCATGAGCATTGTTGAAACCTTGATGAAGATGACGATGATTATGAGAAAAGAGAGCAAAAAATATCATGTAGTTTTATTATTGATCTGATGGATCGATATTTCCATCCAATTGTAAATCTAATTCTTACTATGACAAAGGTTTGCTCAAACTCTGAACCATTGATCCAGCATCACGAATCATGATGTCTTCGTTTTTCTTCTTATCTCCTACTTTTTCATACTATATTTTTTCAGTTAGAAATCAATTCAAAACAAAAACGTGTTCATCAAGTATCAAAAATCATGATTGCATTCAAAAGGCTTACAATTATTGATACAACTGTAGATTATTTTCATCGTATTTTCATCGTATTTTCAGAGTATGAGTCAATTAAATAGTAATAAATCTCATAAACTACATACAATATATTCACCTGTCTATTTACCAATCATTAATGATGAGATTCATATGATGAATTTATGTGTCAACCGTAAAATTGTCATAGAAAATGAAATGGTTTACTGTTTAATTTTTGGATTTACTCACAGCTGGGTAGATTAAGATTAGTTGTAGTTGATCCAGGAGAGTTTAAAATACACAGTTAACTAATTTTAAGATTTTATTCATAATTTCATTTAGGAATAAGTCGGCTATGATTTGATTACCTAAATAAATATACAACTTGTAAAAACAGACAAGGATGCTTTCAGGTATCTTTTGATCCTAGTTTATCAGCAAACGAGAGCGATTGTTATCTTTGCTAGCTACAATGATTAATTAAACTTAAAATATTCAAATCTAATGAATTTAAATCAAATAATATGAATATGATTTGAAAAAAAACACCAAGACTTGGAGCGCCATCTTGATGATTTCATTTAAGCTTTTATAGATTTTATTCAATTGCCATTGACCTGATCATGTGTTAAAGCCTGCTTAAAACTCAATCATTGCTTGAATTAAAATAAATTATAACCTTCAAATAAAAATCAAGGTTAATACCAACTATTGAGTTTAATTAAGTAAACCTAAATCATCAATTGACGTATAAAGTGACCTCTTACTGAAGAGTGAACAAAAGCTCTTATTGTTTTAAGAACAAATAGCAATTATCATAAAAGTAAAACAATAATACATTTTACATGTTTACTGTTTGATACCAAAGATGATGATTACGATTGTGATGATGAAGATGCTGGTGATGACGCTTATTAAGTTATTATTGTTTCCAGTTTACCATTTGATTGTTAAGAACAACTAAGGTAATTCAGTTTTTATCACAGAGTCTAAATCATCTTGTTGATTTAAGTATCTACTTTTTTGACGCCAATTGTGACCCCAATTATATTTATAAATATATTTTTTTTAATTTGCTTTTTACTTGTATCTCGCCGTTGATTAATCTATTTCAATGATGAAGATACACAACTGCGATAATTATGTTTGCAAAGATAAATCCCATCTTGGATTGATATCAAAATGTGAATGTTGTTTTGACTAAAATGTCATAACAGACAGCAATTTGTTTCAATTATTTACACATTTTTCAATTAGACGTCATAGTCAACCATGTTTTAATGATTTTAAAGTAAGATGCAGAAAAAATTCAGCATTTATCTGTAAACATTTCTTTATTGTTATCAGAGGTAAAGTTCATCAACCAGAAAAAAACAAACAAATTACTAGTGATAACCAGAGTAAACATCAAGTTGCACCTAAACTCTGGTTTGGGTAAACATTTGGGTTTTGTTAAACTTCACTGCTTATTACATTTACATTGCTATAACAATGAGCAAATGATTAGTCAAAAGGGTTAACTTGTAAAAATGTAACCAAGCGATGTAAGATGGCAGCCAGAGACTGCAAAGTTGCCTTATGATTGATTGAACTGATACAATCGTTATTTAACTAATTAGTTTGACGTAAATGAAAAGCTAATAAGACATTTTAAAGTTAAATGTTAACTTGTCAACTATTGATAATCACCGGTGATGATTAACAATTTCAAATGCAATGAATACATTCAACTGAAACAACTAATTGAAGTTGCAAGAGATGACTGTGAAAGTAGCTCGAGTTGACTTTTAAAAGCGTTTTTTTCAACTCATTGATTCTAATCTCTAATGGACCTGACCTCAGCTGATTACCTAAATTGTATTCAAGGGTCAGTAAAATGGTTGTATAATTGTTCACTTAAAGATCAATTTGAATATCTTACAACGGTCAACTGGCTTTAGTTAACCCAATGTAAGGACAAACAAGATGGAAGCATTTTTACATAATCTTTTGGGCTCTCTTTACGTTTAGCCACTAATATGATTCAAAATGAAAACAAAAGATTTTTCAATTTACTTGCGTCCTTTCTTCTTCTTTCTCACTCTTTCTAAATTATCTTCTCTTTCTCTCAATCCCTGTTTTGTCACTTATTTCTATTTAACTGTCTACATTTGCTTGTCATCATCATAAAATCATCATTTTCATCATCCATCCCCTTGGTAACATGCTCAACAGCAGCTTCCATAGTGAGTGAACATTATCAGTTATCAGTAACTGTGGTTCTTTAATTTCTGATGTGTTTTTTTTCTTCCTTTGAGTGTTGATGTATTTTTATTTATAAATACAGATATTAAATGTCATCTTAATTCAGTTTTCAACACAACCTCGAAATAATAGTTATTAATAACCAACTTTATACTTAACCAACAATCTACCTTGTTAATTTAATTACAGTTTTGGTCTTCTGCTACTACTGTTTTCACTTTTTTGAAGCTCTGTCTCTTCAATACTTAAATTAATTGTCGTAAACTCAACATTTCAGGATTCTTTTGCTATTATAATTGCAATAATTTGGTTTCATAATTCTTACCTAGTTTATCAACAGTGCTGGATATTACAATAATTTTGTAATTGTGAATTTTTCTTGTTTTACTCTTGTGTTTGATTTAAACGAGACCAACTTTACATTCCATTCACAGAAGCTCAATTGATTATTTACCTGTCTACGTTTATTTTGCCAACCGTCTCTTTCATTGTCAAGGTTCCTCTGGCTATTTGGATTCATTACCTTTTGTCCTCTTTGACTCACTCTGGTTGTCTTTAGCTTCTTTTTTCTCTGACTGGTTTTCTGGTTCAAACTGGTTAATCCAGGAATCAATACTATTTATTTTTGGTAAATCAACGAAACTCGCTTATTCCAACAAAGCTCTTGAAACAAAATTATAATTTTTAAATATTATGGCCACTGTTACCATGTCACAAGCTCATTCAAATTACTCGACAACCAGTTCATCAAACCAGTCAAATTACAATGAAAATGATTTATCATCAAAATTTGGTCGTATCAAGTTCTCAGATGGACCAACTCTCATTGTTTGTGACATTGACAATGATGGATGTAATAACGCTTTGAAAAGATCAAATGAAGATGGTGCAATGATGATGATGATTACAGCATCTACATCCAAAACAACAGCAGCTAAATCACCAGCAACACCAAATAACATTACCGGTGGAAATCCGTCTTCACCATTGTTGAAGGAAGCAATTGAACGGTCACCATCAACATCTTCACTGAGTGTACCAACCATTGATGTCGATGAGAAAAGGCCACCTCTTCCAGACGAAACCATGATGATTGACGATGCACTATGAACCAGCTTTCGGATTCATACCAACTCAAAATACGATGAAAAACAACATTGTGATAACCATTTTTTCTCTTTTTTTTCTTTCTTCCTTTTCCTTGTATCCATGAAAGAAGCAAAGCACGTATAAATATGTCTCCAGGAAATGAGCAACTTGAATCAACATCAATGAAATGTTTATTCAGAAACATTTCTCTCAATCTCTCTTGTTCATTTTCAGTTCATAGTCCGAGCCAAAATTGATTTACTTGCAAATAATAGATCAATTGTTGTTTTGCTGCATTCATCCTCTTTTTTTTTGTATCACCAGCAAATTGTCAAATTAACTCATTTTTCTGGTTTCCTAACAAATCTATTTTTCTCTTGATTCTGTCCCACTCTGGGTTTCAGTAAACCTTTAAGGTGCTCTTGTAATCATTCTCATGGCTATTATTATCATTATCATCATGTTGTTAATCATTCAACTATTTGTACAAATGCTAATTCACTTGCTGATAATGCGTTCAAGCAAACACAGATGTAATAGATTTTACAATGTAATTCGCAAAGTTAGTAAATTAAGACAATTAATATTGTATACTTTCTCATCATCATTTTAGATAATGTGAAAGTCATTACTTAATTGTAGACCTAATTTAGGTGAAGTGTTTTCTTAAATTCACATATAAATATATAAATTAATATACATTCATAAATGTTATCCCAAATTAACCAGTAAACCTAATTTTTTGGGATAACCTTTTTTCAGTAAAAATAAAAAGCGAAATGTATTAGATTATTCTTGCACAAGACAACTTGTTCTTGTAATTGAAATAAATTTATTGGAATTTTGGTGAAAAAAACACTATTGAATCTCTTTTCTTTCCAATTCTCAGATTAACAGTGTTTAATCATTACCACTTTGTGGTTGATTGACCTAACCAAAGATTCGAATTCTCAAGAGCTCAATGACAATGGATTACAATCCTACAACAATAATGAAGTCTGTCTACCTTCAGAATCTGGGTGGATTCTTGATTTATAATAAATCATTAGCATAACCGATTAATGACCTTGCAAGTGTTCATCAAAAACCAATATTATTATTAATGAAACCACCATCATCACCATTATCATAGTTAACTTAATGATAAGTTTACAAGGGAAGTCACCAGATTTGATTAACTTGAAAAGGAATTAAGAAATTTCATCGCCAAGGTTCATTATCTATTATTATTTGAATGTTAATCAAGATCCGTTGAAATATGGTTTGAAGAAGAAGAGAAAAATCTGAATCATTTACAGTAAAGTTTCATGATGAACGAGATGATTGTTGGGGTGAAGATGAGTAAAACTAAAAGACTGATTGATAGTTTTTACGTCAACTGAAATGATGCTAATCTAAAATAAACTTTTTGACGTTAATTCTTACCCTTTTTTTCCTCTCATAAATTGCTTGAACACACATTTTTTTGGTGAAACACAATTTTTACAAAAGGAAAGATAAAAACTATCAACTAATTAGCAATTAACTTCTTCAGGTGTTTCCCTTTCAACATTCAATTTTAATTTACTTGCTACAAACAATAAATTTCGACTGTTGGTTAATTTCAGGTTTAATTTGATCGATCATTCAATCACGGTCATGGAATCAAGGGATTAATTGATTAACATATTTCAACTCTGATTCTGACCAAGGTAGCTCAACCTTCAATTGGTTCATGGTCAATGTCATCTTCATTTGTCAATCCATTCGTCCATTCATTTTATCATCCAATATCAAGTACCAACTTGGTTTAGCATAACAATTACATTTATCAAGGAGATTATTGCTCAGTCTTCCTGCCATCTCATCCATTTCAGTATATGAACACACTTTTCATGAGAATGTTTATCCATAAATTTAATACTAATCATCAATACTGATGTTGAGATAAATAAAACACTCCGCTCAGTTAGGATATAAAAATAGTTAAAGACAATAATTTGCTGAGATCAAATACTTTTGAGCTGAATTTACTATGAAAGTAAATTTGTTGCGAAAATTTGATAAGTGAAAATTTCTAAGAAATTAATAACAGTAAATAGCGATTGATTACTTCAGTATAATTGTTTTCTCACTGGATTGACAATTAGACTAGGATGTTGACATGGAAAAGATTATTTGTTAAACTTTTTGATGATATTCATTTGAACAGCTCGAATTCTTAATCAACAATGAATAGTTTAATTGGATTCAACTGGATTTACTTCTAAAATTGAAAAAAAAGCAAACAAACTAACACACAATTAAAGCTGATTGAAGGACTGACATAAATACAAATGAAATGATAGAAATGAACAAAATTATTACAATAAATAATCAGATGGAAAAAAAACAGAGCAAAAAAAAACAGAAAAATAACTACATTATTTTCACTATTTATAAATGAGGTTCATAATTGACAGGCAAATGTTATCGATCAATTATTGTAAGATGATGAAGATTTGATAATGATTTGATACAGGATTGAATGAGCGTTAAATTGTTTAAAAAATGGTCGTCCCATAGATGGCCAGTTTGCTTGACTGTTATATCATTATTATTATCACCATAATTATTTTGTAGGCAACAATATTTCAAAATGATTAAACTGGATAATTGTAATTTTATAACAGATGCAGGTTTATCAAGAACATTATAACAAATGAAATTTGTGTTGATAGCTGGTCCATGAAGATTGCCCTTCGTTGATACTTAAAATTCAGTTTGTTCACGGATTGGACTTTTCTAGGACAAGGTTATCCAAAAACAGGTTCAGCAAAAAAGTTCACTTTGATCTGTCCTAAATAGTCTCATCAATTTAGCGGTTCATTTCGGAAGTTACAATTTTCATCAAAATAGTGAAACGAGTCAGTCAACTTGAATCATCTGCAATCAAATTTGACGATTTTTATTTTACACAAAGAGGTTGGATGAACTTTTTTTATGATCGGGTGATTGTGCATGTTTTATCAGGTTGAATGTTGCTGGTGATGTTAAATTGATAGGTATAGAAATTTATTCACAAATTGATCCAGTAACAGGTGACTTTGTTTACTTTCTGTTTTTTGTCCACATCGCTCTTAATAAATGCTGTTGATGCATCAGATTGGTGGATGTTAATGATAGGAGTTGAGTGCTTGCTTTTCATGTAAGTTGATATGATGAATAGAATGAAGAATTGGACCAAATTGTGTTTCAAGTGATTTATGAAATTGGGTCAATTGATGCTTGGAAATTCGCAATGGTTTTCCCTCTTTTCCTATTTCTCACTTTCATCTCTCTTTTAAACTTCCAAGTTCCAAAATGAAATTCACAAAGATAGAAATCAATCCTGGTGTGAACTTGGAATAATTTGTTCCTCAGATTATAATGTAAAATAAGGGACAAAGTAGGATACGATGATGAAAAAATGGTGATAAAGAGAGTAACTGTAATAATTGGAACTGATGATGTTGATGAAGATGTAAAAAACATGATGATAATGATGAAAGGCATCCCAATGGATGATGTTTACAAACTTAATTGTTGGCAAAATTCCAAGGTTTAAATGTTAACTGTATTCTGGTTTCAGGGTGAATATGATGAGTCAAAATGGAGCAACAGATCCGCCACGATTCAATTTGATTCACCTTAGTCTTTATATTTTTGTATTGTTATCAGTATAGTCACCATCATTTACAATTTACTTGATTTCTTCATTTCATTTATTTACTTTGTTTTTCCTCAATTGATTTGATTAAATTACTCTGTAAAAAATTAAAAAAGAAGAATAATTAATAATAATTCTCAATGGAAGAACAATGTTAACTTATTATTGTCTAATTCTGTATTTTTTATGCAATTTGAGCTAATTATAGAACTATTTTTGTAAATATTTCTAATTGAAACAAGATTCAAACGAAGGTCAATTCAACAGTTTGACTGTCCTTAGCAAATCTTGTTTTCTTTCACCTTGTTTAGCTGAATGAAAAAGTCATAACTATTAAATTGAATCAAACTATTTAAATTTAAAAAATCCTTTACTCTGACCTTCGTTAAACTTGTTTTATTTGTTGTGTGTAGTATACAGAAGAAAATGTTAGTAATAATGAGAGGAGAAAAGGTATGATTTTGGAAAAACTAAGAAAAATGGTTTTGAATGCTTTTTGAAAACTATAGATTTTCACCTTGGACTGGAAAGGTCACTGATCACTTTTTGGACATTTCCCTGCGTCATTTGTGGTCAAATTTGTTCTTTTTTATTTCTCAATCAGCTTTTCATTTTTTGTCCTTTTTTATTTACACTTATCAGTTTTTAATTTGTTTTGATTATTTGTTTTGGTTTGCATTTTCTTCGTTAACTTTTCTTCGAGGAAACGCTCTAACTGTGAAATTATTAGGCACCGGTATCGTTATCGGCATCGGTACCACACCTGTTCTCACACCTCCTCCTTCTGTCCTATTTGGATGAGAGAGGGTTTAAAGAAGGAAAGAGGAAGATGAAATAGGAGAGAGATAGAAATAAATAAAAGTAAGTGAAAGAGCTATAAAGGGCAATTAACTGGCAAAAGGCGAAATCGAGAACAAAACAAAGAAATTATGAGAATCAATCGAGAGGTACAATTTAAATCTGAAGGAATGGTTATTAAGAAATGTGAATAATAATTTCAAGTGGCCTTATTAATGAAGTTTTGTTTTGCTTGTATTGATAGTCTGATATAAAATAATGAAATTTAATCAAAAATTGTACTTGAACGCAAATTCCTTTTGGTGAGGGGTGCAGGTATCAATTCTCCTGCCGTTGCTCCCATCATCCCAGCACCGTTTGGAGGAATGAATCCTGATACTGTTGTGCTACTACTTGGTATTGGGATCGGACCGGTACTAAATAAGGATGGACGATGATTGTAAACCATTGGGATGGGTCGAAGGTCAAGTGGTATATTTCTATTTTCAGGGTCGTGTAGAACATGCTGTTGTAAGAGTGAACGATCAAGATGACGATCGCCTTCAGGGTTGCTAGATCCAATAACACCATCTCCAGCGCTACTAACACCGACACTAACTCCAACACCAACACCAGTCCCGACTCCAACGTGACTTCCAGCTGTTCCGACGCCTCCTCCTACTTCACCTCCACTGACATTGCCAGATTCACCTTGTTCTTCTTTACCATTCTGAGGACGATTTCTACCCTAAAGAACGCATTAAATTAACAAAATGAATCAGTAAAAAAACAAATAGCAAAGAAAAGGAATAAATTTAACTTACGAATTTAAGAAGATTCCAGTCAAATATATAATCATATGTAAATCCTTGCCTATGAAATAAATTTCTTAATAGTTGCCTTAGATAAGAATAATCTGGTTTATCCTCGAATTTGAGTTTCCGGCAGTAGTTCAGGTATGTGGCGAACTCTGAAGGAAATCCACGACAAAGGTCATCAACTGGTGTAGTTAATTTTTTCTCACTTATTCGCTCATACTTTTGGCGTTTGGTTGCTGCTCTCAAGCCTTGCCAAGGAAGGCTGCCTCTGTTAAAATACATGAGAACATAACCAAGAGATTCAAGATCATCCCGTCGACTTTGTTCTGATGAAAAAAAAATTATTATGATTAAGATCATTGCTCCGCAAATTGAACTTTTCAGTTGCTTACCAATTCCTAAATGTGTATTGATACTAGCATAACGGGCAGTTCCAGTTAAATTTTTATTTTCACGGTAAGGTATATGTTGATGGGATCTACTGTCGCGAAATTTCTTGGCAAGGCCAAAGTCAATAATATATACAAGATTTCCTTTCTTCCCGAGGCCCATGAGGAAATTATCTGGCTTTATATCTCTGTGTATAAAACTTTTAGCATGGATAAATTCTATTCTATGAATCTATTTTGAAAAATAAAAATAAGGAAACAAAAAAAGTAAATCGTTAATTAATAAAACAGTAAGAAACAAGAAGGAGGTGAATATGAAAAAACGTAAACAAAACACACCAATTGATCCGCGAGTAGGAGTACAGTCTTTAAACTAAATTTTCGATTACAAAAGTTGAACAAATCTTCTAAACTTGGACCTAATAATTCCATAACCATCACATTATAATCCCCTTCTGAGCCGCACCATTTGATAGAAGGTATTCCGACTAATAAAAGAAAGAGAAAGAGACAGAGAAAGAGAAATAAAGAAAAAAAAGATGTTGAAAAAAGAAAGGCTAGAAAGGTGTTTCGCCTTGACAGAAGGAACTGGTAAGGTGAGAGAAACATTTATATTGGGCAATGGCCTCTAAATGAAAATAAAATGAAGAATGGATTGTAATTACTCACCTCCTCCATACATCATCCGGTATATTTTACTTTCTATGTGCAGTTGAGGATGCTTTGTCTTAAGGCATTCTAATTTGATAGCAACTTCTTCTCCAGTTGCAATATTGGTACCTACAGGTGACCATTGACGTAACCGTCAACACAATTGAAAGTAGGAAACGAAGAAAGAAAGAGACGAAGAATGAAAGAAAGAAAGATTGAATTAATGAATGAGTAAATGAGTGAATGAAGGGAAAGATGGAAGGAAAGAATAGGTACTTACCGAGATAAATATCACCAAAAGAGCCTGATCCAATTTTACGACCAAGCCTATATTTATTTCCTACTCTTAATTCCATTATTTGGATTTTTGTTTCCTATTTAACCGTAAATGTAGTTTAAAGATGGTTTTGCGAGTTAGAAATCAATATTTTATGAAAAAAACTTAACTAAGTCAATTGTTGATTAAAGAAATAAAAAAAAAATTGGTGAAATTCAAAGAGTAATGTAATGAGAGACGTCACGAGATGATCTCAGCTTCAGTTTGAGGTTTATTTCTCCGGTTCACAATCAGAAGGCGCTTTTAGTGAAATTTGTGCTAAAAAATGAAATCAAAAATATTAAACAAACTAAATCAAACAATCCGATGTTCAATAAGTATATTTTAACTGGCTCTTTGGTTGGACAAATCAAAGGGCTTTTGAATGCCAGCGTCATCTGAGAGTGAACTGGGTAATAAATCTCAACATGAACCTTTCAAGCTGAGATGGGCTTAGAATAGCTAGTAACCAGTAACCACCAAATTCAATCTTCACAGTTATAATAACTGAATAATCGACGGTTACCTAAGAAAAGCTTTCACGGTTACTGAGGCAGATAAGCGTCATCTAGCGAAAAATAGGATAACTTCGATCAAAACAAAAATCGAATCCAAGATCCGATCCCATTTCTAGGTTTCATTTTAATTCAACTTGAGAGTTCAACTGAAGGACAGTTCCAATAAAACTAATTGGAAATTAAAATTGTTGCTTTAATTCAAACCAATGACTGAAGCGCTAGGTTAGTATTTAATTCTTTAATTATCGTGTTATACCATATTTATGATTCAATAATAGATAAATCATTTTCTATATTTATTATTTGGTTTTTTTATTTCACTTGCGTTAGATGATGATTATGCTTACTGCCCAAACTGGCGAGAGGCTCATTATAACATGGCCCGATTAGGACCTCGTTACCATCCACTGGATGTTTTTACAAAGTTTGATGATCATCGTAAACCAATTGATAAATATATTTATGGTACTGGAGTAGGTGCAATATCTGGTTTTACCGCTATGGCAATGGGTCAATATGCTTCTGGCAAACCCGTGTTCTCTCAGATTTATCGACATGCAGCTGGTATAATGATTGGTTTCATTGGTGGATACTTTGTTGTTAAGTATTCAATCAAAAGAGCTACACTTGAACAATCTAGATTGATGCATTATATTCAATCGCGCCCTGAATATTTTCCTCCAATAGGTAAATTTGAATCAACATGTTTTTTTTGAAAAACAAATAATTGATCTTTTTTTAATTATCAAATTATCAGACAGGTACAAATACAAAGACACATTGGGAGCTCATCGTATGGTCAGGATTCTCCGTTAATTAGGCTATATTCTGTAATATATTGACGAATTATTCGTATGGCGACTAAATAAATTTTAATCATGATTTAAGCAAATTAACAATTTAAAAAATCTTTTAATTACTGCATCTTATTCAAGCTACATTGAAAATGAGAAAAAATTATATGTTTTCTCTAGAATTTAAAGATATTTTTTTCAATTTGTATTGTAAAATTGGTAAGATTGGATCATCTTCTGTTGGTGAAGGATTGAGATGTTTAAGGGGTCCTGCGGATTGAGCTGAATTATTAGCTTCGATTCCAGAGCGTTGATAAAACGAAAACGTTTTATTGATGTGTTTTTCGAGCACGTTTGTTTGCAGTTTACCATTTTTTTCCAAAAGTTCTTTCGGAATGTTAGCGAATTTGTCAAGATTTGACTTTTTCTCTTTTTTCTGGGTTTTTTCAAAATCGAGCGATTGTTTCGATCCCCCAGATTGTGTTTGGGGCTGCTCGACAAGTGTCTGAAGACCAGAATCGATCGTTAAACTGGATTTCTTGAAGTCATCAATTTTTGTAAATTCAATTGAATATTTTTCACTTGCATATTTTTCACTTGAATATTTTTCACTTGTATATTTTCTCAACAAATAATCTTCACAAACATTGTGAATGTCCGAAAGAACATTTTTAAACAAATTATAGTCCAAACTCTGCTTACCAGCAATTATTTTTCGCCATTGTTGGCTCAAGGTAGATTTGGTATGGCTTGAAATTGTTTTATCGAACCAAGAATATTTAAAAATTTCATCGATAATGGCGGAGGCAGCAAGAAACATTTCACCATTGGCACTTTTATCTGATTCAAATTCATAAAGAATTTGGAATCCTTCCAGTATATAACTAAATTCAATTAATTTTAAGTAATTTGATGCATTCATTGTCAAATTTAAAAAAACTTATAAAAATTTCTATTAAAAAATCAATATTTGAAAAGAAAAACTTTTGTCAAAATTATAAATTGAAAATACTCTTCATTGGTATTCCTCTCGGAGAAGACCATATGTTGTCTACTCAATTTATGGCAAATAGATGGAGCTATAGTACTGATGCATTTATAGTTCCCACTGAAGGACAGTTTCCATAAAATTGATTAAAATTGAAGAATTAACTTAATTCAGACCAATGGCTGAAACGATTGGTGAGTATTTAATTCTTTAATTATCGTGTTATACCATATTTATGATTCAATAATAGATAAATCATTTTCTATATTTATTATTTGGTTTTTTTATTTCACTTGCGTTAGATGACGATTATGCTTACTGCCCTAACTGGCGAGAGGCTCATTATAACATGGCCCGATTAGGACCTCGTTACCATCCACTGGATGTTTTTACAAAGTTTGATGATCATCGTAAACCAATTGATAAATATATTTATGGTACTGGAGTAGGTGCAATATCTGGTTTTACCGCTATGGCAATGGGTCAATATGCTTCTGGCAAACCCGTGTTCTCTCAGATTTATCGACATGCAGCTGGTATAATGATTGGTTTCATTGGTGGATACTTTGTTGTTAAGTATTCAATCAAAAGAGCTACACTTGAACAATCTAGATTGATGCATTATATTCAATCGCGTCCTGAATATTTTCCTCCAATAGGTAAATTCGAATCAACATGTTTTCTTTGAAAAACAAATAATTGATCTTTTTTTAATTATCAAATTATCAGACAGGTACAAATACAAAGACACATTGGGAGCTCATCGTATGGTCAGGATTCTCCGTTAATTGTAATTGGTTCTGTTCAATATGTTGCCTAACTAGAAATGTAAATGAAATAAATAGTGTTTAATGGATTTTACTGGTGTATTTGGTTTTTCACGAAAATTGAAAAATTTTTAATTCACATGATATTTATTAGTGAAACATTTTCTTACTGTGATGAAAATATTGCATTGCAAGTTTCTTGAGATTGCGGAAAAGACAAATTTTTATTGATTGATGATTAGCAAGCCAAGTAACAATAAATTGAAAAATAGGAGAAATCGCATAATTTTGTTAAATGTTTTAAATAGATAAACTCAGCAGATATCAATGCAGGAAAACTACATAAAAAAAACATTCAACGATTCTCCTAATTTGATATTCCGATTTTGCCTCTCTTTGGTTATTAGAAGATGGCCCCTGTATGATGTTTATATTTTCTTTGATATGATTTTTTAACCAATTTAAATGTTCTCTTTTTTGGTTTTGTTTTTGTTTTTTTCCTATTGTGATTAATTGAATTTTCAAAGATAAATAAATTTTAATCCTTGAACCGTTCAACATCAGCATTAAATTCACGTGTAATCTTACTGAAACATTTTCCCTTTTACTCTCACCTTCTCACTCTCTCCTCTTAGTATTTTGACTATTTTTTTTTGCTTTTTCTTTCACTCTTATCATCATCATCATGTCATCAACAAAGCAAGCTATGATGGACAATAAATTAATTAAATTTAAGAAATTAATTTATCAAGATGAGGTCACAGATTTAAATGAATTGCGTTCAATGGCATGGGCAGGTGTACCACCAGCAGTTCGTCATGTAACGTGGAAATTATTATTAGGCTATCTTCCTGTTGTAAGGGAAAAAAGGGCTGCAGCTTTGGCACGTAAAAGATCTGATTATCAGCATTATGTTGAACAATATTACAATAATAATCGATGCCCAGACGATGAGATTTGGAGACAGATTCACATTGATATTCCTCGAATGCAACCTTTGGTTTCAATTTTTCAGCAAGAAATTGTTCAAAGAATATTTCAACGGATACTTTATATCTATTCTATTCGTCACCCAGCTTCAGGCTATGTTCAAGGAATGAATGACCTTGTGATACCTTTCTTTGTTGTTTACTTGTCCGAATTTATGCCAACACATTCATTATCGGAATTGGATCATGTCAATGTATCAACTCTTTCTGAAGAAGTTTTACAAGGGGTAGAAGCAGATTCCTTTTGGTCTTTAAACAAATTATTGGATTCCATTCAGGATAATTATACTTTTGCTCAACCTGGAATACAAAGTTTAGTTCATCTTCTTTCTCGAGTAATGTCTCGTATCGATTCTAAGCTTCACAATCATCTATCCAGTAATAATGTCAACTATCTACTATTCTCTTTCCGTTGGATGAATAATCTCCTCATCCGTGAACTGCCTTTACGTTGTATAATTCGCCTTTGGGACACTTATTTGGCTGAAGGAGCTTTGACTTCGTCTACCGCCAATGTTTCTAGTTCATCTACAGGTTCCACTCTAACGTCCAGTCTCTTAGAATCGTCTAATTTAACTTCTACCATTACCAATAACTCTCTTGGTAATGGATCACCATTCGCAGCATCTTTTCATCTTTACGTTTGTGCTGCCTTCCTACGATATTGGTCTAAAAATTTACTTCAAGAAAATGATTTTCAAGGACTCATACTGTATCTTCAAAATTTACCTACTTTTCACTGGGGAGACAATGAAGTTGAGTTATTGGTAGCCGATGCATACTCATTGAAAGAAACATTTACTCCCAACCATCTTCTTTCATCATGAATCCCATTGTTTGAATTTCCGTTTCGAGAAAATTGGTACTCAACTAGCAATCAACACACTAATGCAAATGGTGAGTTTATTTATTCTTTTCTCATGTCTTTTCTTTATTTTTCATTCGCATAAATTGTATGAATTAAATACAAATTGACTGGTTTGTTTCATTCTCTTCTGTATTCATTGAATTTTCTACGTATAACAATCTTTTCATCTTTTTCCCTAACCTGACCTTTCGCTGCTCATCTCAGTTAAATACCATTTTTTAACAATTTCTGTTTTCTGTTTTTTATTTTCCTTTCAGCTGGAAAAGGCCTTCATTCTCTCAATATTTTGGTTCCTTTTAGTTACTTTTCTGCTCACCATAAATTGATCTGTTGATTCTCATCATCTTACTTAGCTTAAATTAATCAAGGCTACAGTAAAAAGAGCTATCTAAAGAGAAGAAAAGATATAATTCGCAACCGGAAGAATTTCAATGCCTTTCTTTTGCTATAAATTAACCAATTGATGAAGTTCATGCTACTGTACATATTGCTGATGGTGATGATTATTTTTTGTTATAATGAAGGTGAATGGTGAAGCTGATAACCAACTAAAAGTCTATTATTTTGCCGCGCTTCTAATGTTCTTAATAATAAGCCCAAAAGAAACACATCATCCATAATGTTTTCCACCCTAACTTTCCTATTATCTAATATAACCAACTATCAAAAGAATGAATAAATTCAAAGACAACGGATGGACTCGTGTTTTCCCGGAAGAATAATGATTAAGATTAAAGAGAATGAAGATCAAATGAACAAGCATCATTTGAAAGTTCATCCTCATTTTCTGGTGTTGATATTAAATTTGATCACACTGAAACATCATCGTTCTGGTTATACGCTTTGGTTAAACTTGACCGAGAAAATTATTTCAATTAAAAGACTCACCACCTAAAATAAACTGCAGAAATACAATAAAAAAGATCAATCAAATTTCCACAGCAAGAGATGCAACTTTCTGGAGAAAGGACAACAATCATCTTTAATGCTCATCATTAATAACATCATCTTCTTTCTGATAATCATAATCATCACCATGAACATAATCATTACCAACATTGTCATAATCACCATAAGTCCAACATCAATGAAAAAGAAATCCGAATCTTTTTATTTCTCTCTTTTTGCTGCTCTTCTGAATAACCTTACTGTACTTTGTACAAGCTCAATAATTGATCATCATTATTACCATTATTATTTTTTCCGTTTATTGTTATTAGCTTATAGCTATACATTTTTCTTGGTTACCTAATTAACCTTATAAATAATCTCAATATAATCATATTTTGTTCTGTCTTTTTTTTCGGTGGTTTATAAATCAAAACTGAAACAATTTAGTGAGAAAGAGAAAGAGAGAGAGAGCCTTGGGGTCAGTTGCTGATGTCCATCGACAATAAATGAAATATTTTAACATGTGATTTAACATGAAACAACTATCCTTAAAGGCAAATAATCAGCAAAATAATATTTAAAGCAATTATGAACAACAAGAGGTAAAGAAACTGTGAGAAAGATGAAATAAGATGTGTCAAGATGGTAAAGCCTTAGAGGACAAACTTTTCATTAGATATTGGCGAGCCGTGAAGATCATAAAGCCGTGTTACATTCAGTTCCGTACATTAACAACAATCTTTCTTTCCTCCTTTAGCTCTCTCTTTCTCTTTCTTTGTCTTGATTTATCATCTTCTTGTTACATCTTCAAAGGTACCTGAGGCTGACTTTAAATTTTGCTATTTTGACTCATTTTTCTTCCCTTCTCATTACCTAAATCTCTTTACGCTCAGTCTTTTCCCACAGAGTCATGATTAAACACGTTACACCATTGAAACAAACATGGCGACGTTTACTTCTTCCTCACCTTATCACCTTGTTATTCACCTTTACTTTTTAACCGCAATATTGTCCACCATCGAGAGTAAAATAGATTCAACCGAAATCTTTGGTCCTTTACCCACAACACCACAACTTGAAAATCAGTCGTCCTCTTCATCAAATCCAAAAACACTGTTGAATTCGTCCATTGACACTTTATCCTCACCAAGCTCCTATGAGAGTAACCCCTTTTCATTAAGAAACATTTTCTCCTCATTTAAGTCGCACAAAAATTTTTCTTCCTCTTTTTTACCAACTTACCATTCCTCAAATCGTCACCATCCTTCCCGTCAAGAGACTCCAATCTCTGATTTTGCCGTCTCTCATCCACTCATCAGTGATGCGAATGCTCGTATTCCATTGTATCTTTACAATCCCGGATTGGCTCGTAAAATTGGCTTAAGTACACTACTAATGACTAGTGTTATTTACGGATTAACCATTTTACCCGCCATTTACGCTGTTACTGGTAATCTACCTTTACCTTCAGGTAAATAAAAAAATTCTTATCCAATCAATATTTCAAAAGTAAAAAATGTTGCCAATCAAAGAAACCAACTTTTAGTCAACAGAAATTTATTTACAGAGACACCGTAAAAGTAGCTACCAAGACTTATACGCGCCTCATTTGAAATGTACTTCAAATTATTGGTGTTTATCTGCAATTAAAGGTTTAGTGAGCAAACTCAAGTTTAAACATCGTGCATACTTCATTTTAGTTCAAAGATTTCTTTACTTTCCATTTCTTTTCCGACCATAAGTGTGTAAAAAAATCTCAGAAAGTCATCCGAAATAGCATGTTCCTACTCCATAAATCCCTTAATGAGTTAATCCTAATCTTTGATCTTTGGTTATTTAAACTTCAACTTTATTTCAACTATTTTAAATTCAAATAAAAGTCCCTTGAGATTTCGTTCCGACAAAAACCAAAGTAAAGCTCAAGTTATTTTCCAAACAGTCCAAAAGATTTTCAAATACAATAGCCACTAAAACACCAAAGATCACAAATTATTGTAAAAAAGTGTTTTTAACACTCAACATTTATATTCAGGTGTTTACTCGCTTTATGGCGATACATTCAATTTACCAGTTTTGGTGTCTCCATCTATTGGCTCTTAATACAGTAAAGATGGATATTAATCTTTAACCATTTTGTTGCTCAATCAAACCCATTCTCACAATCGTCATCATCCAATAACACTTTCAATGATAATATAATAATCTTCACATTTATATAATAAGATCAGATAAAAGCCATTCTCAACTGTTCATTAAAACAAGAACCACTTAAGGTGAAAAGCCAAGTGTATCTTGATAGGCAAATGTCGCCTTCATCTTCAACTTGTCGATCCATTTCTTGGTAAATCAAATCATGTAATGTGTAATAATTAGCCAATTGTTACCTGGTCACTGTATTTAAATGAAATGATTGAAATAGATGGTTAAAGTTGAATATTGGCCAGCAATTTAATCTGTTCACTCATCTTACTAATATAATTTAGACACAAACTCAATATCTTAACAGTATCCAGCAAGAATAAAATGAACTGTAAGATGAAACAAAAGGTAAAATGATTACCTATTAAACTCCCAGCTATTTACCGATAAACTGAAAATGTAAAACAATAATCTGAAACAATTCATCTAAAGATATTATTATAATGAAGAGAAACAGTAATTACTATTTGTTTATCATTTCATTTCTTGTAAAAGATTATTTATTTATTTTATCAAAGGTAAACATATTTGTATCTTCAATAATGACTATCATTATAATAATAATAATAATCGTAAAAATAATAATGTTAAACTTAATATCGATTGGAATCTCTAGGGAATCATGAGATTTCCATCATGAGAGTATAACAATGAATTGGCGAAGAAAATTTGATGAAAGAAAAAAAATGATGAAAATGAATAAACAGATTCTCCAGATTCATCCATGTTGTTGAAAGAAAAGGCAAAAAATCTGAATTGACCATTTGATCAATCATCATTTTTATCGTTCAAATTTCAAGCCTAACTGATTAATCTAATTAATGGATTTAAGCTGTTTCATTGAAATCAACTTTTCTTCAATTTTTCCTTTCATATTCAATCCTCTCATCTTGTTTACTGTCACCAGAAAAACACCAAAAACCTTGATTCAATCATTTTCATTGTTACCTTTTTTATTTTCTGAGTAACCTTTCCAATCAACACTTTTAGTCTTCAGATGAGAATTGATAAGCTCAGGTAACAATCAATTGAGTAACCTTTTTTTTCGTGGCATTTAGTAGTAAAAGTAAAGTGCAAATTGAACCTTTTGTTACCTTAAATGGACTCAATAACTGTTTGCTCAGTTTTACCTTTAATCATTTGTATTAACAGTTAATGAGCAAATAACAAGGAAACCTTTGTTACTTAGCATTCAATGTTAACCTCATTAAGCCATTTATTGTTCACATCAAACCCAAGTTATTAACCTTGACTTTAACCGGTAAACTGTCAATTGGTAGGATTACCTTGGGTAAACAGAAGAGTGTTTTGATAACAAAATTTTCAGTTTCAACCAAAAATTAACTTTAAAGTAAACATTTGGAAACATCATGAAAGTGATGAAATTTAATCAAGATTGATGATCAACAGTCTTTTTGGAAAATTGTGAAAATTTTCCAATTTCTTGATTGTTCCTTAATTTATCCAGTTTTCAATGTGATTCACAGCAGCATTCTGATGAGTTCACTGACGTTATCTTATAATGTAAAACCAATGAGTCGAGATTGCATTTTTAATTGAATCAAGGTTCTTTTGTTTAAATAACTAAGGTTCAAAGACAGTTTCATCACAATCAACTTGATCATGGAAATGTGTAGTTTTTTGTTCACTTTACTGTCAATGGGAAGAAGTTGAAATTTAATCAGTAAATAAAGGAAAATGAAAGAATTAGTAAATTATTCGTTTTATTTTTTCCCCTAATTGTTAGTTACTCTTTGCTAGATGAACCAGAAAATTTAATCAAACTCAATGTCTTGGCAACAATTGAATGCATAGTTTTGGGTGAGACAATGATTGGTGAATCCATTTTCATATAAGATTATTTGATGAATAAATATGTTTAAATTATGTAATGATTCGCATTTATAATTGGATTCTTTACTTATCAAGTTAATCCAAATGATGATGGAAATTAAATTGAGACACAAAAGAGAAACAAAAGGCCTAAGGATATTTCACCAGCATTTGCCTCTCATAATATTTTGGGTTAACCAGAAAACCAATTTGCTTAGTAAAATGTGATGAAAAAAGGTTGCCAAACACACAATTGATTGATTGCGAATCAAGTGTGATATTTTGTTAACTTTTGCTAACTAAAGGTTGAAAACGACATTTTGATTAACCAAAAATCGATTGAGGAAAATGATTGAAGTTGAATGGTTTTTCCTTGATTATCCTAACATGTCCATTGATCAACCAGAAAATAATATTTTGACAAATTAATAGAACCAAAGGAGTGGTCAATGAAAATTCATCAACACTATTGATAGAGTTTTGTGTCTCAATGGAATTAGTCACATCAGAGAATTCGATTTTTTTACCAATCACTTTTGATTCGATTTTAAAAAAGTGCGACTTGTCCAATTGACCCAATAATTTAAGATGGACATGAGTTTCAAAGGGCAGTCAATCAGCGTTGATTAACGGCTGTTAAAGATGCCAGAACTTATTGATATTTCTGTTGAAAAAAAATAAAAGTCAAAAAGTTCGAAGTTTAATTTTCAATTCTTATTAAGAGCTCAATTGGTTAGGATGACCTTTAAAGATATTTTACCATGGAATATGGAAAACTCATGCAACTTCTCATTGAAATGGAGAAAAATTTCAACCAATTTGTCTACATTTGAATTTTTCGTTCGAAATGGAGTTTCATCTAATTCCAAGTTGACATATTTTCACTGTTTTCCAGACACTTTACAATTCTTAATTTCTTCCAATATCATGTCTCACGCTATTATTGTGACAATAATTCAGCAAGAATTTTGTTCAATATTAAGATGGAAAAGAGACAAAAAGAAAGAGAATGAATCAAGACGGAATATCTTCCTTTTCTCCTTCCCTTCCCTTCTCCTTCCAATTGGATTAAATCTCAGGAAGTTGATAAGATGAAAATAACTTGAATGAATCACACGAAGAGACTTATCATGAAGAACAAGAGAAAATGAATTTGACGATAATTCCTGTCGGAATGTTAACCTTGTCACTGATCTCCGTTTTTTCATCAAAAAAAGCCTTTTTACCCATTTACTTAACATTCACTTTTACTTGTCTTAATGTCAACATTTTCCTTTGCTTTTATCCTTTCGTCTTCTGTTATTTTACTTGTGTATTCCTTGTCCTGAGAAATGTTTCACTTTGATTCTCGTGTAACATTGAAATAATTTGATAACTTTCAATGGTTCACTGATTTGATATTTTGCTGTTTATCATCCGTTCAACATTCTTATCAGTTGTTTACTCATCATTATCCTTGAAATGTTGCCTTAAACTGTCTGACAATCAGGAAAACAATTGATTTTATCCACAAAATTTGATTCCATTCCATCCCAGCCATTATTGACATTATCTTGAACATTATTTTACATCATGAACCTCTGAACAAGATTATTGAAGCAATTTATTGATATGAAAAGCTAAACCTTCAACAGTAGAAAAAAAAAGTAGAAAAAATTTTAATTCCATTCTTGATTGTTTGTCAATCTTTGGTTAGCACCAAAATTTGATTTGTATATTAATTTTTTGACATTTTTCAAATCAAAAATGGTTCCAATTGATAAATCCTTTCATGAAATTGATGAAAATATATTTCGATTTTATCGAGTTTCTGTCCTTTTGTTTTCATTGGTAGTCTGGTGAAGGTTGGAAGAAGAAAACTTTTCAATCCAAAAATTGTTGAACCACAAATCAGTTGAATCTAATGGTTTCTTGTCATTTCATCATTTCCTCTTCAACTGTTTTCTCCAGGTTTCATGAGCAGCCTGACTGGAGGTAAGCGACGTAAACGATCCTTTTACCTCGGGACTCCCTGGGAGTTGCCATTATTTGATAAGGCAACAACGGAAAAATTTTTGGCTCTTTTGGAGGCAACTTTGGAGGTTCGTAAAGTAAACTCGGTAACCTGTAAAAGGCAGCATTTATGCAAGGTTTACCAATGGGCTTTGAAAAGTGAAGACAAACCGTTGACATTGAGCACCTTTGAAAGAGCTTTGGTCAACATATTTGGGTAAGTAATGTTGGACAATCCAAGTGAAAGTAAAAGAGAATTGATTTATTTATCTTTTCCAGTTTATTTGAGCAAGAATAACTTTTAATTAGTTGACTTCTTTTCCAATTTCAACTGTTCCTCATGTTTCCAGGGTTGCAGCCGAAAGACGTGGTTTACATGTAAAACTGGTTCCAGCAGTGAAACTTTACTCTGAAGCTGCTTTGGTTGCCTTGACGGGATCAAATTGTACTCTCATCTATCCTTGTACTGAAGCTATAAATTACAGTAAAGCTTCAAGACTATTTTGATATCAATCGAGAGTCGATCATTCATCGACCTTTGAACATAACGATAAAGACTCAAAGCGACCTGGAATGGTATCAAAAGCTGGGAAAACATTTTAACCCAAATTTTTCCGTTGATCAATCTTGCAATCTCAACCTTTTTAACCTTTTTTTTGCTTAAAACCAAATAAATGTTTTATTTTTGCATTGAAAAGGAAATCTATTATTGATGATCAATTGGTTCACTTGAACAGTTACCGTTAAAATGGTGAAAATGTTGCAAAAATGATTCGAACAACTAATTTGTTCATTTTATTGAAATTGATTTGTAAATAACTTCTAATGAAATATTGATGGCCAATTTTGTTGATGTAAATGCCATCTCTATTGGGAGTCAAAGTGTTTGATCAAACATCGAAATTAATTCGATTTTTAATTTTAAAGTTCGAAGTTTTTTTTTCATTAAATTACTCATCATATTTGCTATCAGGCAATATTGAATTAATATCTTCAATTTTGTTGCTTTAATTAAATGACTTTTCAAACTTGTACGCCTCAGCTTCGACTGACATTTAAAGTTTTCACAAAACAAATCAGTCTCTAGTTTCGTTACCTTAGGCTAACAACTAAATATAATGTCTCATGTAAAACTCACATTAATTTTCACCATTTTCATTTATTCTGTTTCTTTTTCTGCAAAATTGCATTTCCATTCTGAAGAGTTTCATTTCAAGATGACAACAAGATTGAAAATTTTCTTCTCCGTTTTGTGAAGAATGGGTGAGAGAGAAAAATCTTAATGGTAACAATAGAAAAATCATTTCGAAGTTCATTCTTTTTCCAATTTTTTCGACAAATGTTGCATTCAATATTCAACCTTTCCTTCGTCTTTATATTCAGATTCAGATTTGCGTCATTCCATTCAGCCTTTTGCTGCGGGCTTTGAGATGGCTTTTACTTTTAGACGAAAAACTCTGTCATCACATAAAGAATTCTTGAAAGAAATCACGTTTTTCTTTTCATCTTCGAACAATGGTTTGCTAGAAAAGTCGAGTCTGATACTTTCTGTGCTCTAACGTTGAAAACGTTAAGCAAATTGCGAAAGTTCGCACTTCTTTAGGCTACTCAAGTTTGGAATCAAATGTTTGCACCTTTGCATCAACACTAAAAATCCAAGCCATTAGTCAATAGCGAAAACTCTTGTCTGGATTCTCCTTTTAACGAGAAATATGAACTTTTAATGATTTTCTAAATCATTTAACTGCGACGAAATTGAAAATGCATTTTATAAAAAAGTTATCCAGTTTTGCAATTTTTCGTGAAGAAGAATGGAATGCTTTCAGAAACTCCAGGGAATTTGAATTTTCCAGCTTAAGTTCATGCACCTTCGAAGAGCTGATTCAGTTACTCTTTACGTTAACCACTTTAAGACAATAAACTATTTTTGTGCAAACAAATGAATTTAAACCAATTCAAAGTAAATTGCAATTGTGATCCATCAATGAAATCTATTCTTTTGTCTAACAATTACCATCTAAATAGCGCACAAGTTTTCTGTGCCTTCATCATTGATGAGTTATTTTTCACTAAACTACAAGATTGGCAAAAGTTTCAAGTATCACTCGAGAAATTTAAATATCGAACTGGAAACTACCTCAGGTAATGAACAAGTGCATCAATGATTAATGTTGAATTAACTTTAAAATGGAAACATTTGACACTGGTATACAATTTACAGTGAATGTTGACATAAAGTTTAATTTTCCAAATGATTCTAAATTGGAAAGAAGAGTTAACCTTTGACTATCGAAATGCGATCAACAAGAAATCAGTTGATAAATGAAAGTTGCCACGAAAGTTGATCAAAGATTGAAGCATGAAGGTTCAGTGAAACATAACAATGAAAGTATTAATAACTGCAAGACGATAAAAGCGATAAAAGGAAGGAAACAAGTGAACCTAAAAATTGGCTTTAATAGCCAAGATGGACAATGGTATAATATGATGGCAAGATGGAGAGATGAAAAGTAATCTAAAAGGGAAGATGAAAAAAGGCAAAGATGATCATGTTGAAGTTTATTGTCATTCACTTTTTTAATACAGTATCATATTGACATGGTTTATTGTGATACAATCATCATCAATGGTAAAACATTAAAACAAACCAGAAAAGGGAAAAACAAGTGAAGACTCAATTGAATCTTCCATCATCATCTCTAGTAATCTTTCCTTCCCTGGATACTTAAGATGCTCAGCCAACTCACTAATTTACTATATTAATGTTTACTGGTTCAAGTAATAAGAGAATATCATTATGAAGAGAAAAGAAGATAAATAAGTTCTGAATATCATCAATAAGACAAGTTGGTAATTCAATTTAATCCAATTGTATTTACAATAATTGCTAGTCACTCATCACTTTAGGTTTTTATTAAATGCTTTCAGCTTCAAACCTTCAACTTCAATTTAACCTTAGGTTGTCTTTTTTTTTTAACACAATTCATTAAACTTTATTCATGGAAACAATATTATTTTTACATTATTATCAGCCTTGGAGTGAGAAGTTCCAGCAGCTGCAAATATTGTTCAGTTTTCATGTCAAGAGTTGAATCGGTTTATCAAAAAAGGTTAAGATTATTGCTTCTACTTATTAGCTAAACTTATTTTCCAAGCTATTATTTGATAATTGCTGTTTCCAGTTCACCTTCAACTTTATTCAACATCATTAACTTTCATTTGAAGCATGTCAAGATTACTAATGGTAATTGCTATTAAAAGCGAATCAGCAAAATATTCAATCAACTGATAATTAATAAACTGACCAACATGTTAACCTTTTAAATGGTGCAAGTTATCTCAACACTTTCATCTTGTGCTTCATGATTAATGTTTAATTACTGCTATAATTTATCATCAATTTTATGCTTTTGGTAACCATTCGAGCAAACTCTTTAAACGATAAAGATGAAGTTAACTCATACATTGGAATAGGAAATGTTTGCAAAATGAATGATGAATGGGATTTATGATTGAGGGAAAAAAAGTTAAATTGAAAAGCCCAAGAAAATGGAGTCGATTAGATGAGATGCAATTCAATTCAGATGTTGAATATGTTTTGGTAACGCTTTTGGAACATATTCACCACTTTAAAACGCATTTTGTGAAAAGCTAATGTACAAATTTGCCTAGTTGATGAAGCTCATTGTGAGTTTAACATAATCCAGACAATGCATTCACAATTAGTTCTGTTCAAGTTGTAATCTTTATTTCAGTTATTTATTCATTTGCTTAAACGCATTGTTAACTGTCTGACTCTGATCAAGTTGAAGGATGTCGCTAGACTCTGTTATCATGTTACATTTGCTTTTGTCAAGCTTGTCAAAGTCGAGAGAATGAGTCTGAAAATCTTTAGTAGAAAAGCAAAGCAAAAATTTTCCATTTCACTCAGAAAGCGTTTCGTTCATACAACAGTGCGAGATGCCAACGCTGGAACAGCAATCAATACAGGATCAAAGGTATAAAAAAACTTGCACTTGATTTTGTTTAGGACAATACAAATTTTCAAGTTTATCTGCACCATTTGGCTTTGTAATTTAGTGATTTACCGAAATACTCATTTGCTAATGTTTGACTTAAAGTTACGCTTAAAGTTTTATCCACTTTTAACAAATCTTTAATCGAACTGAAATTCCAATTACTTAAAACTCTGCATCAGGATCAGGAGCTTCAAGTTAACCAACAACAGCTTATTAGCCAGGTTTCAACTTTACTTGCTATGTGATATTTGCTCTTTAAATTCATGTAATATGACTAAACAATAATATTCTGCATCTTTTCTCCTGAATTTTCTTCAACCTTCTTCCTTGTTTCAGAAGAAATGTTCACCTATTCAATAGTTGATTACGAAAAGAGTCTGTAAACTTTATCCAATTTTGTTGCACATAAGAGTTAAAATATAAATTCATGAGAAGCAGTAAAATTGACTATTTTTAATGATGAGTTTAGTCTCGAGCTTAAAGACTAAAACAGTGTTTACTTTATCATGTTATGATTGAAGACACAAAAAGTGTATATCAGGGGAAATGCTTTTTAGAGCTTGTATTCATTGTTAATGCAATCACTGATTGAATACAGAAGCAGCGAAAAATGAATTTATCTGTTTTTTTTCCTATTCTCATTAGACTACCATGTCTGCCATCCATTGTTATTCAAATGGTAAAATGTTTTACTTTGTTTCTATTCTGACCCATGATCATAAATACGTTCAATAACTGTTAACCTTTGATCTTTTTTTTTCTTGCTTCGTTCAGCTTCGTTGATGCTTAGCGAAAATGAATGTTTCAAAATTTTATTGCATTTCCATGATAAACATAATTTCTGAATATTTCCAAGATGAGTTTATGTTTATATGATATTGCATGGTATAAGATGACAATTGATATTTGCCATTTGAATCATTAATCTTTATTTACAGCAATATCTAATAAAAGTGAATTTCAATGAAAATGTGGAAAATAATTTTGCATAAAAAATCAAAGGCAAGAAAAGACTAAACTTCCCTACTCAAACGATTTGAAGTTTATCTGTACAATCGGATTGTTCAGATTGAATGGGATTCATGATTGCAGTCTATTCCTGTTAATCTGTGCATTTTCAGCAAAATTCAAGATTCTTTTTTTTTGTAAACTTTTCGTTTCATTTGTAAACAGTAACAAAAGTTGATTTTAAATTTGATTGGGTTAAAGGTGCAAAAAACTGATCAAGAAATGATTTTCTGTCGAATTATTAAATCTGTTGAAATTTTGTTCAGCTTAAGTTGAGGTAAGCTTGATGGTGTTTCATGTTCACCTTTCAATGTTGATTGTCAAGAATTTTGTTCAACTGTGAACTGAGTACAAGTGAACCAATCTGGAATAATAGGTTTAACAGGAAAAAGAGTAAAACAAGATTCATTCAATTCTTGATCCAATGAGACATGAAATAACCCACTAAATATGGGATTAGGGATAAGATTAGGCACCTTGCAGTTTCAGGAAACTTTTGTTTCTCTCTTTCATCTACTTTTAACGGTAACAGCATTTTGTGTTTACATGATCGGCCAACAATTACCAATGAAACATTTATCACTTTAGGAACTTTGCTGAATCATTGAGATTCGATGGGCGATTTCAAGGGATTCATTTAATCTTTCAGTGAATCAATGACTTGCACTAACCTTGAAAATTTTGCATTCTCCAATTGGAAACGTGACTTGCAAGGAAAGCATCAAGTTTTATCCGATAAATGAACCAGGTTCATCAAAAATTTTCACCTAAATAGATTTTTCTTTTTCCAATTTTCAGTGTCAACTTAAATAATTTTACTTCATCCAAGCTCGCATATAACGTGTGATCTTGACTTTCATAAGTTCTTTGGAAAATGAGCCAATTATGGTGTAATGATCAACTAATACAATGAACAAGCAAATGAAATTTGAGATTCGAAAAATAAAACGAAAAAGTAAGAAAAATGAAACAGTTGGACAGAAGTTTTCATGAGATTTTCAAATTGTGTGTTGTTGTCATTTTATAGCTTCCAAGTGATTCCAAGTTGAAAGGTTCATTGAAATGAATAAGCGATTGAAAAGATTTTGTTTTTGCATAAATCTTAATATTGAATGAGACAAAGTGATAATAGATCAATGGAAAGTTCAAAAGTCAATTTGTTCAGCCATGAATAAATCTGGCCAATGAATAAAATTAAAGAATCAATTGTTTCAGTTTAGATGGAATTTTCAGTCTGAAGAAAAAAAAGAGGAAAACCTTTTATCGATTTTGTCCAGTGGCTAAAGCAAACAAACTGCAAGTGTGCTTGAACCTGTTGAAGAATCTAATTGAAATAATTATCTTTCGATTGATGAAGTAAAATGATTGAAATGCTCGTGAAATCGTTGGAAATGCAAGTGATAATGATGCCAGGAGAATGGAACAAAAAAACAGACAAAGTTTTGATTAAAGCACAAGCAATTATGTTTGGGAGTGAAAACTTGAAATAACAACTTTTAATGAACCAGAATAACATTTCTAATGGAAAGACATGAGAAGAGCAAAAAAGGCTTAAAGCTTGTTATAACATATAATATTAGCATCAAGTTTCAATGATAAATATGGAAATGCAGGCGAAATGTTTTTCTTTTCATTCTTCAAATGAAATTATGATTTATTCAATAAGCAAACGCAGAGGAATGAAATTGTCACAAAATGTTAAGAAACTGTTGAAAGATTATAATTGCTTTCAATGTTTCCCTTCGACTCATTTACTGTAACAACATTTACGATAACATTTAATTTGGAAAGTGAATTGTTTCCATGAACAGAGTAAATCAGAGTCAACTACGAGATCGTCCAAACGAATCAGCGAATTATTGATAAATGAAAAGAGAATTTCACAATTTTTTTCTATTGATGAGTTGTCAGGAGTAAAAAGCGAAGCTTGGAAAATGATGAAAAGGAATCTTGATGGGGAAAAAATGAAATCCAAGATGAACAGGGAAAAATGGATCAACATAATGAACGAAGGAAGGTGAAGAAAATGATGAAAAAAGGAAAAGAAAAGTTTTCGTTGCCAAGTTTTTCTTCCTTTTGTTGTCAAGGTAGCTCATGAGAATTGGATAAACATATGTGAGCTCAAGAGGGATTGATAGGAATGATTAAACATCTAGAGATGAATCAAAGAATTCAATTCATTTTTTTCGTTGCTCCATCACTTTTTCCAGCGACTTTTCCATCAGAAAATTTTCTCTCCACATTTCCCTCCCTGTTATCAGAATTATTATTATCATTCAATTCATGTTGAGCAAGATTCAGGGGAAAGAACTGGTGAAACCAGGGTGACACTTCTAATTGTGATTACATTTTTTACCTTTACTTGGAGTTGCTATTATTTGGAAATTTGAAATTTCTTTGTTATTCTTTTACTTTCTTATTTACAGATTTCAAGTTTATTTTTACAACTGAAATCCCTTTCAACCTTTCACTTTGGCTTTTAAACACTTTTCCTGAATACCTTTTATAATAAGAAATCTGATCAACTCAATCAAAGCTACAATTGAAATTGAATGCTTTCTCTTTCCCTTTGTTTACTTAAATATTTTTACCTTTTATATCACTTCATCATATCGCATTGAATGAACCTTTATAAACTAACTTTTCATTCCCTTGATGGAAATATTTATTTTTATTATTTATCTGTTTACAATCAAGGTTGTAAAGGTTATAAAGGCAAAGTTGAATTTATCGCACTTTTGTCTGATTATGGAATCGTGATAAAGATAAATTATTGTAATGAGCAATTTGATTTTCAAGTGATTAGAACTTTTTGTTTTTTCGATCAAACGTGACCTCACGAATGGAATCAACTTTTCTGTTTTTTCTTCTTCCTTTATTGCCTTTTAATCTCTCAATCGACAGGGAGTGAAAGTTGATTTAATCAAAGGAGTTGAATGAATATCTAAAGATGGTGAAGGTAAAGTGGACAGAACTTCAAGATTGATGCATGATTATCTGTTGAACAACATGATGCATTAGACTTTTTTTTGTTGCAATAATCATCTTTCACATGAAATGACCATAAATATCAACTTTTGAATTGACCATTGAATGGTAGCAAAAGAGAAAAGTTGAAAATGGAATTTTATTTAAATCTATTTTCTTTCCATTTTTTTTCAACATTATTCATGTTCCAATTGCAACAATTTTCATGTTAAATTGATTCTATTGACAGCTTGGAGAAACATTTTTCACTCTTTATTCAGTTACGAGGATTGAGAGGATAATGTTGCTGATTAAATGATGAACTTGATATTATCCATTGAAACAAATTCGGAATATTGTTGCATTAAATTTGGTTATTTTTTTTTCTTTCCTTTTTTTTCTTCTCCTCTTATCATCAATCCAATGACAATGGCATTGCTGTGACCAAAAATAGCAAGTAATTGGGTTATCTTTATCACTGAGTAAATGACAAAAAAACTGGGAATAAAAGTGAATATGGAAGCTGATCAGGAAAAGTAAAGTGATGATGATGATGGAAAGTATTTAACGAATAGAAAAGAAAATTTTGGGTTAACAGGGGAACGGTTTAATGTAATTTTCAGGGTTAAATGACATGAATGGTATTCATGATGAAACTGATGAAACTGCCTCTGTTGATCAAAGTAAAGTTAACCAAGTTAGCCTTTTGTTTCCGCATCTTGTTTTTGCGGTTTCACTCTGTTTTGATTGAATTTCATCAGCAGCAAAGAAGACGAAAAGAAGGAGAAAAAGATGAAAATGAAATTCAAGTTATCATGCAATTTACTGATGAACTGGAAACTTTTACCAAATTAAGTTTCTCTTCTTGATCTCTTCCCTAAACCAAGTCACTTAACCAGTATTTAAAAATGCATTTTTAGTTATCAATCTTGATTTGAAAAATTGATTCCAACCAAATTGGAGGAAAATGAGGAATCCAAAGATTGTCACATTATACTTGTGGCTTAACTGTGCAAATTGGCTTTTCAACAAACTTTTCCTTCTTTCCATTCAATGTTTCGAGTGACTTTTTTTCGACTTTTTTTCCCTACTTTTTCGAGGGAAAAAAAGAGTTGCTCTTCAAACATTGAAAGTCGACTTCATCAGTTGAGATTAAATTAAATTTGGTTCGTAATAAAAAAAAAAGTTATTGCTAGAACTTTGAAAATCGAGATTAAAGATTTTCCATTCTCTGTTCATTCCCTTGATCAAACTCAATGAGCAACTGTAAAAGGATTAAATTTAGTTATTTTACCATTTAATTTAATTGATTTCACTTAGTTCATCATCATCAACCCTTTACCCTTGCGATTGATTAAATAAAAGATTAGCGTTTAATGATTGAAAATTAGTTTTTAAAAAGCAATTAATTTAAGTGTAACTCTAAATGATTGCAGTTAACAGTCAACTTGATTTTCAATGGATTTTGTTTTTCACTCGAAAATTGATTCTTCTCCTCTCATGGACATTTTTGAGTCACCAATGTGATAAAAAATGAATATTTTATGGAAAAACATGGAATTTGTTTTTTATTCTCAAAAAAATGGAAAATTAATGTAATTAGAGGAAAAAGAGTTGAGAAAAGGTTGAAACACGAATTGTGAATACAAGTTAATGGATTCACAAACTTGTCATTAAAAGATAATTGTTTTTTATTCAAGTGAACAGAATTAAACTGATGTGATAAAGATATTGACTTGTTGATACTTTGTATTCAACCTGACATGCTCATGGTTATTTACTTTTCCATCTTTCTATTTTGTTTCCCAATCCCAGTCAGAATATCATGTCAGATGAAATCGCTGCCTTCCTTTGACTTGTTTTCTTCTTCTTCAAAGTGAAATCCATTGAGGAAAATATCAGTTTCACTTTCTTTTTTCCTTCCTCACATTGTTTGTGTCTTTCCTGTTTTCCCTTTTCAAGTTGACTCCAATTCAATTGTAAGCAATTCAAAAAGGATTATTACCATGAGAAAGTAAATCAGTGTAAGAAATGAACAGAAAACCATATTTTATTTTCTCGATGAAACTTTAGAAAATTATTCGCTCAATTGTAATCATATCTGTAACTTTGCCTGGAAGCGAAAGCTGGATTCAATTGAAAGTCAATTTCATCGGAAAAATTTTGTCTCCTCTGTCAACCCTTTTCAGTGTCAGTTAAAGTGTCAACTAGTGATTCAATTAACTGTTGTTTGTTTCATTGTTTACTCATTACAAATGAATGTTTAAGAAGAAGCAAAGGAACCCAAAATTTTTTATCCTTTGATGGTTCATTTGGTGGAAAAGTTTGTTCAAGTTTAACCGATTTAAACTTTGATTTTAATCAAGATTGATCATTGGCAAAGAACCTGTAAAGACAAAAGGAAAAGATAATGAAGAGTTAATTGAATGTGAAACTTGATTATCATGTTAATGAAAATAATGAAGTTTCATTGAGAATGCGTTTATCTTGTCTAATGAGATTTCTCGTTAAAAGTGTCCATTTCGATAGATTTTTATGCCTCCAATGTTTAATTCAATGTCGATAGAAAGTGATTTTCACTCTTTACCCAATTCATCATCATTCCTGGCCTCATCAGCCGTTTCACTGGCAACCAATGAAACCATCCTCAAGTATCTGATCAACCTTTCCAATCAACAATATTATCCTGCTTCCAATGAGGAAACCAACAATTCAGAGGAAGACGAGTTTGACACTCGAATCTACTATCAACGGCCAGAAGAGGTTTTGCTTCCCTGGTTCCACAATGCATACTTTTTCCCGACCGTCATAACCAACATATTAACCTTTATTTTTGGAGTTTCGGGAAACAGTGTGGTTATCTGGTTCATGTTTGGTGATAAAGCTAATCACAGGTGAGTGGAATAAAGAACAAAAATGAAAATATTTTTGCATGTTTTTCATGGTTCAACTGTTTTCATCTTTTCTTTTCAAAATTAATCACATTTTTAATGATTCACTTCACATTTAATTTACTTGTTTACCTTTACTTTTATTGACATTAACCCAAGCACGCATCACCCTTATCCTTACCAATTATCATGATAATTGTGTTTCCAGTTAAATCAACTTGAACAGACGGATGAAAAGAAGAGCAAAAGGTTCAATTTTCTTTGCTCTTGAACTTGATTTGATTTGATTGAGTTATTTGCATGTTTCCTAGCAATCTTTTACCTTACCTTTTCCACTTTTCTTTCCAGTGCTACAAGCATTTTCTTGGTTAGTTTGGCCATTTCCGATCTACTTTTACTTACCATTGTGGGTCCACTTGAGATTGCCCACTATTTTGTGGTTCAATGGGACAGCGATGGAACCGTCTGTAAACTATCGTCTTATGTTGAATCAGTTTCGGCATTTGCTTCTGTCCTCAACTTGGTTGCTGTTACATTTGAAAGGTTGGTTTTGGTTGAAAGTCAATTTTCCCTTTAACCCAATTGTTTCTCTTCAGATTTGTAGTTATAGTTTTTCCAATTCGTTCCCGATCAATCTGTACCATGGAAAATTGTAAACAATTTGTAATCACAGTCTGGATATTAGCACTTCTCCTAGCAACACCTACCATATACTTGAAGGTAAATCTAATTTTATTCATAATTTCCTTTCTAATGAAATCTTTTCTATCATTTTCATCGTTTCTCAAGGAAGTTGAAAAGTCCACCTTTACCAATCATAATGTAACAATCAGCCTTTATCGGTGTAAAGGTGCAAGTGATCAAACTGGTCTTAACCTGAACATTTACAGATTTATATTTCTCTTTGCTCTTCCATCTGTATTCATGATTGCCTCATATGTTTGGGTTATCATTGAACTTTGGATATCGACTAAAACCATGGACGATCTAACTAATCACATGTAAAGAAAAAATTTTTGCTTAATTTTGTAAAATTTGAAATTCGATTGAAACTTTTTTTGCTTCTTTTCTTCTTTTCTCCAGGCGAACTTCACACCGAACCGAGTCTCGAGCAAGCATCAGTAGAGATGCCTGTTCATCGCCCAATAATCATGCGGTAATGTTGAGAAGTCATCATGCTGCTCAAGAGACTAGAGATGTTAAGTCGGCAAGAAAACAGGTGAGTAGATTAGCTGAGAATCTGAACAAATTAAAAGTTGATTAAATGGTTTTCTTTTCTTGCTGCACAGGTCATAAAAATGTTGATATTGGTGGTCATTTTGTTTCTCATTTGCTGGGGACCACGACTTGTCATTGAAATTATCATCAACTGCTGCTTAACCTCATTCACTCAACCTGTTTACATAATCAGAATTGTATTCTTTCTGTTGCCCTTTATTCACAGTTGTCTCAATCCTATTGTTTACTGCCTCATGTCATCCAAGTTCAGGAAGAAACTGTTTACTTCGTTGAGACGATGTTTGACCAGACGAGGTGATAGAGTTGCCAACATTGATTCATCCTTGAGAACTGAAACTTCAGGCAATGGCCATTTAACTTCAATTTATACGGTGCACACATCATTTGATTACATTACTCGGTGACTTTCAAATTAATACTGTATTTCAATGCGTTTTACCACAAAGTATTCAACATCGCAAAAACAATAAATTCCTAAATCTTTGTACGATTCGGTAGCTTCGGTTTCCAATTCAACGGAAATTAACCAACATTTTCAATCTTTAGGAAATGTTTTTCTCTTGTGTCAGTCCATCAACAGTAAATGTTGGACTCGTCGCCATTTCATCAGAAAGTTGATGAATATGATGAGAAGATCCCAATGAATGAAGTATCAGTATGAAACTGAATGAAATATTTACATCAATTAACAATAACATCTCAAGACAAACTTGGTTCAACATGTATATTTAAATAATCATGATTCTATCTTCTAGTTTCTGAAAAATCAATAGGTATTTAAGTCACTTTGTAATGTTTCCAACATGATGAATTAACGTTGGATTAGTACAATATTTAAACTAACTAATTTAAAGTTAAATATTTAATGTTTGGTTTCAAAACAAAGATGTAAATATTTCTAACAGTAAATGTAGAAAGTCTTGAGATCTAAAACATTCTTATATTTTATTGAAATTGCATCGTAAGGTTAATTAAAAAGCTACATTAATAGATCTCAATCATCTAGACTAATCTAGAGTAAAAATAGACTGAGCACTGGTTACTTGCTCTGATTGGAAGCACATTATAAGATAGAAAACCTAATGACGAGTGTGATTAAAGATGATTTATCCGTATAATGTGACATTTATCCGCAATTGGTGTTAATTATTCCCGTGGAAAGAATGTAATTAAGGGCCATTAAAAATTTATGGGCACCATCTGGTAGGTGACTGTATTGGGTATTTTTCTGGTTAAATTTTCTGGTAATCACAAAAGAAAAGTTTTGGGCTGAATGTGGGCTGCAACATTCAAATTTTTAGAACTCAAACCTGAAAATCAGGGAAAGCAGATAAAAAAGAAAGAAAAACTAATGGTGAAAGACAAAATGGCATTTGAATAAGCAATATATTAGGGGTGTGCATAAGTTTTTACAAACTTTGACCTTTATTTATTGAGAGAGTAGAAGTAAAATATTAATTAAAGTAATTGCCATCAGAAGCGACGACCTTAGACCATCTTTCGGGTAACAAATGAATACCGCGAAAGAAGAATTCAGGCTCTTTTGAGGCCAACCAAGAATCGAGCCAATTTTCAACTTCGGCGTAATACTTACAGCTTTGGCCTGAGAGGCCGTGTTGCAATGATCTGAAAAGATGTAATCTGATGGCGCAAGATCTGGGGAGTAGGGCGGGTGGGGTAAGACCTCCCATTTGAGTTGTTTAATGTGATCTTTTACGACCATTCAGGCCGTTTTTCTTCTAACGCTTCTTGCAAACGTGTCAATTGTTCTTTATATAACGCAGCTGTGACTGTTTGTGATGGTTTTAAGAGCTCATAGTAGATGATTCCCTTCGAGTCCCACCATATGCACAACATAACTTTAGCACCATGAATATTTCTTTTTGGTACCTGTGACGCCGATGTACCAGGTTTAACATAAGCTGACGACCGTTTAGGATTGTCAGAAAAATTAACTTTTCATCGCCAGTAATGATTCTGTGTAAAAAAACTTTTCCTATGGTCCCTGGAGAGCAACATTTCAGACAGCAGTAGCCGACGTTCGATATCACGATCCTTTAATCTATAGGGCACCCAGTGTCCTTCCTTTTGAATCAAACTCAGTGCTTGTATCCGTCTAGTTATGGTCGATCTGTTTACACCAAGTTGCGTTGTAAGCTCTTCCGTCATTTGACAAGCTCACTTTCCTTGAATCTTTCGGCGGTCCAGAGCGTTCTTTGTCAGCCACATCAAAATCACCATTTTTGAGCCGGCGGAACCATTCTCTAACTGTTGTTTCGGATGCACAATGAACAGAATAGCTTTCTGATAAAATTCGATGGGTTTGAGCACCAGTTTTACCTTGAAGAAAATTATGTAAGATCACTTGCCGCAAATGTTGTTTCGACGGAATGAATTCTGCCATGATTATTCTACGATAAATGTTAAACTAGATGCAAAAAAACTAATCTAACTGTATGCTATGATAGACTCTTTTGATGAATCAATTTGATTTTTTGTTGTACTTTTTGTCTTCTCGATTTGTCCTAGAAATCACATAGTCCCAGAAATCAGCCAACTAATTTGTCCCAGGAATTGCATAAGCGCCCCTGTCTCAGAACTCACATTTCCCTACTACTGTATCAATAATCGTCTTTCAACTTCATTGATTTCCTCCGTTTGAAATTATGCGAGCTTTTTTTTCTAAAAAGGAAAAATATATGAAGATATGGATTAAGTGAGGAATTAGCACTAGGTGACTCATTCATTTTCTCAACTGTCTTCTTTATCTGCTCTCAGTGTCTCAAAATTTTCTCAGAAAACAAAAATTAAGTGTCTCATTCAATCACTTACGTGTCTCGCTCATTCAAACAAATGATCTTCACTGAATAATAAATACATGTGTTCATTTTATTAAACAGGCTAAACAATAGTGTTGAAATGAGAGTAAATCTGAAATTAAACCCTCTGTTTCATCATTTTCATTTCAAAGTGCACATTCCAACTTATTTTCTAGCTACACTGTAGCTAATGTAGTGACCAAAAAAAGAAGAGTGTTTAAAACAGTGTGGATTAAACTCAGTAGATGTCATCAGAGAGAAATTCGACGTCTCTTCGAATCAACATTAGATGGCGTTAGCTGCCTCATTTTACACACTTTCTAAACTGTAATAAAACCATGAAATTTGTAATTTATCTTACAAATGATGGGTTCAAATGAAGTTTTCAGTTTTGCGACTCAAATAAGCACTAAACAATCATTTCGATTGTAGAAGCTTTCTAAATCAAGGTTGAATTTTGCATAAATTGTATTTAATAATCTTGATTATTCAACAATGAATTTTATCTTATTACATTTGCTCATCAGCTAAAACAGAACGATCTATTGAAATCATCTATAAATTGTTGAAATAATTTTCACCTTGAATTGAACTGTTTAGTTTTTACGAGTAGTTCGTTGATAGCATTTCTTTCTCCCTCTCTCATGAAATGAACATGAAATGTGATTCCAACAGATGAACATCTCAATTTTGTTTCTCTCACTCTGTCTATCACCATTGGAATAATTATCATAATTGAGATTCTTTTTTGCAGCTTTACTTTTGTCAATACATTACATTGTCCAAGGACAAATGCTGAATGCTTTTCTGTAAAAGTAACAACAGTTGATGACGAAGATGCAAGCGAATAACAAAAGATTAAATGGTTAATGCAAAAATGAAGCCAAAAGCTGATAGAATGCGAATAGATTCAATCAATCATCCCTTAAACTGTTATATTACAGGAGCGAATCGTCACTCAAAATACTTGTTCAACTCTTCATCTTATTATGATTACCATTATTAGCCTATTTTAACAGAGTTATTCAGCTCATTAACTGTTAACGATAAGGATAATAGCAAGATGAATTGTTAAGGTTACCAAGAAGAGAGATGAGAAGTCAGCATTATTCAACATTTCCAGGCAAACATGTGAAGATGATAAAGATGAATATGATGCAAATTTTGCTGCTACTTTCGCCTGATTTGAAATGGCAAAGGATTGTTAACTCATTAGATTGGGTTAACTCGGCCAACAATTTAAATTTTCAACTGTGAATGATTGATAATGTCAACTTACAGCTGGTAACAATTTCAATGATTACTCTATTTGTTACCGATTTGACAATTGTATTTGATAGTCAACCTTAAAATGGTTAATCTCAAGTAAAAGTGCAAAATTGGTCCATATTTTCAATTGATTTTACTAGTTGATTACCTTTAATTGTTACAATTGTTTCTGTTTTTTGTTGTCAGTCTTTACAATTAAAAGTGCTTTTCATTTTACTGATTAAACGGATTAAATGTTGGCGCATTGAATCAACAAGAAATTGAAAGATTTACACTTTGCTTTTGATATTTGTATTCATTGCAAAAAATGGTCGCTTCTGATTGACCTGAATTGCTGATATTTCATAGTGAACAATCAACTGTAATTTAGTTGGCCAATTTTCACTGTTTATACACTTGTAATACAACTGATCCGGAACAATTTATTACCATTTACTTTTGCCTTTTTTTGATTTACTTTTACTTTTCTCTTGACTCGTGTAATTATCATAACTGTATTAGTTATTATTGTTAATTGTAGAGTAGCTATTTAACTTGTAATGTGTTGTAAAAGTGATTGTAATAATTAATTGACCAAATGTGTTTTAACTTTTCACTCTTCACTATTTTCAATGGGAAAAATGGTGTTGAAAAATGTTAATTAACTCAATGAAAATGATTTACTGTGAACATAAAAATGTCAAGTATTGCACATAAAAAATATCACAACATACACATTGAGATTATTAATACACGAAAGAAGAAGCAAAAAAAAGATGGAAATAGATGGAAGCCAATATTAACACAGTTTATTTTAGCTAATAACACAGTACATGATAATTTGTCAACCCTAAAGGAAAGAAGAAGAGAGGGAAGAAGAAGAAATGATAGTATAAATTATGTCCTAAATTATATAACATATTATAATTGTGAAGAGAAACAAATAGTTGATAGCGGAATAGTTGAAGATGATGTTGGTGAAACAGGTAAGGAAGATAAGGTGTTTTGACATTTCCAATTGAGTCGGTCTTTTGCTTTTGTCTATTTCTTGGGAGAAGGAAGGTGATGATGATGAACATGATGACGAGCAATAGACAAAAATGATGGAAGCAACGTAAAATGGTTCATTTTTTGTTTTCCTTTTTAATATATTTCAACTGGTTAGAGTTGAATCAAGTTAGGTACCGATGAGCAGAAGATGATCAAGTAAGAAGAAGAAGAGGCTATAAATGATGATGAAGATGAAGATGATGGTGATGAATGAATAATCATCAGCAGTTTATGTTCCGTTTGATTTTGTTGTCCTTTGAATTTGTTAGGTTTTTCTAATGGTATGATTTAAAGATGAGCTTTCAAGTTGAATTGGTTGATGAGAGAATAGAGATTGAGGTTAAAATTGATGATTGATGAGTTCCAATAGAGTTAAAATTAAATGTGATTGATGATCAATTTTTGTTTCACTTGCTGTTATTATACCAATGATAATAATAATAATGTTAATTAGAATAAGCTTGGTTGCTTGGTTTGTTTGTTTGTCCATGTTTTGTATAGTTTTTCATCATTTCTCTGCTCTTGTTGATATCTTTTTTGTTTGTCTAAACATCTTTTTTTTGCAATTACAAATCAAAAATCATAATTTTGCTCCATTTTTACCCTTTGAATCCTTGAAATTGCCTAATTCCACTAAAAATGATTTACACTTTTTCTCTTGGTTTCTTGTTTTCCGTTTTTAGAAGCTTGAGTTTAAATTTCAATGTTTTGTTTACGCCTCGTCTTCTTTTGATTAATTTTCAATTTAAATTAGTCTTTTGTTTTCTTTCATTGTGAGATCAGGAATGGAAAATATGGTGTTGATGGGGGAACCGGTAAATTGGGTAAATCAATTGACATCCTTCGACCTCGACGTGATGAACCGTTGTTCCAAACGTGAGTTCCCATGTGAACCTTAAGGTTACCCTTGGTGGTGAAAGGTCGTCCGCAAATTTGACATTTAAAGGGTTTATCACCGGTATGAGTTCTCATGTGAATTTGTAATGCACTGTGACTTGAGAAAGGTTTATTGCATTTCTCGCAAACGTGTTTGCAACTATTTGATGATCGAGATGACGATGATGAAGATGAGGCTGGTGCTGTTCCAGGATAAGATGAGGATGATGAAGATGACGGAACTGGTCCAGGTGGAGCTGAAGAGGAGGTTCGTTGTGAGTGATGAGGTAAAAGGGAACAAGATGAACCGATTGACGAGGTTGGAGATGAAGTTTGTGCATTTCCACCAGCCACTGAATTCAACAACCGATCATCGTGTCCACCATGATTTTTACTTTCATCGATATCTTCCTCACCAACTTCCTCACCTTCGCCTTCTTCCTCGCCTCCTTCTTCAAAGGTCGTCTCTCCATTGGATGAATTACACTTGGACATTTCTCCTCGTCCAGAATTTTCATTGTCACCAATGGAATGAACGGGTCCAGATTCGGTGGACATGTTTGAATTGCTTGCATTACTTTCATCTTTTATTTCTTTGCCGTTAACTGTGAAAGAGAAAAAAAGAGAAAAATTAATTTCTTGGAACAATTAACATGGCAAATATTTGGGTTGATGAAAAAAGTTAACAAGCATAAACCCTTTTCAAGTTGCACAAACCGTCAAGAGAAACATTTCGCTTTTGCAAAATCAAACAAACAAATCTCAATTTTGTTGAAACATTTTCTACATAAGCTAATTATTTTATCTGGTGATGAAGAAAGATGATGGTAAAGATGAAAGGCAGCACAAAAAAAAGATGCATATAAAATAATTTGTTTACCATTTCATGTTGATAAATATATTTATATAAATGTGAATAGAGAAGGAAAAGATCGCAAAGTTAAAATGTTTTTCAAGTAACTTGATATTATTCAATAAATAATATGATGAAGATAAAAAGTGAATCTGTATAACAAGATATAATACATTATATTGTGAAGCTGGTGTAATTGAAATGGTAACCCTGGGTCAAGTAATTTGATATATTACTTTATATTTGTATATTATTATCCATCTATACACACATTTATATATTTATACTTATATTATGTCAGTTAACATATTCGTGTGAACAGACACACACGCACACAAATATACAATTTAGTCCATTTTGATTACAAGATTGAACAATTTTTATTGCTCTAATAAGCAATAGTTAAATGTAATCAAAGACGGATTAGAAAGTTTTTGTTTTTATGAAAAATTTATTGCACCTAACAGAAGATGTTGTTAGTTAAGGTTAGTATGGGCTTGGTAATACCTATTTATGTATTAAAAATAATGGATTAAAAGGAGTAATAATGATGAATGTAGATTGCAATTGTTAGGCTTGTTTTGATTGTGATAATAATAAATTTTAGCTGATATAATGTATCAAGATTAGTTAGGATGGAGGGAAAGGAAAGAGTTATAAGGTTAAGTTTGAGTGAATAGGAGACAAATCAATGTTTTATTAAAACAAATTTAATATAAGATACAGTAGTAGCATCTGTATATTATATATTATATATATAGATATTTATTTTATTATCTATCTTCATCTCCTTTTATTTGGATCATTAAATAGATAATAACCTTGTAAACAAAAACTTTCATATCAAATTACTCTAATTACATGTAATAATAGTACCAAGAATCGAGCAATAACCATGATGATATAACCTTTCTTCATCATAATTTTCTTTCCACTTCTTAATATGGTTACAGTAGAATGATAAATTTAATAAGGTTCATGATGATTATAATTGTTACAATCATCATCACCACCATGATGTGTCTAAATGGTTAGAGATGGTAAGAGTTAGAAAGAGTCGGATTATTCCAAGCCATTGAAAATTGTTTTGAAACTCGTTCAACAGGGTTAACAGTTTTCCAAGATTGAGTATTCCATCAGTATTTCAACCATTTTTCTCTTACAGCAAGAAAATTAAGTGAAGATGAGGAGAGAGAAAAGAGAAAGAAGTCGAAGTAATGCAATTAAAAATGGCTCAATTTGTGAAATTTTGTCAAATTTAGAAACAATATAATTACACTTTGAGGAAGAGTCGCCAGAAATTTAGCTAAAGAGAGGTCGTCGTCAGTTAGATGACTCTAGCTAATAGGCTTGAAAGGTTTACAAGCTAAACGGATGGCAATAACAAGGACTATTTTACACCAAGTAGAGTTAAGATTCAATTTTTAGCCATGTAACTCTGACAATAATAAATGTTGATGTTGCACAATACATTAAATTTACTATTTTCAATCATCTTCCAAACCATTGTCATGGACTTGAGGGAAATTGTTTACCCATTAAAATCATCAACAGCATGGAGCTTGGGAAATGACACCATCCATTTAACTTGGTTAAAATAAGACGTTTAGCCCATAAAGACATTTTGCTTGAACCTGACTTTGGGCAAAATAGTCCAACAAGTTCTTTTGAACAACAGAAGAGACAACAAGTTGATCCAACTCAGCTGGGGTCGCAAAGAATTCATTCAAGGTTAAAGGTGATAACTCACAAACAATTAAACAATTAAGATATGCAAATTGAAGGAAAAACAAATCAGAAGATAGCAAAACCATTCAAACAAAGACACCAGTAGAGTAAACTAAGACTGTTTAAACATAGTTAAAATGTGAAAGCAAACAGGACAATAGCTTAAACTGACAGACAGTCACATAAATAGGTAAAAATTGAATAAATTAGGTGAATAATGAAATTAAAATGAAAACAAAATGATTAACAAACAAAAGGTGAAAAGGTTTAGCTGTAAAATGAAAACAAAAGATGGAAAAAGAAGCGCTATTACAATGGGGGAACATTGAAAAATAAAAAAGCCAATGAAATTGAGGGAGAATATTATAATTATGAATTAAATTTAAATTCAACTTAAAACTGTAATTAAACGAGTTTACAATATTGAATAGAATCATTAAAATTGTAAAATATTAGAACATTTAAAACTAATGGAAACAACTCGATAAATTATCATTAATACAATTCAAATGATTATTGCCTTGAAAAAGGTTTCAAGAGTGAAAACTGGTTAAAATGCTCAATTGAAGATCAATTGAAGCTCAAAGGCAATTTAAATAATTTCATCTGAAATGGTTAATGATTACATGATATACAGTTAGATGTATATTTATATCCAACTTGAAGTGTCAAAATTAATGGTAAATCTATTATATTCACAAGATAAGAAGCTATTTAATGTTGCTCTAAATTTCCTGCTTTTATTGTAAAAATGTTTCAAAAATATGACCTTTTTCCATAGAGATATTTTTCATTTGCTTTCAACCATTCATTTATCATTTTGTTTTTGCTCAACATTTCCTTTCACTTTTAATAGATTTGCCTTTTTACACCATTTTTCCCGTATTTTTGCCTCTCCTCTTGTCACACATTAACTGTTGACTTTGATAAGTACAATAATATGACAATAAAAAAGGTGAACCAAAAATGATTGACAGTGAAACCCTATTAATGGATCCATATGAGTGCCATTTCAATCCATCAACAGTTTACATGAGTCAATTTTATCCATCAACAAGCAAATTAACTGGGCAACATTTCAAGTTCAGATTTAAATGTTGCTTGAAACGATAAATTACATTTATTAGGAAAATGATCGCCTTGAAGGAAATCATTTTTACCTGAAACTTTCATCGAAAATGAGAAAAGTGGAAACTTTTGCTTTCACTGTTTCTTTGAAAATTAAATTTTCTCAATCGAATCAGAAATTGTCCGGGAAAAAAAAGGTGAAAAGATAATCAATGAAAGTGTTAACATTATTTGGAAACTCGTTTTATATCAAAATGTTTGTTTGATAACAACAATAAAATGAACGGAAATGAGTTGATATAAAGAAAATGAAAAGAGCGAAAAAAAGGAGAAAAAAATAGATTTTCTTATAAAATAAATATTTATGACATTTTGTCGCTCTTTTTGCTCGCCTTTTTTATGTAACTTGTTGGAGGCGAAGATGAAGACAAAAAGGTTACAATAAGAAGATGAAAAGTGATGAAGAAAAGGGAAGAAAAAGATGAAGATGGAAGCAAAATAAGAGGCAAAAAAGTGAAGCAAAACAAAGAATAAAAAATGTTGAAAAAGAAGCAAAATATACGCTTTTTCACTTTCAAGACAAAAAAGGTTTCTATCCTTTTCTTGTTGATATATTTTTATCACTGTAACTATCTCAAAAGACATCATGAAAGCGTTGAAAATTATATTGTAAAGGCCACATTTGTATTGATCATTTTTTTTCATCTTTTCCTGTTTATTTCGCTTCTTCATCTTATTCAACTCAACCTGCGATAAACACCTATTTGTGGAGAAATTCACTTTTTTTTCTCTTCTTTTCTTTCCATTTCTTTATTCAATTACATCTTTTGCTTCTTTATAGTTATGACTTTCATAGGTTTTTTGTTCAACTTTTTTTTGCTGCCTTTTACCATGAAAAACAAAGTGAAGCTCAAATTCAAACAAGAGTTCAAATGATGAACTTATCAAGGAAAAGACTTTTGCAAATTGTTCTGTTTTTTTTTTCGTTTCAGTTGTTTCGACTTTTGGTTTGTTTCATTTTTAAAGTTTACTTTTGATCGGCTTTTGTGCAGATTCGATTTTTTTTTCAATTAAATTGTTGAGTTTTTTTTTGGTGCTTAATGTGTTTGCTTTGCGATACTTACATTGACTATGGTTACTTGAGTTGCTATTTTGATTGGAAGCATTTCCGGTAAATGAATTGGAGGTTGAATGGTTGTAATTTGTCAGGGAAGTTGTATAAAGTCCTGGAGGTAGATCACGGCATTTATGGGTCATCATGTGTTGCTTCATGTTACCTTTGGTTGAAAAGCCTCGTTGACAAATTGAACACTTGAAGGGTCGCTCCTTGGTGTGTGATCGATAATGAATCTCTAGGGCTGAATTACATGCAAAGGTTTTGTAACAAATTTGACAAGTTGTATTGGGTCGACCAGTTGGAAATTGTAGACCCGGAAAGGGCGAGTTAAACAGTCGACTTGGATGAAGTCCACTTGATGCTGCTGCTGCGGCCACAGCGGCTGCTGCTGCTGCTGCGGCTGCTGCTGAAACTGGTCTGCTTGATGAACTTGGTGAAGGTTTAATTGAGCTGGAAGTTGAGAGAGAGGTTGAAGCTGAGCTTGATGGAGAGGTTAAAGGTAATGAGGTTGGAGTGGAAGTTGTTGGTACATTTTGTTTCTTCGGCAAGTGGGGATGATGAGAGTGGTGAGACTGGTGATGGTAACCGAGAGCAAGTGGTGAGGGTGATAAAGATGACGGTGAAGGTGAGGGTGAACGAGGTGAGGAAGGTGAAGGAGAGGAACGAGGCGAACTCATGTCGACTCCACCAGCACTTTCATCTCCTTCTCCCCTTCGGCCCTCTTTTCGACCTCCTCGTTCTGAACCATTTCGAGGAGTTAAATCAAGTGCACCGCTTGTCGATGATGATCTGTGGTTCGATGAAACCATGTCTTCCATTGGATAAGCTGGAGGCGTCGATGGTCCAGCACTTGGGTTTGATGATGAACCATAAATTGGACCCGTTGTGGTTGGTGGTGTAGCATTGAGTCGAGATGAATGGTGGGATGAGCTTCGTCTATGGTAACGTAAAGCAAGTGGTGATGGTGAGGGCGAAGAGGGCGGAGATGATGATCGAATCGAAGACGATGAGGGTGAAGGTGAGGAACGGAGAGAAGAGGAAGAAAGGGTCGGTAAACGTAAACCTAGACCGCCTTGACTCAGGCCCATACCAAAGGCTGCTGCTGCTGCTGCGGCTGCCGAGAAGACGGAAGATGAAGAGGATCCGTTGCGAGGGGTTAAATCAAGAGCACCACTGGTCGATGATGAGGTAGCAGAGGATAAAAGCATATCTTCCATGGGAGCGTAAGGGGCTGAAGATGATCCGGTTGAGGCTGCTGCGGCGGCGGCTGCGGCAACAGCGGCTGCGGGTGACATGAAAGGTGACCTTCCAGAGTGAAAAGAGTTTGGCAAAAGGGATGAAGCTTGTTTGCTCACCTCGGAGGCAAACAAGTGTACTGGATGCATACGAATGTGTTGCTGTAATACCAATGCGTTGGTAAACTGTTTATGACAAACTGGACATTGATGAAGTATTCGTAAAGGTGGTTTAACTCGGTGGACACCCATGTGAGTTTTAAGGTTACCTTTGGTGGTAAAGGCTCGGTCACAGATTTTACACTTAAAGGGTCGTTCTCCGGTGTGAGTTCGATAGTGCATTTGAAGGGCTGATTTACAAGAGAGGACACGATGACAGATTACACATTGATTTGGATCACTTAACTTGTGTTCAATATTGTCAACCAGTTGTTGAAGTTTGTGGGTTTCAGAGGCTTTTTGAATTTCCATTAAACTTTCCCATGAATTATCAGCACTTCCAGGTTTGGGTAAAAGATCTTGATAAAAGTTTGGATCAGGAAGAACTCCCGGTGCTCCAGCCGAACCCGATGAAGATGATGCTGCTAATGACGATCCAGGTGCACCTGGTTCACCGCCTCCTGAGCCTGCCTTCACACCACCACTGAGTATGGAAGGTGTTGACGGACTGATTGAGGGAGCGGCAAGAGTCGATGAGAATGTAGTGGCTACCGTTGTGGTTGGTCCTGAAGTTAAACTGGCGTTTATACTGTTGTTGGTTGTGGTTGGTGTCGATAGGGAAAGACCGACAAATGAAGGAGTGGTCATGGTGCTGGGTGAAGATGATGATACTCTAGGAGGTGAACATGAAGCAAAGTGTGTGGCCGATGAACCAATTGAATCGTCATCATCTTGATCTTCTTCTTCCTCATCTTCCCTGTCATTCATATTGGTGTTTGCATGAACACTGCTCATATTGCTGTTGCTAAAATGATGTGCCAGGTTTAGACTTGAACTTGCATTACTGTTGCCGTTGTTGCACAGGCCAGCATTGGAGTTGTCATTGGTTCTATCCTCGTCACCCTCAGAGTCGTGGATATCCAAGTACCTGTCCTTGTGCCGTTCAAAGTGAACCTTGAGGTTACCCTTGGTTGAGAAGCGATTGCCACAAACATTGCACTTAAAGGGCTTCTCTCCAGTGTGCGACCGAATGTGTATCTGTAGAGCGGAATCGGAGCCAAAAGCTTTACCACAGAATCTACATCGATGCCGATAATTGGAATCCTCTTTACCGTCTTTGCGAAACTTTAAAAACTCGGAACCTTCCAGGTCAGACAGGCCATTCATTAGAAACGAACTGCCCTGCATAGTATTTTGAAGTGCCTTTTCGGTGTGTCGTTGTAACAACTCTAACGTATTGGGTCCACTTGGTGAAGGTGGCGGTGGAATGTCACTTGGACCCAATGGAATGCTTTTATCGATATCATCAGGCAATCCTAATGAACCTCCGTTTCCAGTTGCTAATGTGGTTGAACTTACTGAAGCATTTAAAGGTGCATCTGAAGAGAGTCAGGAATGACAAGAACGACAAAAATAAACATTAGTTATGGCAAAAATTATGCAAATGAATTGGAATCAAATGTTTCTATTAAACAGAAACGGCGAGTAGAAGGAAAAGTGAAAAGATTTACCTTCATCAGTTGGTTCACAGTCCATTTGATTATCAGGTGTGCCCATGCGACGGTTATGGGAAGATCGATGAGATGGACGAGAGTGCCGATGGGAAGAGGATGAATGGTACGATGAACGATGATGAGAATTGCGTCGAGATAAATTGTTTAAATTGTTTCTCGAAGAATGAGATTGATGATAATTTAATGGAGATAAAGATGAACTTGATGATAATGAAGATGCAGGTGAGCTTCTACCAATTATTGCATCTTCTCCCTCTTCACACAAATCTTCATCTTCTTCCTCCTCCTCATCATCATCCTCACCTTTTCCCGAATTAATTTGATCCTGATCAAGCTTGCCTGGATCACATAGAGATGAGACTGAAAAAGGCATTCCCTTTGGTATTGATCCAAGTGAAGGTGAGACAAGGTTTGATGCGGATGAAGTCGAGTTTACCGATGATAATAATGACTGTGACGGTGTTGCTGCGGCTGCAACTGCGGCTGCCAATTGAGCCATTGGTGGCTTCAAAAAGGGTAAACCTTGTAATACTGTTGGTGATAATGATGATGAAGTTGATGATGGTGATGATGAGGTTAGACCACCACCACCTCCTACCTCTCCTCCGTTACTGGTAATTTGGGCTAAAAGCTGTTAACGCAATTACGTTGATTATTATTTTGTGTGTTGGGTCGAAGAAGAAAAAAATTATTTGAAAAGAAAAGGGAAAGAGAGAAAAGAATAGGTTAGAAAAGTGATTATCATGATGACAATGATGATGAAAAATGGATAGTCTATCATTAAGAGAACCTTTTCTTCGTTAATTTATCGTTAGAGGTTGCTTCAATTCTGACAAAAGTCAACAAGATCATTACCTTTTCTAACCAGGTAAGTTGAGGAAAAGTCATAAAAAATAAATAATATGAATATGTTTACATTTAATGCTTGTTTAGTTTTGCATACAAAAGGTTAGAGAGTTAGTCAGGTAAGCAAAAAAAAAGGTAAAAGGTATTATCTTGAGCACTTTAACACGTTACACCGCAACAGTTGCTCTTTACTGTATCATCATTTTTCATCTTCATCTTCTTCTTCCTGCGTTCACATGATTGTACTATTATTACAAGCTTAGTTTGATTCTTGCTTCATTAGACTAACAGTAAAAAGGTAAAGAGTAAAGGCATGAAATTAACAGCACGTTAAAACACCATTAACACTGATGATCCCAATGATTATGATGATTACGTTGGTAATGATGATGATGATAAACAATGATGAATGGAGAGAAAAATAGACAAAATTGTATTTCTATAATGAATAAAAAATTACAAGGTAAACCTTTTTTTTCCCCAACTTTTTTTCTATTAAAAATAGAAAATCGAAAAATTTTGCGAATTTTTGGCTCAATTAAAGTCTATTTACGGGTTTGACCATTAAAGGTCAATTGTTTAACTTACTTGTTTAAAGACTGTTTGAAGTAAAGCCATTTGCTGTTGTTGTCCCATTGATGAGGTTAAAGTTGGTGTTGTTGGTGTTGAGGTTGCCGTTGAAGCAACGGCTACTGGAGAGGCTAATGACGATAATTGATTTAATGCAGTTGATAATGAATTGGATGAGGTTGTTGTTGTTGGTGTTGATGCTGTTGCCGTTGATGAGGCCGCAGCAATTGCAGCAGCTATTGCAGCCATGTTTACATTGCCTGATAAAAGAGATGCCTGTAAGGCTGATAGCGGTGAAAGTTGTCCTGAACCTGAAACTAAAAGGTTTCCTGGTTCAAGGTTTGATGGGATACGCTGTTGGCCTATTGCAACCTTGGTGTTTTCAAGTTGCTCCGAGATTACCTGAATATCAGATAATTCAATTCCAGGGAAAAGTGAACCAAAATTGAAGCCACCTGAAAGCTTTGGATTGTTGCCTGATGATAGACTTGATGAGGTTAAAGGTGATGACAATGAGTTAATATTACAATTTAAATTATTTAAATTACTATTACTAGAGGTTGAACCAGTGTTCCCTATAAGATTATTTAGATTTTCATTAATCAACTTTGAAGTCAAGCTATCAGTGTTGCCAATCAGGTTACTATTAGCGTTGCAATTGTTATCCATTTCATTCTCAGGTAAAGGTGAACTCATCATTAATGGATGAGGTTCATCAATGGTTGAACTTGACGATTCATAGCCATCGCCACCATTTGAACATTTATCATCACCTTCATCATCATCAGATGAGTTTACTATGAGTGGACCAGAAACTGCAAAATAGAGAAAAAAATTTCGATTAAAACTCGATTTCAAATTACTTCTTTTCTCATCATTCGTCATTTTTCACCTGAAAAGCTGTTTAAACAGAAAGAGTTGCATTCAAATAATCAAAGTGAATGTCTGATTTAATGTAAATATTGAGAAATTATTTTCCAAGGAAAAGTCAAAAGGTGAAACAGATAAGCAGTAAACCGATGAAATTGTAAAAGTGTAAAAATAAGTTCATTTTTTTAGACATTTTTCTTCTTCTTCTTTTTGATGAAATAGGAATCACGGGTGAAAGATGATCAACACTCTTGAGTAGATTTAGATTTAAAGGTAAATCACTCGATAAACGGAAGTTATGGTCAATTTCGGTTCTCTTTCATTTGATCGTTTTCCGTTGAAAGGCCAATAATTATATCAATAGTGTTAAACAATCAAACTCGCCTAATGACAATAATTGATCTTCAATGAGCATATGGTTGACAGGGACTCTTGAACTCTATGGATACCTTTTTTTACTCTCTTTTCCTGTCGCTTTTTTCACTCTCTCTTCATCCTCCTTCCAACCTGGTCTCTCCCTTTCTACATCAATATCATCACTTTTTGTCTTCACCTTTGCTCTGCTTTGATTCCCACGAAATTGTCATTGATAAGTGTTCAATAAAATCTTTAATATAAAGTGTAAAGAAGAAGAAGAAGAAGAAAAAAAAGTTTCAATTTAATAGGAAAAGGTCAAAAAAAGTTACGACAAGTGAAATAAATTGTTCAACTTTTTTTTCGCCAATTTTTTCTTCTCTCTCCTTCAATTTGATATGATTTTAATACAATATTTACTGTCAACTCATCAACTTGCCTACATGAGTGAACCCGAATGACCATGAGTTAGGCTCTTCAGGCTGTACACCTAAGTGAAGGCGTATCAAGAGTAGCTAATGGCACACAGCCATGATCATGAACCAGTCAACTAGATCATTTTGTCAATCAATAAATGAAATAAACTTGAAACATCAGCCTTAATCGGACATCAAAGTTTACCTTGTAATTGAATAACAAAATGCAAAACAAGCCAAGATACAAAAGATGCTAATTTCATTCAGAAATGATTGTTTGACCGAAAAAACTACTAAATTTTGGTAAACAATTTACTTCAGTTGATTAAACAAAGTTTTTGTTCAATATCGAGTTGCTTCATTAAAAATGCTTACAATTGTTTTCGTTACTTCTGATGATAATAAATGAATAAATGATTTGCATTATTTGAAGGAGAAAAAAATAATTGCAAAAATTGAATTATTATTCAAAATGCATTTCCATGTTAATCATGTTGTTGTCTTTATTTGAACATTTCCATTCAAAGTAAACACTATTTTTGAATTAAAGAAAGGGAATCGTCATCATTGTTAAAGAGCAAAAAGAGTGACAAAAATTCAATAAAAGCTGACCCAAGTTCAAAGTGGACATTTCATGATAAATTGTAAATGAACCCAGAGTTTGGAAAATTGTTTTTTTTCTCGTTTTTTTTTCTTTTCTAAAAAAAGGTTTCCAAATGAAAAATGTAATGTGATTTGATTGAAGGTTAATCAGATCAAATTATCAAATTTATTGATAATAATATCAATAATGAAAGTTGAAAAGGTGAACCTTCTTTCGACAGTAATAATAGTTTTAAAACTTTCCTTTTTTTGTCATCTTTTCTGGCGATGATGATGATGAGAAAGGAAGAGTGATTAAGAGGAGAAACAGGGAAATATAAAATTCTATCATTTTTGTCACTTTAGATTTAGAATGAAAAGAGAGAGAGAAAAGGAAGGGACAAAAGAAAGCCTCAAATTCGGTCATTCGAGAAGAAAATGATGATGATGATGAAGGCGATCGTTATCATCACAATCATCATCAACCATCTTCCTCCCATCTTTCCAAGTTACAATAAAAGCAAAATATTTCACTTCGTCAAAGTTTGCAATATTTTTTTCTTTTCATTTTTTTCTTTTTATTCTGCTATTCAAGTCTCTAATTAATATGTCAACGCATCATTTGTTACCAAAACTCTGTAATCAAAACTTTTTATCATTAGGGTCAATCTCGCTCTGTGTGTCCAACTATGAGCAGTTCAATTTGCAGAAAAAAAAAGTGATCCAATTACGGATCGATTAAATTACATGTAAAGTCAATCATCAAAAGTTGAAAATTAGTCAAATGTGTAAACTCAAATCATGAACAAAACTAGATCGAAAGAAGCTCAACTTGGACAAAATTTCAATTGAAACTTTAGTCGCAAAATTGACCGATTTCTTCCCATTCACTTTGAAGGGTTGAGTTGCTTCTAGTCTAAGAGTCTATCATTCAAACAAAATGACGAAAAATTGAGTTTTACTTTTTTGCAAAACTCCTTTCATTACCCGAAAAATGGCGACCAGTAATCGATGTTGAGAGTCAATGCGTCTAATGTTGCGAAGTTGACAGTTTGATAGTTTTGAATAGTTTCTGTAAATTCTTTGCTGAGAAATAAATTGCTTCATGTAAGAGATCAATCGAAAGGATCTGGGATGGAAGTCACCCATTTCTAGTTACAATTACGATTGTTAAAAAACTTCGAGTCAACCAAGCCGATTCAACTTGCACTGAAGTGTTTATCTTGATCAACTCGAGTCAAGATTTTGTTTTTTCATCAAAATTTCCGTCACAACAATGATGCAAAATTGAAACTTGAAGTTAAATTAATCGAGTAGTGAACATGAAATTTCACGGTTTGAACATTTAACCAACTTTGTTTCGCTTTTAAGTTTGAAGGATAAAATATTGTTCAAAATTTGTGTCAACCCAATGTTTAGATTTAAAATTGAGAAATGATTTGATCGACACTTCCATATTATCATAATGGATACAATATTTTTGAGCAAAGGATTTGGAGTCGATCAAAATGCTACACTTGCATTGTTTCAATTCATAAGGGAGTGATAAGCTTAAAATTTTCTCCTTTTATCATCATCATCATCATCTTATATTTATTTTTTGTTGCAGCTTTAACTGAAGTTTAGTTGACGTTTGCAATAATAATCTGTTTGATGAAAGACAATTTTTGTGTTTTCCTTTTCTTATACAGAACCATATTTATCCCATTGACTGGACATCAAATTGAATGGGTTTGCAGGGAAAATGATGAAGAGAGGAAAACCAATATATTTTCATTAGGATGTTACATTGATGATGATGATTTTCACTCTCTCAGAGTAGAAGTTGTTCAAGATAAAAATGATGTTCTATCATCGTATTATATGTATTTTGGTGTTAACTTTATCCATCCACATCTAATAATATTAACTTTGTTTCATCTTTTGTTTTCCTTCGCCATCTTTCCATCATCGTTTTGCTCTTCTCTTGACCTTTTTTGATGATAAATTTTTTTTTCTCTCAACATTTTCATGTCCAGTGCACTTAGAGTCAATATCAATGAAATTGCAAGAAAAGAGAGGAGAAGAAGAAGAAGAAGAAGAAGGAAAAAAAATCATTTCATCTTTAAACGATAATTTGTAATCTGATGAATGACAATAATGATAATGAAACAATGACGAGAGTAGAAAAGGTTTAGATGGACATCATCTTTTGGTAAATCATTAGGTTATATTTAACTCGAGTTGACTGATTTCAGATCGAAACATTTTTCATCTCATAATGAGAAATAAATTGAATGATGGCGAATAAAAAAGAGGATCAAAAAGATGACGGCAAGATGATAATGATTAAATGTTGTTCATCATTTTTGATGTCATTTAACGAATCAAACTTGATCACCCTTTTAGTTGGTGAATGGAAAAGCATGGAAAGAGATTTGTCACTATAAGGTGACCGATTGTTATGATTAGAAGCAATGATCGATAGAAGAAGAAATAAGATGGTAAAAGTTGATGGACAATTGGGTTTGGTCAACATGAACATAGTGACACATACAATTGTCATGAGAGTAACATTAAAAGTTGAACCAAAAAGCTTTATTGACATATAAATATAATTGACCAGTTTTGAAATGATATTCGGTAAAAGGGGAATTGGAAGAGAAGAAGGAAAAGATGCGTTAATAAGTAAAGATGAGGATGTCGGGTGATGAGGAGAAAAGAGGAAAAGAGGAAAAAGTGTTTTCTTCTTCTTCTTCTTCTTCTTCTTCTTCTGAGAGAAGGAAAGAAATGCATTTTTACAAATTGATATTCAAAGAGGGAAGTTTAGGGAAATTAGAGGTTAAGAGATGAACAGGAAAAAGATGATTATGAGGATGAAGGAGTTTAATGTTGAATCAAGACTCAATTGTGATATGCAAAATAAGGTCAACTCAAGTTCATGTTTACCTTGTTAGTATCAGTTGAGGCTTGAAAGGGTAAAGATGATCAGGTTGATGATGAAAGATTAACCAGCTAAATTAAGGGTAAAGTTTGATACAGCAAATGATAATTAACTCAAATTTCTCCATCTTTCCCATTCTAATCATTTCTCCGTCTTTTATTCCCTCATCTTTACTCTTCTGTTTACAATGTATTTTACTTTTTCACTTTTCTCTCTTTATCCTTCCACTCACCAAGTTAATCATTTTCATCCTTAGCTTCATCTTTAGCTTCATCTTACGCTTTTGCTTTTAGCTTTCATCTTGAGCTTGCATTTAACATGAAAATTGTCTTTTGTTTGCTTTCTTTTTCCAGGACAAACCTTCAATGAAATTATTTCCTTTTCCGTTTCCATCAATCATCATCAATCATTCCATAAACGGGCAACTTTGAATGATCAAAATTATCTAAATTGATCAACTCTTTTCATTCCATTTTAGTTCATTAAAAATTCATTGATCGGTTCAATGGACAATAAACATGAAACAGTTGAAAAAACTTTTCTCTCATTTTTCTTGTTCATTTCAAGGTTTTACAAAATGAAAAATTCTAAGGTAAACTTGAATGCAACCAAAAAAAAAATGATTCCAATAATAAACTGATATGGAGAGTTAATCAACTCTTTCCCATCTGATTAGATTTGAAGGAAAACATTGTAAATGAATAAAGCAATTAAAATGAAAACACAAAGGGTTACCCAAGGCGGAGTTAATTTGCCTTTGATTCAGAAGGAGGAGAATGCAAAAAAAAAGAAGAAATGATAATGATTAGAATGATGATGATGAATGATTTATTCAGAATTTAACTGAATCTCGTTAAAATAAAATAACTAACTTAGAAGCAGAAGAAGAGTGAAAGAAGTAACGCAAAGAAGAAGAAGAAGAAGAAAAAAAACTAGAAAAGCAAGAAAATTGAAAGTAATTTAAATTTAATCGAGTTGCCTGGGAGTTTACCATGGATCGATACTCATGAGGTTTTTATCATCATCATCAACATCACCATGTATTCATGTAGAGTGAAGATGCAAAACAACTTTTCATCTCTTTCTCACTTTCCAAAACTCTCTTATCATCTTTTCTTCTCTTCTATTTTTTTTTGATTCCATATTTTGGCTGACACCTCCTTCACCAGAATCATCATCATCACCACCAAGATGATGATGATGATGAAGATAATGATAACAAGGCCTATAAAAAGGCATTGGCAAACAGCGCATCGTCAAAAGCATAATCATAATTCAATAACATAACAACTCGTAACCTCAACAAGAGTCTTGTTGAGAGGCAAAAAACACAAGTCTCCTCCTTTCATCATCTTCCATCATCTTTTGCCATTCTCTTTCTTTTTGCTCATTTTTACCTTAAGTCAATATTGGCTAATAACTTATATTAACTTCATCTTTCATCTTCATAAGCTTTCCATGCTTTCATAACTTGTAACTCCTCCTTTTAACCTCCCAATATCTATAAAAAACCTTTCAAAAATGATTTATGTTCAGTTATGGGTTACCCTTCAAGGAGTTTACCTTGACTACCTTTTCATATTTTGCTCAAGTTGCCACAAAACTCACTCTTATTGGTCTATTGAACAGCAACTTTAAGGATAAAAAATGATTGGTTCAAACATTATTATAATCATATTTGTGATAATAATTTTTCCAGTTAAAAGCAACTTTTCCCGTTTTGCGCACTTCGACACTTTTTGTTCAACTTTTCCAGTTTTTGTCCTTCAATTTGGTTTTAACATTTTAGACTCAATTTGATTTTAATGCTCAATTTAGGGTTAATTTGGATAAATTTGCTGCTCAGTTTTGAAGAAATTTTTTTTTTCTCTTTCCGTTCAGTTTTTTTTTACTAGTTTCAGTGTGTTTTGGCCTCAACATCAATGTAATTTTTAGGCAACTTTTTTGCTGCTCTGTTTTGGGAGAAATTTTTTTTTCTGCTCAAAATGTTAGTCTTTTGAGTTACTTTTGGATCAATGAAACTTGTTTTCCTCTTTTCCCTTCAACTTGTTTTCTCGCTCTTCTCTTCGTTTTCCGTTTTGTTTTTGTTTTGTTTTTTTTTGCTGATTGTAATTATTATTATTTTATTGGACAAAACTAACAAGATAACTTGTTGAGAGTTGAAGATGATGATGATTGTGTTGATCACGCTGGATTACCTTTTAAAGAGAGGAAAGTAAAGAAGCTTTCAGTGGCTTTTTAAATTAACTAAAATTTTGATGAGAAACTTGAAGTTACATAAAGAGATGAACTTAAAATTTTCTCCCTCTTCTTCTTATTCTTACCACTCGACATCAGTTGGTGGTAGTAAACATTCAACATTATCATTTTACTCTTTCACCAGACCTTTTCATCTTCTTACCAAAGACCACAAAGAAGTTGCAAGATGAAGAAGCCTCTTTCCATCCCTTTTTATCTTCATCTTGTGCATCTTAATTTTCCTTCTTTTCTCTTCTTCTTTTTTCTTCTCCCCTCTTGCCTTCTGCATTCTGGTAATAACTTCGGGAAGATGAATAAGTGAATTTAATAGGAGAAAGTGCTAGCTCATTTATCAGTTTAAACTTCAACTCATAAACCAATCAAAATGAGCAAAGTAAACGTTAACAGATAATCAGAATGTGCGGTAAATTTAAAATTAAATGCAATTAAACAGCGAAAAGTTTCAGGTTAAGAATGCAAAAAAAAGTGATTCTGTAAAGGTGTTGCAAAGTCATTTTCTGGTTAACTGATTAGCATCGCTTTGACAAGATGAGAAAAAAAGATTACATGTGAAGAAGAAGAAGAAGAAGAAGAAATGAAATGAAAATAACCACAAAAGTTATGTGTTTTTTCCTTCAAAATATAAACACAATTAAATTGCAATTAAAAGTCATAAACACGAAAAGAAACTCAAAATAAAAGTTTCCCTCAAATCGATCAAAATTGCTTTTCTATTTGCCAAAATTCAATGATGACAAAAGACGACAAGAAATGAAAGTTTTTCATAAATTAACCGGTTTTGGCTTACAAAACCCGATTCTCTTTCAAAGGAAGAGAGTTTTTTGTCGCTGGATTTTGCAAATTTTTCAATTCCATTTCTGATTGCATTAAGATTGTTGGACAATAGAAGTTGCAAACCATTTTTAATGTAAATCTTGAGCGAAGGATTCTGTCGGGGAAAAAGGTCTTTACTACCGAATTTTGCCTTCGTTACTCAAGATGCATTTTCATCATCTTTTGCCATCTTCTTAAGGATCGTGAGGCTTCTCTTTCTCACCTTATCTTTGACTCGGTCAAGGGCTCATAAATCATTGAAAGAAGAGGAAGACGAGCTTCTTAACTCACTCAAAGTTTTTCTTGTTTTGCCTTTTCTCTTCCATTTCTCTCTCTCTCTCTCTCTTTCTCTTTCTACCTTGAAAAGTTGAAGCATTTCAAAAAAGAAAAGTGAGTGAGAAGAAAAAAGATTCAGTAAACATGATGTTTCATTAAACAAAATTCATTTCTCACATCATCCTTCTATCATCATCATTTCTTCCCCTCTTGATCCTTCTTCATCTTCTTTCCTCTGAAATTTTCATCTTCAACAAGATGAACAAGTAAAAATGAGAAAAGAAAGATAAATTTGAAAATGAAAAGTCAAAAGAAGTAACTTTTAGCCATGTTGGCTTACTTACAAAATGCTTCAAGTGAGAAGAGAGGGAAGAGAAGCGAAAGAATTTTCCACTTTTTCTCATTTTCTTCATTTTTGTCTTCCTCAATTGAATCTCAGGTAACCACAAAAGTAAACTCTGGTTTACCTTTTCCTCTCTTCTCTTTTCCATTTCACTCTCAATTATATCAACTTGAAGTAAAAAAGTGACCAAAAAAAAAAATGTTCATCAAATGATGAAAAATTCAATTGTCATTTCCGTTTCGAAAAACGTTGAAAAGAACAAAACGGCAAAAATTAATATTCCAGTCAACTTGTCAACTCATGAAAACATGAAAAAAAATGAATCAAAAGTTATCGATTCGTTACCAAACACAGAGACACAAAAATGGCGCAACAGAAAAGTTGGTCAAAAGATTAGCCAAGCCAGAAACTGAAACAACAATGAAAAAATGAAAATGAGAATCTATTTATGAACAAAAAGAATTTGGAATAAAAGAGAAGAGAAAAAAAAGTTTCACTGAAAAATACAATGAACAATATTCCATCATTTTCATGTCCATAAAATTCACCTTTATTCTCATTCCAACTCAGTCCATTTAAACATTTGTTTATCTTGATTCACTTGAAATAAAAGATACTTTTGTTGCTTCAACAATATTTGAGCAAACATTTTTTTTTCGCAACATTTTCTTTCTTCCATCAACCAAATGCGATATTTATGTTTCAACCTAATTTCTGAATCTTTTTCATCTTCCTTTTCATTTTCAATTTACCTTTTGAAGAATGTTTTTTTTTCTGTTTCTTGGAAATTCTTGTCAGGCAAAAAAAAACGATTCAAGTTCATGCTCAGATGAAAGATGAATGCGAAATGAGCGAAATAATGATACAGAAAAGAGAAAGGAAAATATTTTTGTTCGATTCTCGAGATGGCCAATGAACAGGAAGAAGCCTTTAAGGCTTATTTTCACATGATAAATATAATTTCATGATAAGGTAAAAAGCATTAATAAAACATTGAGAAATACGAAAAACTAAATAAACATTTGCAGGCCAACATTGTTTTCATTTGCCTTCCCTTTCAAACCATTTAATTATCCAAATAAAATGTTAATATAATATCACAAGAAATTCTGGCCTTTTCTTTATCTTCTCTCATGGAATCATTCATTTTCATTCCCAATGGAAAATTTATTATTATTATTAGTTTTATTATTATTATATGAACGGTGGAAAGAGAGTGAAGAGCAAAATTTTGTTCCCATCAAATTACTCCTTTCGTTTGTAGTCAATATCATGAGCAACATTATTTTCAGTCGTTAGTATTATTTTTATTTTTATTAACTTGAATATTCTGTTGATATTGTGTCCAATTAAAATTGATCATGAAAGATGCAGAATCGGTGTTTACACAAGGAATGGTTAATAGGGAAAAGTGAATATAGATATTATATTCACAATTGAAATTGACTCTTCTTTGGGAGTAAAAAGGTTTCTTCGAGTAATAAATATTCATAGATAAAGTTGGAATATAAAACGATAACCAGGAATAATATAGTTTTGTACAAACCAAATTGTATTCTTTTGCAATAATTTCGTCTTGCTTTATTGGTAAGAGAAAGGGGAGACTTGGCCGATTCAGGGAATATCATGATGAATAATTGATTGGAGTAAAGTTATTGATTAAACAAGAGAAACTGTAATAAAGAATATCATGCAAAATTTTCTACCTCACCTCTTACGATCAAAGTTTACCACGAATTTCAAATTTCCATCTCAATTTAATTTTATCTTGAAAATTTTATCTTCACAACTTTTATCGATTTTCGTTTGAAATTTTAACCGAACATGATAGATTTAGAAAATTTTAGAGCGAATTTTGTCGGCAAATATCGATTTCGAATTGGCAATTTAAAATTGGACATACTGAACTTCGAATGGAAATAATGAGCGAATTTTGAAATCTGCGTTTTTAGAGTTTTAGAAATTAGAAATTTAGAAATAGAAATAGAAATTTTCAGGTTTTGAAACTAGAACTTGATCCTAACGGGAAGAAATCCAGAGTTATCGAAAGATTTCGAACCAGAGTTTTCCAGGAAATTCTGGATTTAGCGACTTGAGAGGTTAAGGAACTTTGACTTTTTGAAGTTTTTGGTTTACTTGATTTTTCGCTGCGAATCGAATGGCCTCAAAAAGAAATGAAATCCAAAATTTGCGAGTTTGGTCGAGTTCGATATAAAACCATGTGAACTTTTTAGTTTTGAATCATGATGATTTGATTCGAAATTTCATGTTGTGAGTCTCGGTTTACTAGAAAATTTGATCAGATTTGTTGAGAATGGAATCGTTCTCGACTGGAGTTGCCTTGACAATTACACTTTTGTTACTATGAAAAGGAAATGAGAAAAAAAAAGTTTTCTTCTTCTGAGTAATTATAATGCCAGATGAATTAGAATAAGTACGATAGTGAAGATGAAGGTAAATATTCATGATGTAGAAATGAAGTTTTCAAGTTAATGAGTGAATCAGAGCAATTTATAAGAGAAGAAGAAACGAGAAGCAAAAAAAAAACAAAATAATCCCATTATCATTGTAATAGCAAAATGATATTATCCAGTTTATGCTCAATGAATATAAACTTATTATTATCATCATTAATATCACAATTTTATATGAATAACAATTTTCCATGTCATTTTACTTGTTTCACCCTATTAAATCCTCAATGAAGACAACATTCATTGAGTTTGGTGTAAAGAGGAGGAAAGAGTGGCAAAGAGAAAAGAGTAAACGAAAAATATTCATTCAAATTTAATGTTATCCATTTTATAGATATCATTTTCATTCCTTTTCTTTCCTTTTTTCTTCAACTTTACTTTGGACCATTTCATGATGAACATTTCAATAGAGAAACAGTTTTTACATGATGAACATCAAATGTTGAAAATGGTGAAAGCGAAGAAGAAGAAATGAAAAAAATTTCAATGAATAATAATAGTCATTGAAATGGATAGAAAACACTTTTCTTTTGTTGAACCTTCAAAAGTCCCAAGTTATTATCATAATCATTGTGAACCTGTTTTCTTTATCTTCTGAAAGGTGAAAGAAAAAGTCAAAATGCTCAATTCGGTAGCTGGAATGAGCAGCAACATTGGAACGGCAAAGTGCGAAAAAAAAAGGTTGTTAACTTATTCCATTATAATAATGGTTTAATTGATGAGCAAATGATGCTTTGGCTGTAAATGACAATCAAAGTTGCCTTAAAAAAAGTCTGTTCAGTTGTAATCATTATCCAAGAACATTGAACGTTGCAACGATTTTTCCACCTCAACATTGTTAAATAATTTTAGGTGCAAACAGTTTCTGGCTACTGAATTTAGCAGCAAGCAAAAAAAAAGTCAACGAAAGGTGTCAAAAAAATGGATCAACTGGGCAGAAGAAGAAAACGATTCATTAGCTGGAAAAGTGGAATTATTCAAATGATAAGAGAATTGAAAAAAAAATGAACTGAAAACAGACGTCGATTGTAATGATAATGGTAATGATGATGACTTCTGTTTCATTTTTTTCTCTCTCTTCTCCAAAACATTATTCCATTTCGCATTTTGTAGCCATTTTTTTACGCCATTCATTTTGGAACCGTAAATTGAGGTTTTAATAGTTTGAGTAAAATCAGGAAAAGAGATGAGTTTGCAAAGATTAAGAGACTTTTGAAGAAAAATTTGAATCTTAAACATTCAACTCTTTGTACAACATTTACAACAGAAATGCAACTTTCTTTTCTTTTCCTTATCATCATCATAATCTTCATTTTCCTCTTTACCATTGGTTGAACATTGAATATGAATCCAAGTCTATTATACATGATAATCATAATCATCTTGATAGACTCATCAAAATGAGATTTCAATCTCAAAACTCGGTTTCGACTATTTAAATGGTTGAATCGCCCAAAGATGATTTCCATTGCAACTTTTATCCTCATCTTGATCATCATCATTTCACTTTAAATGTTATCAAAATTTTTGTTTCTTTTCTTTTCTCTCTATTTTGCTTTTCCATTTTATTTTCAGATAATATTATTTTGAGATTATGTTTTATTGATGAAAATAATACTTTTATTTGTTTCACTTAAACATTTGAACAGCTTATTGACCCTGAAGCTGTTATTGGTGTAATCATGGGAAGAGAAAAAGAAACTGATTTAAGTTTACTTTTTTTGTTCAACCTTTTCTTTGGTTTCCAGGGTTGGGAAGATTTGATGCAAGTTCTGATGAAAGTTTTCAGGAATATTGTTTAATATGCTTTTCCATTATAGAGTTGATCATGTTTGCAAATTGATTTAATTGTGAATTGAAATAAGTCACCAGAAGAGAGAAAAGTTTATCTTCTGTAAAAATAACTTCATCTGTTTTCAGTTCAATCTTTTCTCATGTGATTCTTTGAGAGAGAACATTTTTTGCAACATAAAAATCTACATAAATAAACATGAAAACCAGAAAGATGATGAAGAGAGAAAATCAATCGTCAAAATAAATAAATTCAAACTGAATTTCGTTTGTTTTTCAAAGGCAACTTCTTCTCATGAAAGTGATCATTCAATTGGAATGGATTGGGGTTAAAATTGAGTGAAAATTAAATAAAAATTTGCAAAATGACTATTCATTGAGAGATTCAGATGATGTTTAGCTCAACAATCCAAATCGATTTGGAAAAGTTCTGTTTTCTCTTCAAATGAGAAGAAAATTTTTCCACTTTTATTCGATATTTTTCGTTGAGTGAGGCAAAAAAAAATGGTTTTTGATGAAAAGATGAATTTAGATGAGTTCAGGGAAATGCGGATTCGAGTAAAGTTGGAAAAAAATGAGTTTCCATGAGTTGATGGATCACAATTAAGGTTAGTAATAACAATTATCTTTTCTGTTGTTTAATGCTCTGTTTACTGTTGAAGAGTTAACTCAATAATAAATGGCATTTACTGTAACCAAGAAGTTTTGTGAGGAAGATGAAAAGGTATTTGATGATTATCATGATGGAATGCCTTTGTTATATTTAGATTAGAAAGAATTTTAAGAGATGATAATGAGTTGGATGATTGGTGAGGAAAACGTAACAATAGACTTTGCAAAAAAAAGACTTTTTCTGTTGCGATATTTTCTCCATTTTTTTCTCATGATATAGAATTGGTTCAGAATGGTTGGATTATGGAAAGAGAAATGAAAATTTGATGGAATATGATTTGTTGAGTTTGCGTTTGCTCAGGTTTCAACTTTTATCCTTGCTCATGTTTCTTTCATCATTTCTGGATTGGATCATTTTCAGCTGTAAATAGCCAAGCAAGAGAAGGATAAATTTATTAAATTATATCAAGCTCACGTTTCAGGGTAAATGGCAAGCTTTTGTCGTTTCTCCTCTCAAATGATTCAGTGAACCTTTGATATGGAAAAATTGAAACTTTGAAAAATGTTCATTTTTCGTTATCTTGCCATCAACATGTGAACAATTCATTCCTTTTTTTCGCCTTTCATTTTGAGCAAGTTTATGACAAAGTGAAGGCAAGATTACATGATGAAGGGAAGGGAAAAGTTCTGCAAGGAAAATAGTCTTTGTTGATGTACGATAATTTAATAATGAAGAGAAAAAAAAAGGAAATAGAAAAGAGAAGAAGATAATTTATCCTGTAAACAAATTGTGTTATCCTTTTTTTATGAGTTATGAATACAGAATGAAAGTTTGCCGAAAAAATCGAAACATTGAAATACTTTCATGGGGAGCAATTGTTTGAATGGTGAACTAAAGGAACTGTGAAATTGATGAAGATGTTCATGGAAGAAGAATAGAGATGAAAAGATATTGTATGACCTGAGCTTGTTGACCTCATGTTATAAATCAAATGGATGCTTAGTCAAGGTTAGTAAATCCAATATGGATATACATATATTTAATATGATGGAGGGTGCAAGATGAATGAGCAACTCGACCAGCTATTTTCATCTTCCGTGTTAAGCTTCACTTCACCTTTTTCTTTCCTTCTCTTCATCATCTTTCCATTTGCAGGCAGGAACAAAAGGCAAACTCAAAGGAGGAGAACAGAAAATCGAGATTGAAATTCCCATGAGCACTATTCATTGTCTTTTTTTACAGTCTTTATGTAATAAGCTTTTCTCTCTCTCTCCAAACTTGAATTATCAAGATGATCATTTTTGCTCCTCATCTTTGTTTATCAAATAATAATCTCATCAAATAATAATTTACTGTAAAAGGTACACTTTCATCAAGATTGACTCAACCCTGAAGAAACAATATTTTCAACAAATTCACTCGCCACCAAATTACACAAAACATTTTCACTCCCAGTCACCTTTACCTCTCTATCATTCTTGAACCCTTTGTGGCCCTTTTTGCTACTTTTCAGTCACAGAACAATTTATCACCATTCAAGTCAAATGTCGTGTTAGTTTGAATCAGACGCTATCAGATTTCGGTTCGGATGACTAGAGTAACGGAATAGTGGAAACACAGCTACATTTGCTTAAAAGTCCCAAAAGTTCAAAATTGGCATTTTGTTATCTGATGTTTGGCTTCAGTCTACTCGGCTTTTCTCAAACTCATTGAGATTCGAGTTTGTGTCCATTCATTTGAAAAGAAGATATGAAAACAAATGAAGTTTTCCAGTCAACACCGGATATTTTATGCACAAAATGGTGACTTACTTTCCTCACTCCAATAGAATAGACTGTTTCAAGAACAAGTTTTCCTGTGCTATCTCTGATATCGAAATTTCAACATTTCATTGCTTTCAATACTTTTACTGATTAAACCGCAATAGACTTTGAGATGTGACTAAATGAACCTTTTGCAAGATATTTGTATCTACTGAAAATGTTTAATCAAAAGTTGAGCAAATGTCGTCACTTCACAAAATTCTGGTTTTTGGAAGACAATTACTGATTAAAAGATAATCTTGACTTGAACTCATCTTTGTATTTCTTGAGCTTAAAGTCATACAGTGTTTATAAATGCCGATGGAAATTTAAAAAGTGAAGAAAAAATATTTCTTCAAAACATCTTTGATCAATGAACTATGAATGGTTCATGACGAGTAAAAATCGAGATAAACTTGTCTAAATGATGATAATGATGACCTGTTTTTTTTCATCTTTACTTTAAAAGAAAGTAAAACTCAGTCAACTGTTTTCACTTCAATTTTTCCCTTTTCTTCTTTTCTCTTCATCATCACCAATTTCATGATTCACAGTTTCCAAAATGAATTCATTTGAAACATTTTCTCTTTCATTTTCATTGTTTCCATTTGTAACCTTTTTTTTCACACAAAATTGACAAATTAAACTTTCTACCTTATTATTTCCGTTTGACTGGGTCAATATTTGTTATTAACTTAAATCACCATCAAAGTGAGCATTAATGATGACAAAAAGAGAATGGCAAAAGAATGAGATCATTTTTTTTCATCTTCTTCTTCTTCTTCTTCTTTTCTTTACCATCTTCATCAATAAAGACATTAGTATTATTTATTATCAGACAACAAATAAAAATATAATTCACCATCAATTCATGATTGAATGAAACTTTTTCTTTTCTTTTTTACTTCCTGAGATTTTTTCTTCATCCTCTTTATCGTCATCATAATATTTCACTATTGTTTGCTAAACTCTTGGACAGAACCCTCTCCAGAGGCTTGTTATTTACGAAAAGATTTTTGGATGATGAACAATTGTATCGCTGGTATTATTTTTTTATGGCTCTAAATATTGCTCTAATTGGAGTGTTTGTCTTACATTGCCATCTTCATCTCACTCTTCATCATCACAAATCAAAGTTATCAAGCCAATTGCTCATCATTTTTACTTTCAACTTGTTTCTGTTCCTTGATTATTGTTAAGCAAAAAAAGGAGCCCAAAATGACACAAAATTTGTCTCTCTTCATCTTCCTCTTCTTGTTACTCTTTTGCCAACGTAACATGAAATTGGCTTTACTCTTGTAAGTTATTGAATAACTTTTTTTCTGCTGCTCTTTTTCGGCCTCAAATCCCTTCCACTTGATCCTTTCTGATCTGACAGATATGGTCAGTTTAAGGTTACTCATCATCATCATCTTGCAGTTACATTTATTATGTCTTTTTTTTCCTCATCTTTTCCCTCTTGTCTCCTTATGTTGATATTATAAATCAATTTCTTCTCAGCAACTTTTTTTTTCTCAACTTTTTTTCTTCTTTTACTTTTTGCATTTTTTTTACCTTTTTAGTTCAACTTTCAAGAATCAAAAGTTCATTGAAATGCACAATAAAATGTAAATGCAATTGTTGCAACTTTTCAGAACTTTTTGCCTTCTCATTTGGCTGTATAAGAATTGCATCCAATTCCAAATCATAATTGAACCATAAAGTTTGGAATAGTTTTTTTTACTTTTTTCAAATGAAAACTCGTTAAAATGGATTAAACAATGAAATTGATTTTTAAAGACGTAAAAAGTTCAATCAAATTATTAGAATCAATTTGTTTGGCTAAAATTAAAGATTCAAACCATTTGGATGACTCGATAGTTTAATCGGTATCATCGGGTTACTTTGCTCTTTAATGCTTTCAACGTAAACAATTGGACATGAAAAATAGTTGATTTTTACTCTCTTTGATTAAGGGTTGAAAAGCCAAGTTATAAAGCTTGCTCGATGATAATCATTGGGTTATTTTGCATTATTATTGTAACAAGAAATTGAATCATCAAAATAATCGCATTGATACCAAAAAAGCGATAAAAACTGATGACTAAAGTTGACTTGATAAGTTGAAACTTGCAATAAACATGTAGACTCAAAGTTCAATCAGGTTGATGACAAGTCAAGGGTTTAAACTTTTAATCATTGGATTAATTTTCATTGTAGAAACTTTAGACAAAAGAGTTTCCAACCAACTTTCAAGCCATCAACATTAAAGGTAGACTGTTGTCGAAAAGATGTGGAGCCGATTGAAAAAAATGGTGTGGACTTTTCATCAAAATCGAACTGCAACTACGATCATGGTGTCAAATGAAAGATATTGGATTGAATTTCCTTTTGAACTAATTAGCAAAGGAAAATCTAACCTAACCCAACCTAACCTGATTTCATTCTGAAAACGTTCAGATTTTCTTGTTTACGTTTGATTTCGAATTCATTGTTTTCAATATTTTTTTCCCCCTTCGACATGGATTCGTTTCTTTTGGAAAGTCTTTAAATGTTAGCAAAAAGTATCAAAGGCGAACTGAATCCCAATTTGCAATGGAATTTCGTCAAGAGCAACAAAAATTCTTATAATTTCGCAAATCTACAGTCGACTGGACCGGATGATATTAATAAACAAAATGAGTTGAGCAGAGTTAATATGGACTATTAACCCGATCCAAGTGAAAGCCATTAACATTCACTTGTAATGGTTGTTGAATGAAAATAATGATAACTTGTGACACATTTGAATACCAAGAATATCTTTGAATATTAAATCGCAATGGACTGTTGAAAGGTTTTCCACCTTCCCAGAGTAAATATATCTTGAACAATGTTTCCATAGGAATGATGAATATGATGATCAAGTTGAAGGGGCAAAGAAATGGAAAGTGATGATGGAAAGTTGTCCAGGGAAACAAAAGGGAACAACAACATTGGAAAATATTTTCATCCAAAAGATGATTATGATGAAAGAGAGAGAGAGAGAGAGGAAAAGAGCGACTAAATTATTTGCATTTATTCATCTTGTTGACCCCTTTTTGTTCAACTTTCCTGGCATATTGTCATCTTTACATTTTCCTTCTTGTTTTTACTATGTTAACTTGTTTCCGGTTCACTTGTCTCTTCTCCTCATCATCATCATCATCTTTTTGACGGGCAACAATAACAAAAGGTTCACTTGTAAAAGGGTGAAAGATGAACGAGTGAAAAAAAAGGTTATGATGGTGATGATGCTTTTATATGCTGCTATCAACATTCAGAGTAAATTGATTTTCACTGTAAAAATGAAAATCTTTTTCTTCTCTCACTTTTTTGCACACTCGATTGGTAACAAATATTTTCACTCGCATTAACCTTTGCCATCATTTTTTGTCACTAATTTCCTAATTTTTACTTGCAATTCATGAAAATTCATCAGTCAAATGATGCAAAGAAAAGATTCCAATGAACAAAATGATCCATCACTTTCAATAATGAATCTCGTTTTTTAGTCAAATCTTTCCTCTTAGCTTTACTTTTTAAGTCATTTTTTGTCATCACTTGCATCACTTGAGTTCTTCATGTGACAGTATTCAGATTGATATTAAAATGAGCAAGAATATGAGTGGAATGGTTGAGAGAGAGAGAAACTGAAAGAGAAAAATTTTGTTCTCTCGATCTTTTGGATGAGGTTTGGATTGATGAGCATTAAAGTAGCAAGTCCTTCAAAGGTCAATTGGTTCAAGTGAAAGTTTCTTTTGGTGTAAATGATGAGCTTGAGATGAACATGAAAAGGTAGGAAAACAGAGGAAAATTTATTGATGACAAACTTGTTTGTTGTCATCATGAGACTTTGCCATCATTTTCATTGTTTGTTTACGAAGAAGAATGGAAAATGAAGTTTATCATTGAGATTATTCTGTAAATATCAATTTTCAGCCTTTGAGTTGAAAAGATTTTCCATTTGTTCCGTTTCCGGAATTTACTGGGTAAACGTTGACTGAATTTATTTAAATATTCAATGAATTATCAATTGGAGTGAGAAACTCGGAAAAGTTGTTCGCTTGGAACATTATTTAGCTTTATAAATGTTGCAAGGAAATAAACATTCAACTGCAACTTACAGCATCCATTAGGAAAAGGTTGTCATTATTATTATTAGTGTTAGTATTTTTATCACTCGAACTGGCAAGTTGAGGAAATAATTCGATAATCTTTTGTTGTAAAGGATAAATGGATAACTGGACTTGTGATATGAATAATATGATTGGGCGAAAAAAGAGAGTAAAAGAAGAAGAAGAAAAAAAGGATGGAAAAGATGATTATTCTCTTGATGAAAATGATGAGGGAAAAGAGAGGGAAAAAAAGTGATTGTATGATGAATATAATGATTAAAGAAGAAGAAGAAGAAGAAAAAGATGGAAAAGTGGAAACATTGTTTAGCTGTTAGAGTGACCTTAACTTGAATGAATCTTTTGATTGTGGTCAAAAGCATCTTGACAAGCAAAGTGAAACAACAACAGTAAGATGATGATAATGATGATGGCGAAAAGAGAATTAACTCATTTTAACAACAAAAAGATATTCACATCTAAATATCTGTGGATGAATTTTCTGTCGACTCAGTTTTGCTCGAAGAAAGAGAAAGAAAAAGAGTGAGAAAAAATGGCCAAAAAAAGGGCTTTTTTTGCTCTTCTAATGAATCTTGAGAATCACTTTTCATCTTAACAGAAGCATCATGAGTAGCAAGCAGCAGCCACTCATCTCGATAAGTCATTTAATGCAGATAAATCGCCTCAACAAATCTTGGGCTACAAGAAGCAAAAAGTTATATTTATATTCAGCATCGCCTTGACATCATCTTAACTCTCTCTCTCTTACTCTGCTTGTGGTATCTTTAGTATTAAATTTGATGCTTGTTTTCACAGCATCTTCTTCATCTCTTCACTCATCATGAAAAAAATATCCATCTTCACTTGAAATGTTTCAAGTAAACATTTTTTCTTCTTGTCCTTTTGTTAAGTGATTGCATGATGAAGAGAAGAAGAAGAAAAAAAAGGTTGAATGAAAAAGAAAAGTTGAAAAGAAAGTGATCAATGAAAATTGTTCAATCATTGAAATGAGCAACGTTTTTCTCCCAAACTCGCATGACAAAAATAGCGTCGGTGGAAATGCTAATGAGAACGTCAGATGCAAAATGATTATCATGATGAAAATTAATGAGATAAATAGTATAATAGATGTAATAGGTATAAACAGGGGTTTGAAATATAAAATGAAATATCCTATTAAATTCAACTAAACTAGATTTATGGTATAATAAATTTAAGATCCCATCAAGCTTAAGGTTTTTTTTCTTGCTCTTTTCAGGCTTACATCTTCACTTGCTACAAGCTCATCCTCATGTTCATCATCATTTTCATCTTTTCTCTTCTTCTGAGGCTTCACAAAATACCACAAAACCAACTTATTTAGGTTTTCCATAATGAAAAAGAAGGGAAAAGAAGAAAAGTGAGAAACCTTTTTCTTCTTCTTCTTCTTCTTCTTCTTCTTCACTTTTTGCCAAAAAGTCAAAAAATAAAAACAAGTTAAACAACCCAAAAAAAACCAGGTAACTACCAAAAGAACCAATCAAAGGCCAATCTATAGGTGGTAAGATCGTCTCGTTTCTCCACTTAATATTCATTTCATTTTTTCTCAAACACTTTTCTTCTTTTTTTAATGTTCTCTTCAAATTGCAAATTAAAGTTAATGAAGTGAGGAAAGGCTTTTTTAATCTTCAAATTTATCGTCAAATTGATCAGACTTTTTTTCCCCTCATCAATATTGTTCAAATAATTTTCTTTTTCTTTTGCAATTCTAATGAATAAATAATTAATTAAATTGTTAATTGGCTTGAGCGTGTGCTGCAAAGGTGAAGGAAAAGTTATCACCGGAAATGTAATAAAGAGTAACATGATGTTAAACATTGTCGAGTGAGAGGGAAAAAAAGATGTTCATTGTAAATAGAGAACCGCTTTTTTACCGTTGAAATGAAGAGGAGAAGTGAAAATAAATAAATATCAAAGTGACCATAAAATGAGTCTTGAGAGTTTGCAACAAGATGAGAATGGAGAGAAAAGGGAAAAATTAACTGTAAATGGATTGACATTCATTGATGTTCATGGTAATGCATAGAGATGATGAACAGGGAAACAAAATTGTTCAACAAAAAGAGAAGAGAAAATAGTTTGCAATATTTTGACAGTTTACTTTCATAGGAAGAGTGAAAAACAAAACCAAGAGATGACTTTTTGCTATTATAAGTGAATATTTGTTTCTCTTTTTTTTCTGTAACTTTTCTTGGAACTTTGGATCGCCTTCATCTTGTTGATCATCCCTCTTTGTGTGTGTGCTCAAGTCATGGTATGTCATCTTTGATGAATACCAATTTACCAAGAAAACAAGGGAAAAAAGTGACACAGAAGATGAACAAGGAAAAAAGATGAACAAGTTTGTTGGCGGTAAATATAAATCGGAAGAAAAAAAAAAGATTCGATAATAAATCAATCATTTTATTCGTTTTGTCAAAGGCATTCTGGCGATGCTTGTAATCATTATGAGTATGATAATGGCTCTGATGATGGTGATGATGATCAGTTGAAATGCTTTTGTTTATCCAACGAGTTTAACTGGTTCAATGTTACTTTATTTTTACGCCTTTAGACTAATTCAGTTCAATGGAGTTCTTTGTGTCAAATGAACAGAGGAAAGATGATGGAGCACTCAATGCTTGGAAAACATTCAATAAGCCAGAACAGAGGAAAGGCCAGTTAACATGAGCAATCATCAAAATGGAAATTCGAGTCAAACAGCAAATTCGAAGAGAAAAACTTCTGAAATGAGTCGCTTTAAAAATGAAGGTTTTTCCAAAAAAAATTCCCTTCTTATCTGAATTTCGTCGATTTTTTTGTCAATTTAGAAAAAACTTTTTTTTTGCAAAAAAAAATTCAATTTCCCATTCATCATTCAGAATTATGAAAAATTTTTCTTTTTTTTCTTCTTACGCTTTTTTCGTTTTCAGAAAATGAATTGAAAAGGAACTTTTGTCAAGTTTCATTTCACTTTTTTATTGGAGGTAAAAAAATCTTTTTGGCTGAGCTTTGAGTGAACTTTTGGTTTACTTTCGAACGGCTTTTTAAATTGTTTTTTTCGCTCTTGAATTGTTTTGCCTTTTCGCAATTTGCACGGCATCTTCAAATTGAGTTGTAAAAATAACCTCAAGATATTGCGTTTGTCGAACCTTATTGAAAGACGAAAATCAATTTTTATCTCTTTTCTTTCTTCTAATCTAATCATTCCTTTGAAGCCTCTCAAGAAATGGATGGAACAGCAAAAAAAGGCGAAAAATATAACAACTGTAACAATAACAACAATAGTAATAATAATAGTTATGAGAGTGACAATAAGCTGGCAATAAGGATGATTACAATAAAAATAAACAGAATGCATGGAAAAACACTTAAATTTTGGAGGAATTAAGGATTGCGATAAAGATGATGATTATGTTTATGATGAGGATGAAGATGAATGTAGATGACAATGAGAAGGAGCGAAAAGACGAAGCAAAAGGAAAGCGACGCAAAATGGTTACAATGATTAGATTTAGCGATTTGGCTTTTCAAAACTGGTTTACATTATTTTTATTTTGATTTTTTTTTTTGGTGAAACATTTGAAAAAGCATTTTATAAGCAATAATATGATGAAAAGGCAACTCATAAAGTTGAGTGAAAACAAAATGGTGAAAACAATGGAAAGGTTTCACTGACAAAACATGGCACAAAAAGCGAGAGAAAAGGATTTATCTGTTTCAATTGGAACAAGCAAAGAAGAGACAAAATAGTAGACATGAAATTACAAGTTGTTTCAGTTGAATGAATTTGAGGTCAGAAGAAGAAGAAGAAGAAAATGAATTGAAACTTGTCTCCATTACAAGTCTAAGTTGAACGGTTAAACAACTGGCGACAACTTGTAATCCTGTAACGCTGATCCTTTGCGCTTCCCTGAACTTTTCACTTACAAATTGCATTCATATTTTAAACCATATTTACAATGTTCATCTTGCGAGAAGAAAAGAGTTTAATCTTTCAGATTATCTTTCGCACTTGCCTGTGACACCTTTAAAAAAGAATTTCAATTTTTCGACTTTTTCCTTTTCTCCATTTTCCATTTGGTCAGTTATGATTTACAAGTTTAGCCTGGAGTTGATCAAAAATTGTTATCAAGTTAATTACCTTTAGATTCAGCCTACATTTTTTGGCGCCTACAAAGAAATGAACATTTTTCTTTTTCTTTTTTTTTCTCGTTCTTTCTTTTTTGATAAAAAAAAAGTCAGCAACAGTTGATGGTTTTTGCATGATAATAATAATGATAAAAGTTTATTTTAAAAGGTAAAGTTGATGAGAGCTGAATTTTGAGAAATTATTTTGCCTGATTTATCGTTTTACTGGTCACTGGATTAGGTTATCTCAAGTATTTTACCTTTATCTTTTTCTTGCTTTTCCTTTTCTCATCCTTGGAATTGAATTTTTCACTTTTGACTCTCATTGGCTGATAAACTTGGAAAAGTTGAGTAGAAGAAACATGAAAAATGTTGATCCTGTCATCAAATTATTGCATTGATGTCATGATTTTTCAGTTTCAATGATAACTTTCACAAGACCAGTTATAAATTGAATCATTCAAGTTGTCAATGTTTTCATGATCATTTAATTGATTAAAGGTAATAAAAAAACAAAAAGAAATGAAAATAAAAAAAAATTTAAATATTTATCACTTTTACTTGCAGTTAACCATTATTGAACTGGCTCAATCCACAGAAGCAAAAATAATAATAATAATAATCAAGATTCAGAATCCTCCTTTTCCATGTTAGTCCAGGTTGGGAAGAATCTTCTTTTACCCAAAGAATAACATAAAGACTTATCATACTTATCTTCATCTCCTCCTCTTCTAATGTCATCATCTTTTGTGAGATGGAAGAGAGGAAAATGAGGGAAGAAGAGAAAAAGGAAATATTGGACTTAATATTTACAGGTTAATCAAGAACATAATATGTATATATTTGTCATCAGGAGAATCATTTGATTGTAAATGCTGATGAAGGATGAGGATAAAGAGATGAAGGCGGAGATGAACCAGAATCTCACCTTTCATTTCATCTCTTCTCATCAATATTATGTTGACATGTTATCAAGTAAAAATCTTTCCTCATCATTATCATCACTTTGTTAGCAAAAATTGTCAATTGGCGAGAGTAAAGATGACAAGAGATAATTGAAGATGAGAAAAGATGAAAAAGAGATGAATAAGTATCAATTGTAAAAGTCAATCACAGTTAATGGTCAATTAACATGTAATCTGAGTTGAGATGGAAAATTGAGCAACTTTTTGGCTTTTCCATCGTTCGTACTTGCATTTGTTTTTTTTTTCCTATTAAAATTGCACTAAATTGTTCAGCTAATTAATCCTCTGTTAAGTCAATTCATTAACCTTCATGTAAGCCTCAGTTTATTAATCTTTAACTTTTTTGCTTCTTCTTCTTCTCTTTTCCATCTTTTCACTTATAGATGTTCATGTTGAATAGGAGGAGATTCAGGTTGGCGATGAGCTCTTGAGCCACCTTTTTCATCCTTAATTGTAATTAAAAAACGAGAGCAACTATAATGATAATGATGGAGAAACTGACGACAAGATGATTTGCAAGTATAATTAATGTTCAATTGTGACCCAAGGTAAGTTTAGGTGTTGAGCTTATTGCTTGCAACTTTTGCTTCTTTTATTCTAATTATTCAAACCTAATAACAGTCATCATGATTGATTTTTTCACTTGCTTTTTTTCGTGTTCCTTGTTTTTTTTTGTATTTTCATCTTTCTTTTTTAACGAATTTTTTTCGCTTCTCTTTCAACATTTATTTAACTTTCCGTTCATGGTTTTGCTTCCTATCATTTCGCTTATTCCAATGAACAAACAAAATGTATACAATTGGCTGTTGTTTGTGCTGAGTTGACACGATTCAATCTATCATTATAAGAGTCTTTTTTTTGCTTCCCCATTAAAATTGAATGTTTAATGGCTAATTATGAATGTTTGAGGTTTGAAAATAAGAAAAGGTGAAACAAAAACGATTGAATTAGAGTAAATTGTATCAACAATGAATAAACAACTTGGCAATAAAATGCAACTCGACAAACAGTTAATCATCGCCATTTGCGAAAAATTGATTTCTATTGATTCATCTTATTGTGGAATCTGTGATGAGTCAATTTCTAGATCAACTTTCAACTGAAAACTTTGCGATGAAACATAAGTGCGTCAACAAGAGATAACATTGTTTTCCTGGTTTTGTAACATTGAGTTTGACTCAAAGTTTAACCTAACCTAACGTAACCTAACCTGACTAACTTGTCAAAGATAAAAGGTTCATTTGACTCATTTTACATTATTGTTTAAATTTAATCTAACCTAACCTAACCTTTTGTTTAGTCACAAGGCTAAGCGCGATAAAAGTTGATTCATAGATGATTTTGAAGCGCAGTTTCCCTTTGGACAAACGATGAATAACTTTAACAGTAAAAATTTGTAACAAAATTGAAAAATCACTTTTACCTATCACTAAGAGCTGTAAAAAGGTACAAAGATGGAAAAGTTGAAAAGGTAAAAATTTTTCTCAATGAAAGTGGTAAAACTTTTCTATGCCTTTTTGTATGCACAAAAATAGCCAATAAAAATGTAAATAAACAATAGTTATTATAATACAAATAATTGGCTAATGTTTCAACTATTTCATTTTGTCTTTTTTATTACTTTGCCATTTAGCTTCTGCAAGAAAACATATTGTATTTGGATGTTGTATTAACGGCGTTGATTGCATTTGCTAGAGTGGAGAGAAGTGGCCAAAAAAAGACAAAAAAAAACAGTCGACTGACAGCTAGGAAAATGAGCATAAAAGTTTAAAAATGAGAGGAACCAAAAGACGAAAATCAAGAGCAAGAAGAAGATGAGGAAGAAAAAAATTAAACAAAACTAATAATAGTTTATTTTTCTTATTCTTGTTTCTCTCTTTTTTATCTGTACATTTGTTGTTATCATTTTTGCATTGGTTATCGTTGGTGAAAGACAAAAGCCGCTCAACTCCCTGTTGCATCCCTAATTGAAGCAATTTTTAAACCATTCAAGATTGTTTATGATACCAAGAATCTTTTGCTTTCTCGTTTACCTGATTCCCTGTGGCTCTTAATGTCCTCTCTCTTCCCTCCCATCTTGACTTTTCACCTCCTTTACGATACTCTCTTTATCATCACTATCATCATCTGTGAGATGGACAGAGAGAAAGAGAGAGAAAGAGAGAAGCAAAAACTTGTTACTTTTTTCCACTTTTACCTTTTTTTTTGGGCAAAACTTTTTACTCTTTTACCTTCTTCTTCTTTACCTTTCCTCTTCTAATCGATTGCCATTTATTGGTCGACAATTTGACTTTAAAATTTACTCGTAAATACTTTTCACTTTTGCTTCTCTCATCAATAATTATAAAGACAAGTTAACTACTTTACTCCACTCTTCATTATCTTCATACTCATTATCATCATAAACTTATTAACGAAAAAAAAAATATTTTTTTCTATTCGTCAATCAAACTATTTTTACCCTTTAATTGCACCTTTAACCTTTTACAACTTCGACAAACTAAAGTGTCACTAAGGGGAAAAAAAGACTCAAAGTTCAATTTGTTGATGAAGATTGGGATTTCAATTTCTGAATGAAAAATGTTGAAGTGTAAAAATCGTTACAAAAATAGAGGGAAAAATTGAATTTCTTTTCAAAAAGTTTCTCCAAGGATTGAAAGAGAAGCAAAAAATGACCTGAATTTGGAACGAAAGAAAATCGACAAAAAAGGTTAATGAATGGAAAAACATTTTCGTATATTATCCATTGACCTATAAGTAGATGTTGAACAAGTTTTATTATCATTTATGTTATTATATTTTATAGAATAAAAAAGATGGGAAAAATGGTGAAGGCGGACATGCTGCTATTCAGAGTATTCCGAGTTTGAATGGGAAAAGGAGGAGATGGAAGGAGGTTACCAGTTGGTCCATGATAATAAAATATTATTACATGAAACATTATGTTGCTTGATTAATGGGAATTGCGTTAAACTGTTTACAGCGGAAAATGAAAAGGATTACATTTTTGAAAGGAAAGCAACTGTAAACTAATAATATCATCAACATTATCATTGTTATTAACCTTGCATTATTAGTGGCATTATCATGCTTATTATATCATCATTATCTTGACTTTTGTTTCACATATTTCATGGAAGCCAAATGAGCTTCCATTTAATGAAGTGTTATAATTGAACATTTTTTTTCTTCTTCTTCTCTTCACGCAACAGGTTGTGATTGGCGAAGGTAATCATTAGTAAAATTTGGAGATTCATTTCGAGAAAAATGTTCTTTTTCTTTGCTTTGAAATTCTGATGAACGCACATAACATGGTAAATGATTTTTCACCCTTTCAATCAACACTTTAACAGATTATTCAATCTCATGGGAAACTCATCAATCAATTATTGGAAAACTTTTAAACATTGAAAGTTTGGAATAATCTTTTTCATGGAAAAATGAATCTTCCAAATGAATAGTCATTTCAAGTGGTGCATCTGTTGATGGTTTGTATTCAAGTTGCTCGGTAAAGCCAAAGAGTTGATCAATGGTTCAGTCGATTTTTGGGATACAGAAATTCCCAAGATTCCGTTCTTTTCCACCTTTTCAACCTTTTCTTGTTCACTTCCTTTCACCTCACAAATTCTGAGGCAAAGGAAAAGGTAAACATTTAAATACCTTAGGCAATGTTGAACCTAATAATACCCAGAAAGGTTGAGCAAGAAAAGGTGAAGCAAGGCTTAAAGTAAGTCTCTCAGCAAACAGGATAAACTTCATTGGGTAAAATAGTTTTAAAATATTGTTTAAATGAAGAAAATGCGAAGCGAGAAAAAAAAAGAAGAAAAAAAAAAGTTTCCTAAAATCATGGAACCGAATCATGATGTTATGTCAAAAGAACGCACACTTTTCAATACTGAGATTGATTCACCTATCAACCATTATCTATCATCATGATCATTATCATCATCAAATTACTTATCACAAGACGCTATCAGTCGCCCACTATTAGAGTTATAGAATAGCTATTCAGATTCCATGAATGGTAAACACACTTTTCACGATTTTTGCACATTCAAACAGTTCAACCTTCAGTCTGGCTCAGATTCTGAATTATTGTAACAATAAATGAATGAAAGTTGAACTGACAAAAAGGTGATGATTTAGGTGACTAAAGTTGCTTTGATTGTAATAAATTTTACACTTTGAAGGGACATTCATTTGAAAATGTGTGTTAAACCATTTCTCATCTTAACCTGAGAATGAAAATTGAGAATGAAATGTCGAAAGTTTTTTTTTCTAAAGAAACATATTTATCAAGTGACAATTGGACTGAATAGACCAGGAAGCAGCTTTGAGTAAAAATGAATTTCTTTCCTCCAAATGGAATAATAATGATCAGATTTTTAAATTTTCATGTAAAAAAGAAGAAGAAAAAAGGAAAAGTACTTTTCGAAGGTCATTATTTTGTCACAACACTTGCCAACTGAATGACCCTGTATTCCGAGTCTATTTTTTCTGTCTTCATCTTCCTTCCATTATTTAGGTAACTGATAAGGGAAAGTTGACTGAATATTGATATAAGGAAGGATCGATAAAGATGATCATGATGATGGTCAATGGATGAGATAAGAGTATGAATATGTGTAGATTACATGAACGAAATGGAAAGCAAATAAGTTTCTAAAGGAAATATATGTGTACATACATATTCTGTTGGCATTTATCTTGGAATAAAACTCAGAATTTTATAGATATTGTCATGAAAATTTTTTCTTCTTCTTTCTCTTCTCTTCTGTTCGGCCAATAAATTGAGATAAAAATGATGATGAGGGATTGAAGAGAAGAGAAAAAAATGAGAAGAAGAAGAAGAAAAAGAAGGAAACATTTGAGATAGTTTTTTTCAAAGAACAGCAAAATGATTTTGGAAACTTTTTTTTCTATTTTATTTCACTTATCCATATAAGGCGAAATAATCTTGAACAAGAATGGAAAATAAAATATACATGAGAAAATTGTTTCTATTCTATTTTCATCAGCCATTGAACATTCAGATTATTCTTACTTTTTTTTCTTCTTCTGCTGCTTTTTGCAAGATAGCTAAGTGAAAAGACCAAAGTAAGGAGTAAAAACAAAAACCATAATAAACATATTAAAGTGCACATCATGAGCATGGGAACAATTACTATTATTGAAATTGGCTGGAAAAATCATAATGATAAATTGAGTTACGCCAAATGATTTTGACCTTTTAAATCAAATTATCAGAATCATTTAGAGCAGATGAAAAGGGAATGCAAAAAAAAGATAATTTTCATGAAATGTTGAACAATTTTCAAATTCAATAAATATTTCTGGACTCTTCAACCAGCAAAGATGGAATTGGTTTTCAGCCTTAAAATGGACATTACAAGTCATTCATTGATCGATTGATTGAGATTATTTTGGGACATAAAATCGACCAAACTCGAATCAAATATCGAAAGACAATTGAAGTAAAAATTTCACTTCATTACAAATGCAACATTTGAAGCCGAGAAGCGACTCAGACTTGACTGTCTTGAGGTCAAGGAGTGACTTTATGTTAGTGCTTCATCTTGCATCAACATTGAGACAACAAATGGATCGAACGCGAATCAAATATCAAATAAACAATCGAAGCGAAAATTGACTTTATCGGAATAGACTCAAGCTCGACTATCTTGATGTTAAGGAGCGACTTATATTATATATATTATTGAGACGAAAATTGATCTAACTCGAATAAAAGATCAAAAAACAATCGAAGTAAATATTTCTCTTGATTACAAAAACAACATGTGAAGTATGGGAATGAACTCAGACTTGACTGTCTTGAGGTTGAGAAGTGACTTAAAGCATTGCTTCATCTTGCATTAACATTTCGACAAAAAGTGGAGTTTAAAGTGAAGTTGAAACAATTACTTGGAATCGATTGGAAAGGATTTTCTTGTTCAACCTCAAAGAGTTGTCAATCACCATGAACTTGAAGGCTTTACCGGGTTGAGTTCATCTTTCAACGCAAATATCTGGTGAACATCACGCCACCCAAAAAGAGTGAGGAAAAAAAGGTAAACTCGTAATCCATCCAAAAGCTGTCACCAGTTGTTTACATCTTTTTTTTCATCTTTTCATCTTTTCCCTTTTATCATAATCATCACCTTTCATCATGTTTATAGCCAGTAGCAGAGCATCAACAGAAAAAAAAGAAACGTTGAAAAAATGAATTTGTATTCAATCATCATTAATATCAAAACCTAATCATCTAATTTATCAGCTTTCATGGCTGAGGTTTTAATCTTAACCAATATAATGATAATAAACGAAGGAAAACTCATAATAATGTTAACAATATCAGTAAATAGTAAATAGCATTATAATAAAAAAAAACTCAATTTCTCTCTCTTTACCATTCCAACATGTTGAGTCAACATTTTTCAATCTTATTCAAGTTTCTTCTTGTTATTACCCTAAAAGCACCATACAGATAATTTTATTGCCCAAAGTAGCAATAATTTAATATAATAATAATAATCATAATGATAATAATAAAAACAAAGTTAAGCTGATTTAAGAATAAAAAATGTAATTTTCTCGATTTTCCCTTTTCTAAATCATTTTCAACCAGAGAACTCACTCTGTGAAATGAACATGTAATTGATGAAGATGAGAAGATGAGACTCCCTGGTGAATGGCGAAATAAAAAGGTGATACTTTATTTCGTTCATCAGATTCAATCATTTTCCTAACCTTTTATATTACCAGTTTAAAACCTTTTCAAATTGATATTAAACAGTCGACTAAATTGAGAACACACTTTGACAATCTCAGTGAATGTGTTGAGCACAAAATTAATAACTGTTCAAAAATGCATGATGTTCAGGGAATAAGCCTATTCAGATTAATTCCCAATTCAAATGGGAGGCGATCATCAAAATTGGCGTTTTACTTTCAACTTTTCTCCCTCTCTCTCTCTCTCTTTGCCTTTCATCTTCTTTTCATTACTCTAATTGACTCAATTACAATCAAATCTGTAATGCAAATATTAGCTCAATTGATATTGATATTTCGCTTTCATTTATCAAAAGTAGCTTCAATTAGAAGCTGAGTCAAAATTTTGTTCACCTTTTACATTTCATTTTTGATTATTCAAACGATTGATATTAATTGGTTGAGACGGAGATGAGAGAAGAAAAAAAGTTTTCATTATTTTCCATTTGCTTATTGAAAATGTTGATTAAACAAGTTATTGTTTGGATAACATTCAATTGACTTTGAATGACAACGTTTTTTATTCAAATGTTGTGAGAAAATTAATTGAGAATGAAATTGCTAATGAAAAACTGAATAAACATGGAGAGAAAAAAAATGTTTCCATGTGATATGAATTTTTGATTGGTTAAGTTGAATGGTAAAAGTTGAAATGCAAGTTTTGTGAGAAGAGAAAAAGTTGACAAAATTTGTAAAATATTTTTTACTTCTTCTCATAATCGTGTTTATCATGTTCATCATTGGAAATGTTTTCATTCATTTTCCATGACTGTTCATGTGAATCTTGTTCCATTGTCCTATTAGCAAACATTTTTTTTTCTCCTTTCAGTGTTCAGTGATTTTTCATTTTTACAGGAAAATGAAAAGTTGGCAAAAAGTGAAAATAGAAATGAAAAATAGATGAAAAACAATTTGTCAATGTATTATTACTGTTAATACAATCTGCTTTTGAGTTTCTGGAAATATGGTTGACTCGAAGAGAAACTCATAAATATTGAAAATGATAACAGATAAGATAATATATAACATGAAACATGATGAAATATAAAAGAAAATGAGAGAAGAAAATAAATAAATTTTCACTTCTTTTTTGGGTTCCTGTGAGTGAGAAAAGGAAATAAAACCATTAAATTTTCTCTTCTTCTTCCAATTCAGATTGAAATGAATGTTTATTGAATTTTTTGCTTCTCTCTCCATTCAGGGTGAAATGTTATTTTATTATATTAATAGTTGCCAGAAAGTGGCAAAGGGAAACACTCTAAAGGTTATAAATTATCACTGGAAGAATCAACACAAATAATTAAGATGAAAGATTATGATAAATTAATCGAAATCGAAATGAATCAATCTCAAGAAATGCAGTTTCATCAAACTCTTTATCAATGAATATCTATGAGTTGGACCTTGGAACATTTGTAAGCTTGAGAATTTTCCTCAAAATTAAATTCGTTTTTTACACAGATTTGGACGTTTCATTCCATGGAATATGAAAAGAAAATTTTTGTCTATTTTTTTTTCGTTTCCTCTTCTTTTCTTTTGCACGTTATTCAACTGTTAACTTTGTGCTTTTGTGATTAAACCAAGGCAACTCATGAAGTTTTGAAGAAAGTATGAAGAGGAAAGAAGAGGAAACATGAAGAGAGACTAAATTTTCACTTCAAGTGCAATGTTTCGTAAAATTTGATACCAGGGTGGGCCTAAGTATTTACAGTGTACCATGGAGCAGCAGCAGAAGCATAAAAAGTAGGCTGAACAACAATATTTACCAACATTGATATCATGAGCAGTTATTAAAAATGGTAAAAGTGTAACAATTTTACATTCTGTTCAATTGACTGAGAAAAGATTTTGTTGCTTTTGAAAGATTTATCACAAAAAAATGATTTGTTGCGATCGCCGAGTTGTGAAAGAAAAGTTCAATTCTAAATTTAGATGATGTAATGGTAAAATCAGTGCTTCGGTCTGAGTCTGAATTGTCGATTGTTTCAGTTGAATCTGTTTTTTTTCTCATATCAACATGTGTTAAAGATGAGTATCGGTTGCACATTATTCATGTTTACTGTATCAGTTTGAAGCCGTCACTAAGGTTAAATGTTTTTATCAGTGGGTCAAGTTTTCTCACCGGACATAATGTGCTCAATAGAGAGATGAATAACGATTAGTTTGAGAGGAAAAATGTGCAGATTTTCAAGTTTAACTGCGATGTTATTGAGTCGTCATTTTTTCTCAGACAAGGCAGAAAGGTGAGGCTTCTAGGTTGTCAACTGGAGGTCTCGAAGGGTAACTGAGCAACTCATCAGGTTGTATTGACTTTTCACTGAAGTTGAGTTTTAAAGAGCAACGCTTAAGATAAAAAGTTTGTCCATTCAGTTGGCACTGTTGAACAGTTTATTGTCTTGCTAAATATGAAAAATGGTCCAATAAAACATTTTCAAAGTTTTGTCAACTTTTGTTGCAAAAATAATGCAAAATTCATTTTCTTGCCAAAGGCAACTTCAATTAGTCAAATTAGTCGGGTTGTTAAGAGTCAACTTTGACCCTCAAAGCGAGCCGATGAACAAAACGAGGTTCACCATTGAACCAAAGGTAACCAGAAAAGGGAAGAAAAAAAGTCAAAAGAAAAAACCTTTTTACTCTTTCAAGCCAATGTTTCGATTAAACCAGGGAAAAGATTAGGCAAAAGACATTTACTTCTAATGGACTCTGGATTCCCTGTGATTCATGTCAAAACTGATCATTTAACGGGTTGATTTTTCTTGCTGGAAAAGAGTGTTTAATAGCGAAGTGAAACATGACTTTGATAGTCTTTTTCATGCCACCAAACACAACATCAAGATAAAGTTATTAACAAGGGATTTTGCATTCTTTTGTCTGATCCAAAATCAAAGTGAGAAACTTGTCATATGTCAATTGTTAATGATAAAGGTTGCAAGCTACTTGATAATGATGACGATGATTAGATTATGAGATATGAAAATGGTTCGAGAAGAAAAGTCCAAGTCAACAATGGTCCATGGATGGTGAAAATTTAGTTAAAAGAAGTGTAATAATGATGATTATGATTATTTCCTTCCTTCATTTTTTTTCTCTCTCTCTCTCTTTTCCTCTTCTCTTCCTCATCGCCATTATCGCAGGCTATCAATTACAGGCCATTTCATCTTTACCCAAATGGAGTAAATATTTTGATATTTAATCTCACATTAACCTGAGCAAAAGAGCCAAAGATGATTGATTGATTAATGCATTATTAATTTAGAAATGATCTTTTCTCATTTAAATATTTCATTCAAAGTAATTGATTGTTAAATGGCAATTATTAATGCATTAATCCTTGTACATTTAAACTTGAAGGTAAACTCAATTTTTCAGATTGTTGAAACAGAAATCAAATAAAATTTCTGCTGATGAATAAATAAAATTGCATTCAATAAACATTAAAAGACAATATTTAAAATGAATAATATAGAGAATATTGTTTCTACTTTTTCGAGGCTTTTTTTTGTTTCGTTTTTGTGTTTCTTCACCATTTGTGTTTGTGCGTTTAAAGAGCAATAAATTCAATAGCTTCAGGGTAAATGGTTTTTTGATAACCAATGATATGGGTAAAGATGAGAGGAGCAAACGGTATGAACATTGAAATAGTCCCTTAAGGAATGAAAACATTTAAGACATTTTGGTTGAGATGTTAAGAGGAGAGTTTGAATTTATGAGCTTGAAACAATCACATTTTACTCTTGAATCTTCTTCTTCTTCTTTTCTTCACCCAATCGTTAACATGATCGTCAATGAGGAGCCTGAGAAGGTGAAGATTCTTCTCTGGATATGCTCAACACTTGGAAAAGAAAAGGTAAAGAAGTTGACAAAATTATCATGAAAAGTGATGAAAAGGAGAAAAGAAAATATGGAAATGAAAATAAAGGTAAATATTAAAAGGTAAAGGCAAAGTACAGAAAGAAGATTTTTTCTTCTTCTTCTTCAATTGGAACAAAAAAAAAAGTTGGAAATTCATGGAAATATCTCTCAACTTTTCATGGCAACTTTCATTGTTGATGATTCCTTATATTATGCAAATAATAAATGGTTATATTTATATTGAGAATTTATTCGCCAATTTCTTGAGAAGTTGAACAGAAGATGAAAAGAAGAAGAGAAAAGGTAAACTGTCAAAGTTGACTTTCTGATGACTTTACACAAGTCACAATATTATGTGTTGTTTATGCGTGTCATGGTGAACAGAGAAATGTATCTTTCATCTTCATCTTTTCATCTTCTTCTTCCATTTACACAAAAAGCTTTCAATATTGCCATACTGTAATGGAGCGATTGATATTGAAAATTTACATATAAATATACAATGTGAATGTGTCAATGACAAGATAACTGTGTTTATCACAATTTTCATCTTCACTCTATTTTTCAACTTAAGATGACATTTTTTTTCTCCTTTTACTTCTTCTTCTTCTTCTTCTTCTTTGCCATCTTCATCTTTGTCTCTCCTCTTCAAGTGAAAGATGACAAAAAGTCAGTGGAAAAGTGGAAATCACGAAAAAAAAAACAGATAATAAGATTCATTTGATGTCAACCAATCTTTAAAATTTGAATTCGAATTGAACTTTATTTTATTCTCTCTTTTTTTCCCCTTTCTTTTATTTTCATTTAACCTTTTTTTTCAACTGATTTGTGAATGAACATGAATTTGACTGGAAACATTTTTTATCACATGAAAATGGGAAAATAAAAGAAAGGCATCAATGATGAGACTGATGATGATGAATAAAACAGATAACTGGGATTTATTGGCTTATATACAGAATTTGGTGGAAATTTTCTTTTCTCTCAATTTTCGTCAACTTTGCCTTCTCAACTGGAATAGAGCTGAAAACGTTAACTTAATTAAACTGTAAATTATAAAGTTAAACTGTGCCAAGAAAAAGTTGATCCATTTTCATTAATTATACACAACATTATTCATGATTCATCTAATAAAACATTATCAATTAAAATTGAACTTTTCCAAAGTTTATTTAGCTGTTCAATTATTCATTGAATAGTTATTCAAATCAACCTTGGCATTTCCATGTTTTCCAGTTTTCGCTTTTCTTATTAAATGCTTGCAATGAATTAAAATTGAGGCCAAAAAATGAACAGAAAACTCGGAGAAAAGATAATGTTTCATGTTTACTAAATGATTAATGAATTGATAATTTTTGCCTTTCCTTTCTTTTTTTTTTGTTTTCTTTCAATTAACAATTTTGCGAGTTGAGTCAGTTTTTGCATTCACAAGTTTGATAAACTTATAACAATAAAAGTAAATCATTTTGATATTAGACTTGAGAGGTTATCAAATAGTGAATAAAGAGAGACAGCAATTCCCGGAGGGAACAATTCATTCCCTTATATTAACATTTATGAGTGAGATGTGAACTTTTCTGGTAAAATGATTTCCATCCTTATCCAGGGAAGAGATACAAGGGATTGATATAAATATAATAACATTCATAATAAGATATTTGTTAAGATGACAAAGTAAACAAAGGTTGGCAATGGATGCTCATCGCGTGTCCTTTTCTGCCTCTTCTTTATTCTTGCTTCCAATGTTAGCTAATTTGTTTTTGGCCTTTTCCTAAATTTGAATGGAAAATTGTTTTCGACGGAAAAAACTCGAAAGGTTTATAGTTTTACCATCTAAATAAATAGTTGAAAGATGGTGAGAGAAATGATATTTGTTTACATGTGACTCAAATGGTTACATCTTGATTATCATCATTTTACTTGATCTTCATGGTAAATAACATTGTAATAAATTTCAAATTATGAAATTGTTATTACATTGAGTGTTTTGCTTGTTTGCAAAAGACTAGTCCGGTGAAGGGACGAGGGAAGAGGGAAACTCTGATAATTGAAAGGAAAGTTAAGTGGTTCACTGAGCTGTTAATTATCACCGCATACAGAGAGAGAGAGAGAGTGAAGCGTACTTAATGGAAAGTTGGAGATGGCGAGGGCGGAGGATGGAGGGAAGATGATGAGCAAAAGATGAACATTAATAAGATGCGAATTTTTTGCTTTCATTTTTTTCTTTCTTTCTTTATTATTCTGTCCATATTGTTGACCTACATATCATGTACATTACTTTTTATGCTTTTTATTTTATTGTAAAGCGACACACGCAATAACAATTCAACAGATGAAAACATGGAAAAAATGACAAAATGATAATAAAATGTAATAATAATAATAAGTCAGACAATGAAAGTGATGAGGATGTAATCACAGTCAGTTGATTCTTGTAACATGTTAATGACCATGTCAAAGATCAAAAGACTGTGTATGTTTGCTTGTGTGTGGCTGTGTGTGTTTGTGTGTTTGTATGGATTGAGTGAGGAGGACAAAAAGAAAGGACTTGGAGAGGGCAAAGAAGGGCAAAGTTGAACGGTAAGAATATTAAGAATAGTGTGCAATGAAAAAGTGACAAAAAATTAAATATACAAATAATCCTAACCTAACTTAACCTAACCTAACCCAAGACGCAGGGAATACAATTTAATCTCTCAACAGTCTAAATCGCTAATCTTTTACTAGCTTCAATCAGGTCAGCCAGTGAAAAGAGTGACAGAGAAATGGATCGATAAAAAGTAAAAATTTATATTAAATGTATTATGAAAAGGTTGAGGTAAAAATGGACAAGTTTTTCAATTCAACTCATCCAGTAATTGGGCAGCTTTCAACTTGAATTAGTTGCTTCACTTGATTCACACCAGATTTTAGTTTAGCAAATGAAAGTGAACCTTTTCGCTACAAATTTTTGCTTCGATTTTTTTAAAAAAGAAACAAAATAACCAGAGATGAAAATTCAAAAACCATCCAAATTTCGGAAAATTTCAAAATCTTTTAAATTCGCTCTTCAGCTGCAAAAATTGAACAAAAAACAAGCTCCAAACCTCTTTAGAAAATCCAAAACTCCAAGAAATTTCTTTTGCTAAAAGTTCGATATGAGTTCTAGTCTTTGAACGGTTTCTGGTTAGGAAAAATTTCGAAATCACAATCTGGAACTTTTCTATTCTCGAAGTAAACTTTGCGAAAATTGAATTTTGGTTATTCAAGTTTTTTAAAGTAATACTGAAATCTTTACCGACGATAAAACTTTTTTTGTGAAATTTCTGAATTCGCTGGTGAAATTTTGCCTCTTTGGTTGAAAAGTCTTAAGAGAAGTCGCTTGACCAAAAACGCTGATGAAATGTGTAAGCTTCTTGATTGACCAGTGATTGAAACGGATTCATTATGCTCTTTGCAACAATTGTGATTAACAAAAGGTAAAGGCTTAAAAATGTGCATCTTTTTTGTTGGCGATATTGAGCAGTTTCTTGTTGTATTGGTAAACAATGTAACAACAAAAACAACAACAGAAAAGGTTGAACAAAATAAAAGTTGTTTAGATGTTTTATTATAAAGGAGCGAGAGAGAGAGATAAATTTATACATTTATATCTAATAATGATAATGGTTACGATGAGTTTTTATTCACGGCTATTTTGACAAATGAACGCCATCTGGTTCGACATTTTCACTGAGAACAGTTCGAACCAAATGGAATTGCAAGCTGAAAAACTGGAGCTCGTCACTGACCAAAAAAGTGCGCAAAACGTAAAAAGTGGAGAAAATTGAAGTTTCCAATTTTTTTTAGTTTACTCAAATAGTATCAACTTTGGGTAATCACATTTGAATGTAAACATTCAATCATCTCTAAATAATGTATATTAATAAAATGATAATTGCAATAAGAGGATTCCTGGGAGGGAAAAGGCGACCTTTGAAAGAAATGCAATTTCATGTGAACTTTGGAGGGTAAAATATATAAACTAATTTCGCGTTTGTCATCATTCTCTTCCTATAATAATACAGTGAATAGAGTGAGAGAAAATGCAGATTATCATGATTCCACTTGAATGAATTTGTATTATAAAATGTTCAGATTATGTTCAGTGTACATCCCTTGGTTTTGTCTCGCTCTTGTTGCTGCTTAAATCTGTTGTAATTTAAAAACATTTCATTTATATTTATAAACATATTTCTCTCTCTCTCTCTCTGTGTGAGTATAAAAGTTGTTAAACATATCGCTTTAGAGGATGACGATGGAAGTGATGATTGAAAGGTGAGAGTGAAAATGCATTTTTTGTGTTCTTCTTTTTTTTGGGGCTTTTGCCCTTCTTCTTGGCCCCTCACCTTAAGAGGAAAACAAGTGAAGATCAAGTTCATCGAAGTGCACACCGATGTGTTCGGTTTTTAGGCTCATCAGATCAATGCAATTTGTTCGCACGACTCACTTAAAACGCTTTAATCCTATCCTAGGCTTTAAGGTTAACACAATGTTGTCAGCCTTAAAAGTATCTTGTAAAGGTTGGAGAAAAGGAAGAAGATGAAAAGAGTAAAAACAGTTATCATTTTATCTCTTCTTTTCTCATCTTCCTTTTCTTCTTTACGCTTTCTATTTATGAGCTTCTTCATTTTTTTTTGACACACAACAAAAATCTTCCAATATTGAAATGTTTATCGTTTTTACATTTTGTCTGGTTGACAAAAAAGGTCTTGAGTGTTAAAATCATTGAACAAGTAATCACCGTCAGTGTCGGTTTGGTGTCATTATAATCGCTTTCCAGTGAAACATTTCAATGAACACGAAGAAAGAGAGGAAAGAGAGGAAAGAAGATGAAAGATGAAAAGCTATAGATGGTTATTTATCCTCTGTGATGTACATAAAGATGTATTTATGCGTATTTATATCTATATCAATCTGTCAAAAGGAGGGTAAAAATTATGGACAACAAGTGAGATGAAAGAAGAAGAGCAATTATCTTCTTCCATCTTTCTGGTAATAGCGTGAAGAAGAAGACAAAAGTCATCACTGAATTTAGCCTTTGACACTTTATTGCACCATTAGAGCAACAAAGAAACTGGTCAAAACTGAAAGTAACCAGAGGAGGCACAATTTGAAGTAAAATAATTTTCAGGTGAAAATAAAACAAAAAATGAATTTGAACGATGAATTGAACGGACACTTTGAATGTAAAACATTTACTTACATTCAGAGCGTTGTGGTCGATCCTGTTTTTTCCGTGGCATTTTGGTTAAAACGTTTATGATGATTAAAGATGAACAACAATGTTTAGTCCGAGTGTTGATGAATCAATGAGAAACGCACAATCAGTTGACAATCAGTGTTAATGATGAATGCCGGTCGGCAATGATGAGTACAAACAAGAATAATAATAATTCCTTAAACATTGAAATGTGAAGACACGATAAAACAGTAAGCAAAATGTATATGCAGTTGAATAATAATCCTTAATAGTCTGAAAATAATGGTAACAATCCAAATCTGTTGGAAAAATTCGTTGCACTGTTTTCAGAATCTCCTTCTTTCTCCTATAAACTCCTCCTTTTCCACCTCCCTTTTGCCACTGCTTACAGACAGCAAACAATTGGCGTCATTTTTAGCTTAAGCTCAACTTTAACTTTCATACCAATAAAAGCATAACTTGGGTGGAGCTTGAACCACAACTGTAACCACCTTTCCTCTCTTTCTTTATCATCATTTCTTTCTTTCTTTTCATTTTCTTCCTTCTTTCTTCATCTTCATCTTCTCCTTTACCATCATCTTTTTTTCATCTTCCCTATCTTTTCATCTTTTTTCCCCTTTTTTTGCTGCTTCTCTGAAGAGATATTTTTTTCCATTTCTTCTTCTTCTTCATTTTTTTCTCTTTTCCTCTGGTCTGGTCTTTCTTGTTGCCCCTTCAAACTGACCAAACTGATTTATGCCTTTTTTCTTCTTCTTCTTCTTCTTCTTCTTACCTTGCGGAGTCTGTCAAACCTGTGTAACCTTTATTATTTTTACGAAAGTTGACTCTTTAGTCTACCTTTTTGGTCCACAGAAGAGGAAAAATGTTTATCATAATTCAACCAGTAAGGAGAGAGAAAACCAGGGATTGAACAGAATCTGGTTAAAGGTAGGAAAATGAAAAGAAGGTAAGAAAATAAAGGAAAGCAACAAAAAAATTATAAGTTATTTTGCCTCGTTTTGTTCAAACATTTGCGCTCTCTTTGTGTCTCTTTCCTAGTGTATATTGCCTGGTTAAAGGTTTAACTTACCCTTTGACCGAGAAAACAAAACGGAAATAACTTTTCTTGGTTCTTCTGTTGTTGCCTCAATGTTTCGTCTTCTGCAAGTTAACTAACGATTCAACAAGAAATGTTGAGATGCTTTTAGTTACTTGCAGCTCCATCTGTTGAGAAAAGTTTCAATCTCATCTGATGTTTAAATTGAAAATTGTTCAAACCATGCTTTATCTCATAAAGTTAAGGCCATTTTCAGAAAAATGCACTTTAATATCAAAGCTTAAGGGTTCGACTGTTTTTAAAGTGCTAAGAAGGGCTGAGAATCTTCATAGTATCTTGGCTTTGTTGAAAAGTTAAACTCGTTGAATGGTTTTACAGTCAATTGACATTGAAAAAGGCCAAATGCGAAGTGAAGCAAACATCGCTGAAAATGGTGAATACAAGGTGGTGATCAGAGTTTTGTTTCAACTTCAGTATGAGGCTGTCAACATTATGCTCTGTGATTTGAGGTGTGTGTCAAATGACAGAAAATAGTTGAAAGGCTGTAAACATTTTACATAAAATTTCAATTGACTTGATGAGGACATGGAATGAGGTGCGATGTTGAACAATTTGACTCTGGGACAAGCAGATCATTTGATTAACAGATCTTGACATGGATAAACTTTTTATTCGCCAGTTGTTGTTTTATTTTAATTGAACTGTTTTCATTGACTTGGACTTTTCAATGTGAATTAACTGTTGGCTTAAAGTATAATGCTAGGGGAATATATCAGCTTAGATTTTTGGTAAAGTCAAGGAAGGTCAATTTATCCAATTTCGTTGAATAAATTAGAAACTTGATATGTTCAAATTGATTCATTTTACTTGGTTAATATAGCAGCTGGTTGTATCTGGTTGCGTTTATTGACTCAGTTGTATCAGTTTTGTACTGAATTTCGAGTTGACTTGATAATGACCAAGAAAGGCTTTAGAGTACTTTTTGTCAAAAAGTGAAAAATCTTCAAAAATATCTTCTCAGACATCTACTGTAATATCATATGTTATGAAAAAGGTGGGATTTCTTGAAATATAAGTGAACACGAAAAGAAATTTTTGTACACTTTGAGTATGCAAGATAGTCGAACCAAACGCATTTCTTTTTTACAGTTCCAAGAGGAAAAACTCTGAGCTGCTGCAGTCTGAGCATTAAGTCGATTGAGCCAAACATTCACTAGATGTAAATTTGTGAAGGATTTGATTTTGCACATTTGCATCGATTAAAGGATCTATTACCTTGTCTGATTTCACAGTAACAATGTCAATACATTGATGAAAATGAAGGAAAATACTTCTAATGTTTTCTGAGTTGATCTTCACACATTTTCCGTTCAACATTTTTCCCTGCCAAAACTCGTAAAACACCGTTCTTTGAATGCAAAAGCATCTAAACTCAACCGATTCCACCTTAAACCAAACTTATCGTCGATCATAAATTGTACGGAACAAGAAAATAAATGTCAATCTGGAATCAAATTATGATAGATAATTGGTGCGAGAAAAAAGTTGAATTATTGGCGGAAAATCTGCCAACAATGGGAATCGAGGCGAATTTAAAGTTTGAGCAAAAAAGTAAACACGAATATTAACCATGTTAATGGATATAAAGATTCATCCTTTGTGTAACCTGCTAACATGATGTGTACATCAATTCATTTGCTCTTCTTGTTTTTATGATTACCCTTAATGGCAATATTTAATATGGATATCAATTTATCATTTTAACAACTTGCAAAGCTAATAATAGCAACGTGTGTCTTCATGTCCATGTGTGATCGAGTGACAAGGCAAAGAGTCCCAGTGCAAACAAATGATGATAATGGTGAAGATACATAAACTGGCAAATGCTTCATACTTCAGGTTTAATGTGAAAATATTAAACTCGAGTTTACATGTAAACCTTATTTATCTTTATTCATTTATTGATATAAGCAGAGAAGATGAACAAGAAAAAAAAGAGATGAACATTTATTATCACAATTAGCATATTATTCAACATATTTACATGAACATCAATATTAATATGACAAAGATTTTGATTGTTTCCTGTTTTTTTGTGGCTTGTTGACTGATAACAAATGATGATATTACAATGGTATTATGCTTTATTTACATTGAGTTTCAATTTTTGCTTTCAGTTTCTTTTCTCTTCATTCTTCCTTTTCGCTTCTTTTCTGGCAATTATAATTGAATTTGGTGAATGAACAAGATGAAAATGAAGGTGAAAAAATGCAATCAACAAAGATGAACAACACTGAAAACTGAACCGAGCAAGAGATGCAAGTCAAGTTATCTGTGACGCGAAGGAAAAAAATGTTTCCAAATCAATGTAAAGTGCCAAATAAGATGGAAACGACAATGAAAATTGAGCAAAAAAAACGTGTTTCATCAAGTGATGATGAGGAGAGAAAAAAAGTTTGAAATGAAATGCAATTGTGATAATTAGTCAATCATTGAAAGGAAATTTGAAAATAGAATTAATTCCAAGAGAGATTTTCAGCACTTTTCTTCAGAGTTTTGCTTTTTTTTTCTCACCTTTTCTCAACCTTTTTTGTTCAAAGTGTAGAAATGATTAAAATAAAAGTTCTGAAATGGTTTCCTAATTGGAAGATATTACGCTAATCAACCATCGAAATTGAAATTTTTACTTTACTTTCATTTCTAACTCATGGAAGCTTTTAATTTGAAAATGATGAGTTTCTCGAAATTTCCAGTTCGATATTTGTTATCATTTCTACCATCGATAAAGGGATATTTATGAGTCGAAATTATCTCAATCAAGTAAATGAACTTTATGTTTATTCAGAAGATTTTCAAATGTCAAGAACTAACGAGCAGAAGTTTTTCTTCCTACTATTGGTGATTGGAAAATGCTTGCTGGTGAAAAGTTGAATAAGTGTTTATCATGTCCATTATGTTGCATTTCGACTTCTTTAGGAACTTCTTTGCACTTTTTTATCCAAGTCAACAAGTTCCAAAGGAATTCAAAAAATGTAAATGGAAAATTTTACGATTATTGAAATTTCCATGAGTCAAACTCCATTTTTTAATGGACAAAAATGCATTCTAATGTATCATTTTTTGCCTAATTTTTAGTGAAACCTCGAAAATTAAAATTCCAAAGTGACTTTTGAAATTGAAAGTAAAATAAGCAAATCGGGTTTTTCATGATGATCCCAATATCAATTAACTTTAGACTCAAGTCATTGCAGCGAATTCATTAAAGATCAAAAAATTATTCGAGATTTTGGTTCGTCTAAATGCTCAGTCTGACAGATCTTATTATTTCCAATGTTTTTTGCAATTAGAACGAATCAAAGTTTCCTGATAATAAACATTGAATAAACAGTTGAACTCTTTAGCTCAGTTCATGGAAAATTTCAAGGCGATTCCAAACGAAAATCTCGAGCATCGTGAGTTACACATAAGCAACTATCTGAACTCTAATCGAATAAATGAAAAATCATAATTTCTGTTTGGAAGTTGAAACGACAGAGAAATTTCCAAGTGAAGAATCCATTGATTCTGAAACCTCGAAAACCAAAATTTATCGAAAATCATCCAACAGAAATTGACATAATCGAAGATTCATGGAAACTAGAAAAGAATGCAAAGTTTCAAATAAAACTTGTGAATCAATTTAAACTCAAATTTTCCCTGATCATCATTCAAACTTGACCTCATCTACTAACAGTCGATGCACAAAATTGCGATAAAATTAAAATCGACATTTTTCTGTTCATTTCCTTTTCCTATTTCATCTTTCAACTCTTTTTTTTTCAATTTTTGTTTTTTTTTTCCTCATTTCTATTTTTTATCCTTGTTTTCATATCAATGTGATCCTAGGTTGGTTTAGATGCAAATTAGGATGCAAAGTCAATATTGAGATGAAGATGAGAAGAAGAGAGGAAAAAAAAGTCAATTTAGAGTAATCTTGTTTCTCTCTTTTCCTCTCTTCTCTCAGTAACATAATCATCATCTCACATATCATTTCATCAGTTACATCTCTGGATCTCTTTTTTGTTATTAAAATGTTCATCTTCTCATTCTCATCTTCTTCCTCCTCCTCATTCATGTCACCCTCGTACAACATCATATATCAAATTTTATCTTATTCATCTCATTGTGTAATAAATAGTTGACAATTGAACTGAACTTTGTGTATCACAAATACACAATGATAATGATGATGAGAATCATTGATTTAATGAATATATTTTGCAAATGATGATCATCATGATGAGATGAAGAAAAATGGCAAACTCATTTCAATGCAAACAATTGACATCAATTTCAATACGTTTGATCCTCTTTTTTTTTACCTTTTTTTTCTTGTTCTTCTTTCTGCTCTTCTTTTGTTTAATTTTCAACTCTATCATTATTATTACCATCAATTTAAATGAGTTCATCAGATTGACTTGATTCCTCAATTAACTGTTGACTGCAGAAAAAAATGTAATCTTTTGTTATTACCAGCAATTTCAATTTATACTTTTTTCGCTTCCCTTTCAATTGATCAAATTCAGGATAAAATGAGCCAAATTTTATTCTTTTCATGATTCAGTATTGCCATCAGTTCAGTGTTTGGTAAATAAAGAGGTTAATATTTTTTCCCATTATTTGTCTTCTTCATTTCATTAAATTACTTTATTATCGATGAAAATGTTTCACCTCTTTTACAGTCATCATTGCGCATTCAACTTTGAGTCAATTATGTTCATCAAAAAAGATGAGTTTCAATGAATTTCGTATCGAATTTTTGCAATTTTCCAAGCGCAATTCCAATGGTAAAGAATGACGATCGAAATTTCAAACATCAGTTTGCATTTCAAAGGAACGGATAGATTTTCAAAAAGATTTATCAGATTTATTAATCATTAGTTTGGGCGAAGGATAAAGGGGGTAGAATTTTCTCTTTTCATGTCAACGATCTCGACCCGAATGCAAGTATTTTTGTAAAGTTGGAGAAGTCTTTCATTCTGTAAACAAAATAACCCGATATGCGTGAAACGTTGAGTTAGGAAGGTGGACAGGCTCATGTGAAACTAAGCTGGATACAGAGCGCATCGATTCAAAATGTAACAAAAATTAAGCATCAAACCTTTTCGATCGTTTGAACTTTCTGAAATTTTTCCCTCAAAACAGCGGTAAAAAATATTCATATGCAATCAATCATTTACTAAGCACTGGTTAAAGTCATCGACGGACAAGCCTAGTCTTAGAGCAACCATTAAATTCAATGTCTGGTTATCTTTGCAGATGAACTCAAATTAGACAATTTACTGTCCATTGTTGTACTTGAATTGGGCAGACAAGCTGAAGACCGAAAGAATAGAGTAAACTGTCGAGAATTTTTCTCTAAGAACATGATGGATAGAAAATACTGAATTCATTGTTCGAATCCAGTTTTCTAAATAATATTGCATTCTCGATGGATGAAAGAAAGCGTTTAAAGTGCATCAAAATGCGTTTACCAAATCAAGTAACTGAATCTATCGAAATTCATTCAAGATGCAAAAATTTTCCATTTCCTTGCTTAACATGGAAATTAACATTTCCCTTCATGGAAATCAGCAATGAATTTTACACCTAAAAATCTATTCCTATCGTGATTTTACCTTTGATCATTGTTCCGTTCCACAAACTGAACAAAAACTGATTTAACTGATCGACCGTATTTTTTCAATTTTTTCATCAATCATGAAAAATTGAGCGAAAGCGCAGAGAGCTTTTAATGATGATTGGACAAAGAAATGAATGAGCTTTAACTTCAATCATTGACTCATTGCTTTATTATTATTATATTTAATAAAAGCTCCACCTTTATGAATGAGATGAACCAATGAGAGTACTGATTCTGATAGTTTCTGATCATGTAATGTATATAAATATATTTATTGTACCGAAATGAAAGGTGAAAATGAATATGAATGAATAAAGGTTGAAGGCGCAAAGAAAGGGAATGATGATTAAATGGATGGACGGAAGTAACAAGGGCAGAGACGAGAAGAAGAAAGAAAATGGTAAAATGTTCAAATGATGAATGAGATTCTCTTTTCATCTTCTTCTTCACTTTCACTTGAACCCTGAGAAGCTTCTTAATGAATATTAACGAGATAATATTGCGATAACTGCGCAGTCAATTGAGTCTTTCATTTATAATAAAGCAAGTTAACAATTGAATGAAAATGAAAATTGACTGAACAAGTGAAGCCACATTCAGTTGAACAGATACGAAGAAGGAAAAGAAGAGCCTTGAGCATGATTGGGTGAAAATGTTGAGAATAAGATGCCAGAATAAGATGAGAGAAGAAGAAGAAAAAAAAAGTGGCGAAAAAATGGAGATAAACAAAAATTCTCATTAACTTTTTTTTTCTTCTCTCTTCTTCTTCTTCCAATTTCATCTTTCGATTATCAACACTTTGTTCATCATGTATAATTACTCACAATCGATTCACATTCATGATGTTGAGAGACAATTATTTTTCTCCCTTCATGAAGAAAAAAAGAGAAGAGGGAAAAAAAAGAAGAAAAGTTGAACCAAAATACACAGAAAAAAAAAGTTCTAAAATTGAATGAAATTACATGATAATTATTATTCTTATCAAAGAGGATGAGCAGAAAAGAGACTAAACATGATAAAGGAAAAGTTCATTATGAATAAAGATTGATAACGGTTTATTATTCAGAATCAGTTGACATGAAAAGTAAATGGAAAATGCGAGAAGAGAGAAAAAAAACGTTAATAAGATTTTCAACTTTTCTCGTTTTTTTTGTATTAATTTTCATTCTTGATTCACCTTTTTTTTGTTGTTGTTGATTAAAATGATGATTAAACTCATCAGCCAATTGAAAATGTTTAACCATCAATTTAAAGTCGATCATTAGTTTTGAGGAAGAAAAAAAAATGTTTCCATGAAAATGATCTTTACTCATATCTTTACCTAATCTTTGCCTAATCAGAGTTGTAAATGCATCTTCAGTCAACTGCGATTAAACTGGTTGAAGGTGACAAGACACTTATCAAGGTAATATTCATTGTTATATGACCCATTGGAAGGAGAACCTTTTTTCCCCTCCTTTTCTTGCTTCTCATCATTTCCATCTCAACTCTTTGACTTTATAAAAGCATCAAGTTTTATCCATCGATGCATGAGTTGATTGAAACAAGCCTTTTCACTTTACAGTTAATAAGATCACATTTTGGTTCACCTTCATTTCTGCACAGTTTTTGGCTTATCATCATTATCATCCACTTTGATGGAGAAAACCTTTTTGATTAACTAATGAGCATATTGGATCCCATTTCAATCAACAGCTTATTACAATTTTCAAAATGATTAACTGCAATAGCAAGAAAAGTGCCTTGAAACATTTCCATTTTTCAATTTGTGCAAAAAGCTGTCCAAATGTTTACACCTAAATTGATGAGCTTTTAGCTTTTGTGTTTCCTTGAAAGCGAAGACGAAGAAGAAAAAAAAACAAATCAAAACATTGCACTTATTTGCACGATAATCAATCAAAAATAATATCAATGACACACTGAATCATGCGTGTGCAAGAATCTCATGTTCATTATTTATCATTAAACTTTCAACTTCGAACCGGTAATTGTTTGTTTACTTGAAAAGTTATCGTAAAGACAACAGCAAATGTCGACTGGCTTTTACAGTTATAATTGAGTGTTAACCTGACCTGATGGGCCTTTAATGGGCTTCTAATTTTTTTTGCTTACGATTCTCTTTACACTCAATGAAAATGAATGAAGAAAAAAAGTAAACGTAAAATTGAATTGAAGAGCAAAAAATGATGTTCAACTTCCTTTCCTGATAATCTTATCTGTTTGTTCCCTTTGATGGATGATTGTTGTCGGCATTGTCAACAAGGTTAGATAAATGGAAGCCACATTTGAGTGTTTTGTTTTCTTGCTACTTTAACATCTTCATCTCTTCCTCTGACCTTCACTTGATCATCAACCTTTACCTTCTTTACATCGTTAAGAAAAAGGAAACATTACACTGAATAAGAAAGAAGCGAAAAAAAAACGCAACTATTTAAAGCAAATAAAGATTCTTCTTGTTAATTCTTTACCATCTTTAGCATCTACTTTAACATCAACTTCATTTCGAATCTTTTTCATCTTTTATTCTTTTCGCTTACTTTTTCAAGTCTATTTCCTGGTCCAAGAGCTACAAATGGCCTAAAAGACTGACTTTTGTCGCTTCTCTTTCACATCAAGTGATCTCGATTTTTGGGCGAAAAATTTTATTCTTTTATGAACTAAACATTTCAAATGAATAATTGCTCTTCTTGAAAGCTTTCATTTCTTTTCCTCTGAATAATTATCAGATTTTAGGTATAAATAGAGACACAAGTTTTGATTTACTTGTCTAGAGTTACTTTGATAACATCAACTGTTGATATTATCTCTATGATTGATTCAAAATGATTAACCTTTCAACACAAATTTTTTTCAACAATCAGCTTAAGAATGATTGCAATCACATTTTTCACTTTAACTTAAACGCAGATGAAAGTGAAACTCTCTGGAAATGTGTTTGCAAACATTTTTCCATCTCTTTTTTTCTCTCTTTTTGCTGTTGCTCTTTTTTTTTATGTGAACTTTCACCTTCTTTCTCAATGGCTTTTCTGGCCTAAAGAGGCTCACAATTTGCATAACTACGTGTTGCAGTCGAGCCTCACTTGTCACTTATATTGCTCTGTTTATTAAAATATAATCTTGTAATATTGTAAGCATCATGTTGACAGTTTATAGCCGCTGGTTATGACAAAAGAATTGAGGAAAAAAATGAAAAAAAAAGAATCTCTTAACTTGTGAATTCTCTTTTCATTGTGTGCATATTTTGCCAATATGGATATTACTCGCACTATTAATGACAATTGCTTCAATTATGGGTATTGTGCACACTCATATAGACACACGCGTCTCCATAAAATGCACACTTGTTTCATCAGATTAGAAATGAATGAAAAAATGAAAATGAAATTTAGATGAAAATGAGAACGTTTTATCGACTTTTCAATGTCTACTTTGCCATCAATTATGTTCAAGTTTGTTTTCAATATTTGTTTATTTGTTTGAATGGATTCAAAATTATCATTTGTCATCACTTTTTCTCATCAAATTTTCTTCGACATTGAAAGTGTGCTGAAAGGAGCACAAAAAGACAAAGTTTTCAAATCTAGACAAAAAAAGTTCCTTCGCAACTGAATGGATTCATTTGAGACAAAAGTTACAAAACTCTTTAGTTTTTCAAACACCTTTACCTTTGGTGGCGATTTTCAATTCGAAAAGAAATTTTGCAAATTTTCGAAAAAAACAAATTCATTATCTCTCAGCAAATAATCGCAATTTTCTGCTTAAAACGAGTTTGAATGTTATTGGAGTCAATATCAAGTCGTCTTCATGACAATTATGAGGGAAAAGCTTCCATGACTTTTACATTCAATTAGTTTATGAAACTCAAAATCGAAATGAATTTTATCACATAAGCTTCGATTGTCGAATTTAATGTTTTCAGATTTTCCACCGTTGGCTGTGAGTTGGAAGAGCGCTTTCATCTTCAATTGTCACTTCATGTTTTTCGTGATTCTATGAAAAAGACATTCAACTTGTTTGACATGGATACCCGGGTTGAAATTTAAGGCGAGGGCTTGATGTGGACATATCTTAAGCATGATACTGGTAGTTTCAAGACAATTTGTTGTCAGAACCAAGCCTTATCAAAATGTTAACAAAAAATTGGAATCAAGTTGAGGTTTTTTAAAGAAAGAAAACTTTATGGGTTTTTAACATGATCTTGTTTTTCAACCACTAAAACATTGATATTGCAACAAAAAATCTAGCGCTTACAAAATCTTATCTTGTGATTGAAAAGAAAAGGCACATAAAGCGCAGCTTATCTGATTTTGAAAATTATTAATCTTAACAGTCAAAGATACATCATGGACATAGCGGGCCTCCAGCATGGTGAAAAGTTAACAAAAAATTAGTGTGAAATTATTATTCTAATCGTGTTCAAACATTGAATCAATAGCAGTTGCATAGTAAATGCTTGAACTGGTTGCATCAGGTGTAACTATGGCCTTTCCTTGAATATCATGTAATTGAATAATACTATTCTTATCTGTCCGTTTAATTTTATGAAATAACTGTGATCTCTTAACTAACAATGGGACTGACTTGAGATTTACATTTTTTACCTTATCTACATTTGTAAAAACAGTTTGAGAACTGTAGTGTGAGTATTCCAAAAAAACTGCGAATATCTTGTCATGTCCACAACAGGTAACGATTTCAGGAATAAGTACAAAATATTGTATTTCTCCATACCGCTTCTGAAATGTGGCCTTTTCATTGTAATAGAAATAATAACTAGCAGATGATCTTATGTAGTTATATTTCTTAGAGTGATAAATTGTATGATTTTTTTTAACTCTTGTATAAAATGAAAGCTTATCCAAGTCAAAGCGTCCGAATCGAGCACGTAGCATTTTTATGATGTTTTGTTCAACTGCGTCGATTTTCGTTGGCTTACCAATTACATGTGATAAGGTACAGGCACTTCCATACTGTGGCCATCTACTTGGCGTGTTTAATTCATTTTTCAAAAAAGCTTTTGAACGCAAATATCTATCTGCCATTTGGGAATTTTGACCTCGATTTCCATGCATAGTTTTCTTTATTTTGAATATATTGTCTTCAAAGACAAAACTTGAAGTACTGCTCAATGATCCCATATTTTTGACTTGTTCTGATAAATGACTCAAAAGATGAATATTGAATCTCATTGTGTTTTCTCCATAAATTTCTTGGTATGTAGTCATGAAGTATCATATCTCAAGAGATTGATACCATGTATATAAATGTGCCTCAAGGTGCATAGTTTGAATCATTGGCAGTCAAAATGACAAAAATTGTTCCACATATTTCCGATTGTGATTTTACTGTAGAAATAAATGGTGAGTCAGCTAATTTCAATTCTTCAGAGTATTTCAATTATGTTTGCTTTTTTCATTAGATGCTCACGTTATTGTTCAAGATAAAGATGGAAATAATGATCCCTGGATAATGTCAGCAATTTTTTTCGCGAAAAACCGTGTTGATATCAGTGCAAAAATCACAAATTGTGTTGACATAAAAAATCCTAATGGTGATTCAACTATTGTGAACATACTGTTCTATTCAACTTTAGATCTCTGTAAAGAAAAACTTCGTAGAATAAGTTCTGGGCCATTAGTAGTGGAAAATCTAAGAAGAAAGGGAAATCGAAATGGCCATGATACTAGCATAGCAAGTACATCACAACAATCAAGAAATTGTGATAGTTATCCTCTCGATTCTAACGAAGTTACATCAAATCTGAATATCTTGAAAAGATGTGTTGATAACCTCGCCAACAAAATCGACACTCTGATGAAAAATTTGATGGAGAGATTAAATCACATTGATGATAAACTCGACAGTAACTCATTCAGCTCAAGCATAAGGGACCCATCGCTTAATATCACTGATCATGCTATGTCTGAGATAGCAGCATGTAGAAATGATTCTAAGGTGAGTTGCATATGAAGAGGTCATTCATTTGTATTCATTTGTGCTCGATCATTATTCCTTTAGTGGCGGCGTCGGGTCAAGGCCATGGTATGGCCGCAATTGGATGATATTCAGAATGAAGCTTGCCGAAAAGAGCTATTAAAAGGAAATAAATCGGCGTCAAAAACAGTTATATCGCTTGCTAGAATCATTTATGCTGATAAACTTAAAACACATTTACTTGGTGAAAAAGGAAAGTTGATCAGAGCACCAAGAGAAGGTGAAAGAAGCGAAGTAATATCAGCAGAAGATGAAGAAATCTTAAGAGGTAAAAATGATGAATATTATTTAATGTGCAATGCTAAAGTTATTAGTGTTTACTTTTCAGAAATATTATCTCTGTTTGGAAATGATCTTTTCAATGACCCAACAAATTGGGAAGTGCTTGTTAGAGGTCCAGTCAATCAATGTGGTAGGGAAAGTAAACGAAACAGTAATAAAAATAACTCTAATTCAAAGCGTGACTTACTAGAAGCTAATGTAACACAATTGGAAAGCTCAACCCAGATGGTCAATGAGCCTGTAAAGAAGAAACAGAAATTGAATGGCGATGTAAACGATGATGAATTTGAAGATCAATTGACGGAATAATGAATTTTGTCATTTCATGTTAATTCCATGTAAATTCCATACCAATGCCATGTTAAAAATCTACGAAATAATTATTTAAGTCAACTCAAATATTTGTAATTTTATTCAGATTGTAATTGTTTAATGGTCCCTCAAAACAAACTGTTCAACGCGTTTAAAGCTTAATGTTGTAGTTTTTTGGTTTACAAATACAGTAATTTTCATCAATTATTTTGTATTCATTTTAATTCAATTCATCAAGTCTTATTAATAATGGAACCTGAATGTCCTAATTTCCTAAGTGAAGAAGGTGAGTTGATTATTATATCAATCTTTTTTATCTGTACTAATTTTTTTCTTTCAACTTACGCAGATCGTCAAGACACGCTTGAAGAAGCTGTCAAGGATCTAACTCAAAGAGTCAATCTTTTGGAAATGATAATACAACAACAGAATTTACGAATTGTTACCTTAGAAGGAGCTAATCAAGGACACTCCATGGCCATGATTAACCCAGAATATCCAGCTGAATGGTCGTTAAAAACTCAAAATGATTACATTCGTTACGCAGAAAAGAAAATCCATAATTTACAGCGAGATAATGAGGTATTTATAGCTTATATATATTGATTATTTTGAATAATTGCAGCAATACATCTTTCTTTTCAGTGGCGTATGAATTTTCTTTCAATACAATTTGATGGATTGACAAATAGCTCTAAAGAAATAATTCTGAACGCGATAACCAAATCAAGGATTTCTGTTTCAAGCATTATCAACATTATAGCAAAAGAAGTATTAGGAGTTAGCCAACTTTCAGAATTTACTGTGGGCTGCCATGGAATGCCTGTGGCCACAGGTACACCACCATCTAATTCACGCACACCACTGGATGAAAAGGAAGAAAATAAGCTGCGTGCGATTCTAGGATTTATCGACAAAATATTTGTCACAAAAAAAGGATGGGAGTATTTGGTTAGACGACCAGTGAATCAGATGGGCCGTGAATTCAAGTCTGGCAAACGTTTACAGAATCAACCAAATATTTCATCATATTTTCAACGAAAGTCATCAAGTCTTGCAAGCTTGAATTCACCAAGATCCACCATGGCCATACATGCTCAAAGTTCAACAACTGAAAATAGCCCAAGCGAGAATCATTCATCCAGTGACGCTCTCGTTGCTTCAATCATGCCATCATTGCCAAATGTTAACAGAGTTCAAAGAAATGAACCCTATCCAGTCAATACATTAGACTCCTTTCTAGGCCTTACTTCGAGACGAAAAACTGCCGAATTCACAGGAAGGGAAAACCAACAACCCCAACTGAGTAGAAAGTGGGTTTAATTAGCCATTCTTAGGACGATGAATCACAGTCCCATGGTGTTTACTCAATATGGCCATGGCTTAAGAATCCTTTTTTGAATCATTTTGTTAACAAAAACAAACCAAAAATATTGTCCAAATTTCATGTAAAAATGTAAAAAAATCATAATGAGTTCACATCAAATCTTTTTATTTTTTCAACGCAAATCTTTTCATGCAAATAAAGAAATTTTAGCAAGACTATCAAATCAAAGTGCTAATGTCGTGATTTATTTTGAATAACTTGTTTTCAATTTCTCATTAAGGTAATTTAAAAAATCTACTATATTCAGACTCTGTTCATATACAATTTTTAATCAAACTTTTGCAATTCCATTCATTTTGTTCGGTATTTTTCTAGTAAACTTTGACTGCTTTCTTGTTAAACATCATTTAACCTAAGCTATGAATATGATATGATCATAAAAACTAAAGATTGCGTACTCATCATGTCCATATTATGTCACTCTGAAATCTAGTGCAAGATATTGCATTGGAATTTGCAAATTGTCGACAAAATGACACTCTGTTTCTATTTCATCGTTGACAACCTCTAGCTTTATTCATTTATGGTCTTGCACTAGATACGTTATGGCCTGAAAGATCCCATACCAATCACAGGGCAATAATTAGCATATCCAAAGCCATAAATTGAAAGTATCATGAACAATCCATATTATGTGTTTCAATTGATTTTGCCAATAGATTCTATTTATTTTGCTATGGAAGAAAGTTAATACCTTGTTATGAAAATGCTCAAAATGCATTGCAATGTGTTACCAAGAAAAATAACCATGTCCACAGCAAAATCAAGCTAAATTTTTAACCCGGGTAAAGCAAAGTTTAAATCGACGAAAATGGAATTTACTTTTGATCATTTGTTGCACTTTTTGAGTTTGCCTTTAAAGCTTTCAGGTCATTTTTCATTTTCTATTTTTACTTTTTTCGAAGTGTGCCGAAACTAGAAAAAAACACTTTTAACCCAATTTCGTGGTGTTGCTTCAGTTCCTTGTTTATCACCTTGAAAAGGTTGATTAACTTTAGACTTTACAAGTTAGCCTTTGAGGTTAAAGTTTCAACAAATGATTCAACTGAGAATCATTGATTTCTTTTGTACCTTTTCTTCCAGGTTCAATGTTAAACTAGCATCATGAGAAAAGTTGAGAAGATAAAAAGAAAGCAGAGAAAATACAATTTACAATTTTGTTCGCATTATTGAGATTTTATACGCAAAACTAACGAGTTAACAGATTCTCAATGAACAACTACAATTTCATTCAACTGAAGACCATTAAAAGAGACTTGAAAATCTCTTCTTTTATTTCCTTTCATCATCTTCTCCTCATCTTCCCATTCCTCTTAAAACCCAAAGATTTACTTTCAATTTTAACGAGTTTGTTGATAAAAAAAAAGTCAACAACACAAATAAAGTTCACTTTAAGCTCAATTTCATTCCCAGTTTACTTGTTCAATTGTTAGCCACAAACTGATTGATAATTTTGCAATTTCAGGTCAAGGTCAAGTCAATTGCCTTTCAACCTTAAATGGTGATTTGATTGAGAATTGAAAAGAGCAAAGAGAAGCAACGAAATTTGCATTTTCACAGATTCAAAGTGAACACACTTTTACTGTCATTTAGGCGTCATTCCGAACATGATCATCTTTCGTTTACTTGATGAGCTCATATCTTTCTAATATCCCATGACAGATGCTCACAGTGAGGAAGACGAGCAAGAAGAACAAGAAAAACTGAAAACCGCAAATTTTTTTATGCACGTGTGACCTTAAAATAGACGAGATTATTATATTTAAAAATGTTTTTTTCACTTTTTTCTTGCTTCTCGCTTCTTAGCAAAGGCATGAGCAAGTAACCAAATCAGTTGATATGCTGAATGATAATTATCAAAATTGAGGCTCAATTACAATCATTTTTGTACCATTTAAAGCAAGTAAACATTTAGAGTGAAAAAAGATTCTTCAATGTTTTTCATCTTTTTTTTTGCTGCTTGTCGCCAAAAAACGCAAATATATTAATGTAAATTGTCCGAGACGTGAAAAGATATAATTTAATAAAACAATTTGTGAACTAATTTTAGACGTTTCTTGTTTGCCAGTTCATCATCCTTGCAACAGATAATTACATTATTGCAAGGAAAATTGAGAGAAATGGAGAAAAGTAGAAATGCCGAATCATTCATTTTCAGGTTTCAAGTCAAACGTTAATTGATCAAGTTCATTGTTCTGATGTGAGGTACAATTTGCAACTTATCATGCTGCAGATTCATCATGAAATTTTGAGTCTAGTTTTTCGAAATTCATTGTTTAAATAAACAAACTTGATGATCAATTTTTGCAACTTGCAGATCAAAAGTTGACCGACTTGGGTTTACAACTAAAAATCACTCATTACGCTCGAGTCAAGTCGTCTGAGGAAATTTGTTGTTCAACGTTTAAGTAAAGATGAAAAATGGGAAAATATTGAAATCGACTATTCTTTCTGCCTTTTAAGGCATCTCGAATGATCAGATTGAGTCTGTTTCCTGATCGGAAAATAATAGAGTTCATTAGCAGAGTTTAACCTGAATTTCCTTCAAAATTTCATTTTTTTGTACGATCAAATATTTAAAGTTAAAATCTCTGAGCAAACAAATTTTCTGGCGAAAAATTTTATATTAAATTGATGGAAGAACGAAAATGTGTTCAAAATTATTAAAGAAGATAAAATCTTGATGTTAAAGACAGTAATACTGAAAATTGAATTTCAGAGTTTCTGTCTTATTCGAAACTCGAATTTCGAAAAGTCGATCAGTTTCGAAACAAGTTAATTAATCTTGTGTTTTCGCAATGTGAACTCTATCCATTTACATAAATCCCTTTTCCTGTTACATGTTACCCAACCTGAGAGCGGTCAACTTGCTATCAACTTTCAAATCGAGTTATCGATGAGAATCGATTCGACCCGCTTTGGTTGAGCAAAAGTACCTGCAAGAGGATGTAAAGGAAGAAGCAACGAGAATCATGGAAATTTTATGAACAATTGCAATAAATATATTTACTCATAATGATGTTAAGTGAAAGTAATTTGAAAATAATACAATTGAATAATATTGAATAACAGAATGAGAAATGAGGTAAAAGAAGAGAAAGAGTTAAGATTAATTAGATAAAGATCATGTAACAGGGAATGAACATTTTCCTCTTATTTTTCCTTCACATTCAGAGACAATGATAAAGGACAATTTATTTGATAATGATTTTTGTTTATATTATTAGTAACCTTGCAGGAGTAAAAAGGGTTTTTGTCGAGTTGAAGATGATTTTGTCACCGAAAGAAAGGAAAAGAAGAAAAATGGAAATTAAAGTGAACAAGAAAAGGAAAAGAAAAGAGAAAAGAGTTGACCAGAAAAGATAATTACTTGAAATGGAGATGACCATTGGTCAGTTAAACTCCATTTTTCTTTTTACTTCACTCTTTCTTCTTCTTCTTCATCTTCTTTACCAACAATCCTTATTAACCCAATGAATCCTTAATATTATACAGAATAATATGGATAAAGTTTATTTTCATGTTCTTCTTTCTTCCAAATTAATCAATTTTCTTGAATAAATTCAGTTGCAGGCATGATGATGATAGTGATTAGGATGAGTGTAAAAAAGAAAAGAAGAGAATTGAAGAGACAAATTGCTCTAAAAATCATTCCTTTTTCGAGTTCATTTCATTTACTCAACAACATATTGTCCTCGCCATTTTCATTCTCATCTTGATTCATCTTCTTCATCACTGGTAAATCAATTTTTCCAATCAACCAGAATAGATCTTTTCTTCATCTTAATCTTTTCCCTTGCAATGGCCATTTCTTTCATTATCTTCCTTCTTTTACCTTTTTATCAACTTACAGTTTCATCTTTCATCCTTCTTTTTTCACATTCAAATGGTCATCTTGATCACTTCAGCTTTCACTTTACTCTTTAACCGCTTTCCTTTATTGTCTTCCTTCTTCTCCTTTCATTTACCAATATCATCTCATCAACTCTGTGTTTATAAGTTGAAAGTAATTTACAATATTAACAGTCATTTCACCCCTTTGCGACCCTTTTCAGCTTTAATCTTGTAAATGATGAAATTGATTATTGCAAGTGAAAATGTTGACTCTTCTCGATTCCCCTTTCATCAAAATCCTTGTCACTCCATCTTGTCTCATGCAAAGTCGCAACAGGAATTAGTAATCAGTTAAGGTCAAAGAAAGTTATCAGTAGCACTTCAAGTCACTGCTTTTTAGTCATGACTTTTGGTTCGCTAATATCCTTTCAATTAACGAAGAACATGGTTTTTTTGCAATTCATGGGCTGTGCCCTTCATATTTTATTTCTAGATTTTAAAGAATTACTTATTGCAAATACTTTGCGATTCAATTGGTTTGACCTGCAAAATGCTCAATTGATTCTTCCTCAATGGTTGGGCAATTGAATAAGAGATCAATTTATTTCGCTTACGCTCTTGTGGCTTAAAGTCAACTCGGTTTATAAATTTTATTGAGTGGATGACACGAAGAGAGTGCTACATTTTCAGACAAAAGTCGCTTCAAAACAATGCAGTTTGATGTCATTTGAAAAGAGACTGATGAGGATGGAAAGGATTATGTTATAGAAATAGAAATATTCATTATGAAAAACTTGAATTTTGATGGTTATCAAGCTTTATTCATCCAGTATACTGACCGTCCATTCCATGAACAATTGATGCTAAAGACTTCAAATTCGAACCATGAGCTTTCGCAGAGCTATAAGTTAGAACTCTCCAGGTAACTCAAAGTCACTCCATAGTTTGAGATCTAACTGACATTTGGAGATTATTTTCTGGGAGTGAAGGTTGAAAAAAACCTTAAAGGTCTCATAGAGGCAAATAACGGAGTGATCTTGAACATTCGCGTTTCCAAAGGCTGGCAACCTGTCGCTTATGGCACAGATTAACAGTGAAATGACCATGTACTCTGTAAGTCTATGTAGCTTCCCTCTGAGTCAAGAGTCTTCATCATATGCGACAAAAAAGACGCCTTGAACAGAATAAACTGTTTTGGTTCGTTCTGAGCACATTAAGAACTTTTTCATTTTTCCTTTTCCGTTCATTATTACAAGATTAGACTGACAAGCGGAATACAGCAAAATTGAAGAAATTGCTGAATGAATATTTAATGAAAGATTTGACCTGATAGCTTTACATTTCACGGAAATCGCATCTTTTGAAAAGCTCAAATAAGCCACCAATAAAGACGTTTCCACGACCAACAGTGATTCAATGGATTGCAAACAAGTTGCCAAGAAACGGGTTTACTGAAGCAAATGGAGACATGATTATTGATTGTTGATGAGTGGTTAATATGAAACAATCACAAGTGTATTAAAGGCAAACCAAATGATAAATAATACAACAATCAATAATGTAATCAAGTTTACTCAACCAATCAATTTTATTCTCGATTTATTCTTGTTCACACAAAATCAATTCATCATATTGTTGCCCAAACAACAATATAAGAAACCCAAATTCAAAGGATAACCATGAACAGTCAGAACAAACAGGATAGAAAAGGAAGAAAAGCAGAGCAGAAAAAAAAACATGTAATGATGATGCAGACATGAACATGAGAGACGGAAAAAGAAAGACGAAAAAGAAGAGAAAAGTCGAGAAAGAAAAGAGTGTAAATGCGAATAAAAACGCTGTTCTTTTCATTTTTCAAAGTTGAACAAAAAAAGACTTTTGTATTCAAGTGGAATAACCTTTAGCCATTTAAAAGCAACAGAAGAAGCGGAAAGTCTTTCCATTTATTACACATTACCACGTAACATGGACACTGACCACCACCCAATGTCCACCCTCATCCCTTATCTCTCACTCCCACAACGACCAAAGTTCAGTTTAACATCCGTTTAAACCTTTTCTTCTTATCTTCTCTTCTCTTCCATCTTTCATTCCCTGCCTTTTATGCTCTTCCTTCCGGTTGACCGCACTACTGACCCACTACATCTAACCAATAACAAGCAACACCAGACAACAGCAATAATCACAAGTTATGCTAGAGGTTCATCTCTTGTTTCATTAATTTCATTCAATTCACTTCCATAATCCAAAAGTGAACAGAAAACTTTCTTTTTTTTCTTCTTCGCTTCTCACCTTAATTTTGCCTCTTTATTATTTTCGCCTCTTTTTTCCATTCGATTCTCGATAATGACCAATGGTCAAAATGCAGTCTTTTATTCTTCATTTTCCTTTTTTTCTCTTATCTTTTGCTTCTTGACCGACAGGTCAATTGACTGTGACTCAAATTCAAATTACAAATCGCCTTAATAATCATTTCCAGTTTCATCTTAATCCTTTCAATATGATCTTTAATGAAAGCTGGACTTGTGTCTTCAACACACACTGGACATGCTGTCCACTCAGAGTGTGAAAGATTAGAAAAGCCATTTCTTCATTTTTATCTTCTTCTCTTCTTATACAACACTTTCACCATTCAACTGATCATTATTTTCACTTCATCATTCCATTCTCATGGATAATCAAATTTCACGGAATTAACAAACTTTTTATTCCATCTTCTTCCAAGCTTCAACAATAACTTTACATTGATAATGAACCAAATGGTTTGCTTACCTAAGCTCAATCTCGAAAAGTCCATCAATTTACCAACTGGTCAAGACTTGGAATAAACTGCATTTTCGATTTTTTGAGAACTTTTTGTCCTTTTTCTTCGCCAAACTTTTCGTTTTCCTTGTTGGCCAAGTTTTTGGCATGAAAAGGAAAACAAATTATCTTATTGAAAAATTACTTGATTGAGCTTCAAATTACGTTTGATAAGCAACAAATGATGAACCAAGTAAATGGAAAGAGAGAAAAAAATGTCTCTACGAAAACAAAGTTGAAGATTAATCAAGATGTTCATGTGCTTATGACGATAATAAGCAATATAATAATGATAATGATGCATTTGAATTCTCGACTGGAAAAGCTGAGCAAGCTTTTTTTACTTTTGCTTTTTTATTTCACTTTACTTTTTAGCTTGATGAGGTTGAAGGATAAGAAAGTGAAAACTGAGAAAAGAAGAGAAAAAAAATTCAAGATATTCTTTTTGTTTCCATTTGAACAGATTTAAATGATGATGATTATGGTGATAGAGGAAGAGATATCACAAGTATGATATTTGGATGATATCCACGAGACTCGAAATATTATCATGTAAATGGGGTCAAATAGGAAAAGAAGGAAAATCTCTTTTTTTACCTTTTCTTTCGTTTGTAAAAAGTGAGAGATGAGAAGAGAAGAGATAAAGTGATTCGAAGATGCGTTTACTTGTGAAAATGGCCAAAAAAGTAATGATAATTGTGCTGAGATTTCAACTTACTGACAAGCTAATTAGCTTCTTGTTCAGTCTCCAGTTTCGTTATTCAGAAGCTATTAGTTTCTTTTCCTCTCGGCTCATGATCGTCTTACAAAATTGAGATTTCAACAAATTCGTCAAACTATAATTTCGACGAAAAATTTTCACTTGCATTAACTTCTTAATTGAATTAATCATTTCTTTACATCAATTTTTTTGATTTCCACTCAATAAGTTCAATGCAAATGTAATAAATTTTTGGGAAAAATTCTGGCGCAATCATGAATTGAGCAAAACGCTTGAAATTTTGGCAAAAAATTTATTCCTTTTGGTAACTCATCTCGAACATCGATTTCTTGAAGCTTGGAAAATTGAAATTTCTTTAAAATTTGATTCCACAGCGTGAGAACGGCAAAAGATCGAAGCCCGTTTTTTCAGAAATTCAATAGAAAAGCCAATTGAGAGAAAAATTTCAAAAGCATTTTTGTAGACATCAAATTTCGAATCGGAAAATCTTATCAATCGAAAAAATGAAAAGTCGAAAATTTACATCGCTTAATCAGTTGTTTGCTTTGGGAATGCCAAGAAATCCAAAAATTGTTCAGAACTTGCACGATGTTAACTATAATTTTCGAAATTTTAGTCCTTTCGATCTTTGTCATCGCAATCTTTGTCAGTCGATAAATCAAATCGAAATCATTTTTATCTCTAAACTTGCCGACTTTTCAAATGTGCATTTCGATTGGAAACTTTGGCCACATAAATCTCTACTCAAGTGTAGTTGAACAAACCGAAATATAACTTGAACCTTTTGAAAGATTTACTTTGTTTTCTGATCACAAATTGAACATTGTAAAGTTTTCGATGAAATTATCAAATGAAACAAGATTTATTGATTTTGGTCAAAATTTATGATGTAAATTATTACGATTTTTTCTGTCCACTTTAATAGCATTGTGTTAACTTTTATGATTGGAAAGGTCAACAATTAACGGATCCGTTAACACTTAGGAAAATGTGTCCATGTAAAGTTGATTTAAAAAGTAAAAATTATTTTCTCTTCTTACTGTTGCTCTTTATCATCATTATTGTCATTCATTTATTTTTATTGTTAATATATTTATTATTGTTATTAGCCTTTGACCCTTACAACATTCAATCTAAATAATGGCCATCAATTTATCCATAAAAAGTATATCATCTGCATTCAGGGAATTATTATCACAACGGAACATTCACTTTCTCCATTTATAACTGGACATTGTCCATTCACTTTCAGTCTCCAACCAACACTCATTATACCTTGTTATATAGCCAAAGGTCAACACGCTTCAACTCTTTATGCTTCAACAAACATCATCTCTCAACCCTTTATAATAAATCTTTTTTAAAACATCAACAACCTGGAAGAACAAGAAAAATCCCTTTTTCTCCATTTTACCGTCTTCTTCATCATCACAACAATTATGTCCACTCAAAGTCAATCCAAGAATTATGTTTCTCTTGAGAGTTTCACTCAGCCAAATTGAAACTCACAAAACTCAATATTGTCACCTAATATTGAAATTTATCAACAATTATTATCCAATAAAATATTCAAAGTTAACGTTCAATCCTTTTCTTTATTCAATTAAACCTGACTCATTCCATTAATTTATTCAATTAAACAGATCACTTCATATAACATTCAGTAACAAAATATTCAGAAATCTTTTTCTTCTCATTCAATCCAAAACCAGAAACTCAAATTGATATTAAACTCAATAAAAAGCGAAAATCTTTCCTTAAAAAATACTCTTCAACGAAATGACTGAAAAATTGAACAAATCTTTTTACAAGATTTCCATTTTTCTCAACTTTAACAATCCAAAAATCCTGAATTTTCAATTTTCTAATTTGATTTTAATTTTCTCAAAATGAAATTCCAATTACAAAAATATTATTCTTTCACTAATTTTCATAAAATCGTTGTTTGAAAGATACTTTTTTGTCCAATGGAATAGCAAAAATACAAAGAAAACTTTCGAGTTTTAATTTGTTCAGTTCAAAATGGTTCAAAACGTATTCAAAATTTTTTGTTTCTAATTTGATTGTGATTTGCTCAGAGGATGGATTCTGTATAAAACTCATGTAAAGAATATTCGTAAAATCTTTCGCTATTAATTACAAATGTTAAATCAAAAACTCGAAAATGAAATTGATATTAAATGAAAATCCAGAATCTACACTTGAAAGATACTTCTCTGTTGGAGGAAAAAGAAAGCAAAAAGAAGATGAAAAAAGGATAAAAGAAAATGGTTGAAGAATAATTGTAAAGAATGTAAATTGTGATGAAAATGAAGGAAAGTTTCACCCGATCTCTTTGCTTGTGTCAAATTGTATTCTGTCTCGATTAAGGCCATAAATCAAAGAAAATGATAAACATTTGATTACCTTAATATATTTAGATTAACGAGAGTGACTTGAAGATGAAGTAAAAAACATTAACCTGTAACCCATCAAAAACTTTGGTTCAATCAAATGAATCAAATTCCCTTAACAGTGTTCCAATGTTTTTGTTAACTTGAAATATTTTGATCATCTTTTACCTTCTTCTGTTCGCCTTCCATTCAACTTTGTCTTCCCTTATTCATGCTTCATGCTTCACGGTTACATGAACACTTTCCGAATGTATGAATAAACTCGTTGAATAAAATAAGTATGAATACAGAAGCAACAACAACAGCAGCAAAAAGTGAGCAAAGTTGAAGGTGGCCCAGCATAGATCAACCAACTTTCCAATGCCATTTTTTGGGGAAACATTTTTTTTCTCCATTGAAAATGACTTGATGATCGCCTTCAAACAATGAAAATTCAGTAAACCATGAAATTTTCTCATTCCATCCATTCCCCTTTATCTTATCATTTTTCCTCCTTCTTTCCTCCTCCTTTACCATTACAAGCAAGTGAAATATTTTCGTCTCAACCAAAGTCTATAACTGAAGTTATCAAAATGGAAGATTGAATGGAAAAAGTGAATCAATCTTTTCTGGTCATCCTTAACTTGTCATCATTCTCGCCCAATTTCACACATAAAACAATTGCATTTGCTTTCCCTTCATCATCCTCTAATGATCCTCTCATCTTATCATCCTCTCTCCCATTACAAATGTGTAAATACATTTATTTATATTTATTTATTTCTTACGATTAAACCAACATCTTAACTCCTCCTGTAAACTGCCCTATAACAACCGCCTACTTTTGCTTTTTCATCTTTTATCATCAAACCTGATCATCGTTATCATCGTCAACCTCTTGTTACCAGTTTTGTTCATCTTCTTCCTTTTCCCTTTTCATTATCATTTTCATTGCAACGTTGAAATGATTTAAAGCTTGAATGAGGTAAGAATGCCAAATTTTGTATATTACTCTATATAAAGGTCAACTGTGGATGATGAACATGGGAAGAAGATGAAACAAGATTTAATAAGAAGATGAAGATAATGATGAAGAGAAGCAAGACATTTGTGAGTCTCTAAAGGAGGTTGTAAGATTACAAAACAATATAAGGAGGGATTTGATAATGTTTATATGCTTATAGAAATGTAAGGAAAAGGCAGAACAGGAAAATGGAATCAATCTGGACTCTGGTGTTGCATGGAAAAGGAGAAAACCTATTTTCTTCTTCTTCTTCCCCTCTGATCATCTTCACTCTTCATTATCATCTTAATTTCTCATTTTCTGTTTCATGTTCATCAATATGACGCCATCTATACATTCATTTGATCTTTTAGCTTTTCAATTCTGGTGGGAATTATTATCAAAGAAAATGGGAAAAGATGGAAAAAAGATGAACAAGAGAAGCCAGGAGAAAAGAGAAAAGTGAATGAACAAAAAAAAAGGAACAAGTTTGAAGAGAAAAGCATTTGATAAATTATTTGTCTCACAAAAGTGACCATAACTGACCAATAAAGTTTACCCAATGTTGGTGAAGATGATTAAAGAAGAAGAAAAGAGTGAAAACGATTTTTCTCTTTTTTTTTCTACATTATTCCTTTTCTTCTTCATCACTTATCAATATGAAGTTGAATTGCTTTCCCTGAATTATCAACTTTCATGGTTCAAGGAGAAACGGGGAAAAGTTGAATACACAGGATTGAGATTGAATAAGGCAAGGAACTGAAAACAGGTTAAAAACAAAACTAGCAAGAGAATCAATCATTGTCTTCCGGGATCGATCAGATTATTTTCATGTAGAAAAGGGAAAAGTTCATGATGGAAAAGGTAAAAAGATGTTGATCAATTTTTACTCTTTTCTCATTTTACTTTTAACTTTTTCCTTCTTTCTTCTTCTTCTTCTTTTCATTTTTACCTTTCAAATCTATCATTGATATCTAATCGATTGATTTACAATCCATTTGTGTCTTGTTTTTGGTTCCAAATTTTACTTTCTTTTATCATCTTTTTCCCCTCTTCCAGCATCTCACTCATCATCTGCGACTTCTCCTTTTCTTGTTTCCTTTTTCCCCTGTTTTCGCCAGCCTCACTCAGATTCATCCTTGTTTAATCCAATATTGAGCTTGTAAATTTTAACAATTTAACTGCATTTTGTAGGTTAACCACTAAACTGTTTCAATGTGAACAACAACAACAACAGCAAATCCATTGTATCCAATCGATGAAACTTTTGTCACCTAAACACAATGTTAACCAAATCCATGTAACAACATATAAAAAGATTTCTTCTTCTTCTCTTTTCAACATTTTCTTTCTCCACCAACTTTAAGCTTTTTTTTCCAACACTTTTATCAGTTCAATTTTTTCTTCACCTTTCTCGACTCCTTTCTCTCACCTTCATTCAATTCATTACATTATTTCTCGATCAACAACATCAACATCGTCAACTTAGTTTGTCGCCTTTTTTGTCTCTTCCTTTGTTGTAAATACTTGTTATCAAAAGATAACTGATAACATGGAATCAAATCAAAGAGTAAACACTACAAATCTAATAATAGATTGTCACTGAACATTCATCGGTGAGCAATCAAGAGAATAGAGAATCTAATAGCAATGAAAGAATCCATCAGATAATGAAAATTCATTCATTCATTTGCTAATTCACGACTGATGGTCAAAATAATCAGAAAAACGGAATTTTAAAAAGCACAAATTTACAAGAAAATTTCAGAAAAAATCAATGCAAGTTTTGTTTAAGCCAAGTCTCATTTGTCAGAAAATGGTGCTCATTGGATGCTTTACAATCGATTACTGTGGTTTCTCTTCAATTTTGATCAGAGTAACCTGGATTTTGATTTTCCAGTCCATTAGGAGGAAGTGAAAAACTAAAATTTTTGAATAAGTCAACTGTAATCTTTGTGCGATTTCATCTGTTTCCTTGGGAGCAATGTAAGCACGATAGTGAACTGCAATGGAGACGCATTGATTTCATGAGAGATCTCAAAAAATCCAGATCATCAGATATGAGAAGACCTCTTGCGAGCAATGTGCCTTACAGTCATGAAAAGTATAACTGTAATCAATTCATAATCCATTAGGTTATACAGAAACCGTTAAGGTTAAGTTAGGCTAGGTTACGTTAGGTTAGGATAATAGTAATAATCCGATAATGCGGTTAAAATGATTTTGAAAGTTAAACTTTGAGTCGACCGATTTATGACTAACTGAAAGTGATATCGGTTTTTTAAGTTTCTCAACTTTTCTATCGAATAAACTGCTTAATCATTTCTATAAAATTTTAATCTTTTCAATCTTTTTGTTTCAACTTAAACCTCGAGTCATCAGAGGCTAAAAGTTCAAATGTAATTTCATCTCGAAACGTCTATTTGAATCAACTCTGAATGTTTTAATGATTCACTCTACCATTTTGAGCTAATTTCTTGTCATAATGATAATGCAAAATAACCCGATGATGTCTGTTAAACATTGAACTGGGAACCCTCCAAAACCTGGGAAAACAAACATTAATTTTTATTAAATTCTGTTCAATTGAGTTGTTTCCCTTTTTCTGTTAACCAATTTTTTATCAACCAATTATTTTATCGCAATCATTTTCAAGTTTATTTTCAAATAAAGTTAAACCACCCTTGAATAATCACCATGTAATGAAAGAGAAATGAGGAAAACAAATAGAGTAAAAATTTATTCCCTTCAAGTTTACAAATATTTCAAAGTCAATAATTTACAATAAATGAGCATTTCAAAGTAAATATCAAAATTGTTTCCCAATACCATGGAAACCACAGGAAACCCTTTTCTGTTCATCATTTCATTAGTTTCATTAAGCAACATTTTACTTGCTAACAATTGAAAGATGAGATTCAATTGAATGTTGAAAAGGTGAGATTCAACTTTTCCCTCTTCACTCTGTTCACATAATTTAAAGATGAGCAAAAAGTTGATTAGATTGATTATTCAGGAAAATGTTGCCATCGAAACTTGTCTCACTTTGCTTTATTAACTAACTCACCCTAAGGCCAATTAATACCTTATCTATTGAGTTACTCGTTGATCGATTTAGACCTCAACTTGATCCTTACATTTCATCCTTTTAAAGCTGATTCTCTCGGAACAAGAATAATCTCAATAATAAAGTTTACTTTGCAGTTTTGCTGACGAGTTCAAAGCAAGAATAACTTGTCAACTCGATAATTTATTTACTGAATCATGAACTCTACTTTATTGAGGTAAAGTATATCAAACCAAATAAAATGTTTATTGTTATCATTTCCAATTTTATTCGTGAATTCAACCTTTGGTCAACTTTTGGTGAACCTCTTTTTTTCCCAACTTTTATGGATTCCTTTCCATCATCTGTCATTTTCATGGTCAGTTGAAGTCAAAATGATAATAAATGGTCAACTTTTCGTTTGATCATTTGGCAAGTTGAAATGAAATTGCATGAAAATTAATTGCTATTTGTTTTAGCTTTTGCCTTTTCTTCTTTTTACTCTTCTTTGCCTTTTCTCGTTTCAATTGAATCTCCAATTCTGAGCATTCCCAATGAAAATGAATGTTCGTCAATTAGTTTGCCTTGCAATTGGATTTTCAATATAAATATATGTATGTTTATATGTGCATATATATTAACATAATATTCACATGCTCAGATACAGAATAATCAAGATAATTCCAAGTGACAACTGAACTTTCAGAATCAACTCTCATCTTCTCCTTGTGCATAAAGAGAGTGAGAAAAAAGCGAAACCTTAATTTTGTTTCCATTAATTGCGATTCTCATGATATTGACCAAAAAAGATCTTTTCATTTGTCTCTTTCTCTTTCCTCTGATTAATGATTTGGATCAAACCCTTAATCTCAATCTTTTTCTTCTTCGCCTTCATTTTGTTTTCTCTCTCTTCGCCATCATCTTCATCATCCTCCCCGTAGTCATACTGGCTATGCTACAGTTTCAGGACAAGATTCATATCAGAATTAATCCTCAATTTCCTTTTCCGTTCTCAATAAATAGAATTCGTTTTGAGGCAAGAGAAGGGAGAAAAAGGAATCATTCAGAAAATAGATAAACGGAAACGGAAAAGGTTTGCAAGTAAAGGGTTAAACCAAATGATTACATGCGAAATTATGCGATAATTTATCAAAATAATGATAAAAGCTGATGATTCTGTTTGGAATGGGCAGTTTCCAATCAAGTCTAAACTGTCTTTTTCAAGTTTCCAACATTTCGACTTCACTTGATTAATGATACAAAAATGATTAATAACTATTTCAGTAATTCATAACTAGTTTCTGGTTTGTTTTCATTATCCATCTCGCCTGCTGCTTATCACTTTCAATGTTTGTGTATTTGATAGAGTGATGAATGATGTTGAGATTGAGTCAAGTTTCGATGGTCGATACAAGTTACGGAAATGAAAAATTTCTTTATTGTTCATCAAATAGTATTCAATGTAATCTGTTGCTTGTGAAAAAATTATTTTTGTCTTTTTATTTTTTCAGTTTTGCTGTTTGTTTGAAAAGCGATCGATAGGAAATGAAGTGAATTTACTTGGAATAACTCAAGGGATGCTCTTCACTCTGGACTTTATTGCAATCGAAATTATTAATCGTTGAATTTTATGATAAACGATTAGGTTGAAATTGATTGAAGCAAAGTTCAATGCTAGGATGAAATAAGGAATGAGGCCAAATTGACATTCGACGAACAGAGTCTTAAGATTATCAGAAAGGATTTAAAACTATTTCTCTCATTACTCACGAAGCGTCGTTCAAAATACGCTAATCAATTGCTACGTTCTGATCGAGAACGAGAATCTTCTGATTATTTAAGAATCTCACATTTTCATAATTTTTTATAATTGCTCTTTGATTCCAATTTTCAATTCAGTTTTCATTTTTAGCTACAATTTTCAATGAAAAATTATATTTAAATTGTTCAATTGATAACAGTTTTGTTGACAATCAACAGCATTTAATATTGGAATCAGTTTTTTAACAATCATAAATTGCGAGAACATTTTCCATTCATCAAATTCAAGTCGAAATTGCATTTGAATGCTGATCACCTTAATTTATACTCGGATTAGGTTAAAGATAAATGCTTCACTGAAATTAGCTTTAGGCTCAGTCTGGTTAAGTTTATGTTGGAAGGTTCAAAGATGATGTTTCTCACCTTTTATTGATCCCATGCAGAAACAATTTAAAATGTTTCCAACAATTTGATGACAAAAATGAAATAAAAGTTTACCAATGCCGAGATTGGCCAATATTGCAGTTTCAAGCAAAGTTTAATCACTATTTTTGTTGTTCAAATTAATCTGTTTGTTCATCAAGCATTTACTTGAAAAAAAATTTAATTTCAATGGAAAGAAGAAGAAGAAGAAGAAGAAAGTAAAAAAAAGTTGAAAAAGGGAAGCTTTTTAAATTCTTTTGCACAAAACGAGAAACTCAAAATTCCATGTAAATGATGATGAAGAAGCAAAAAAGTTACCAGAATAACTTGCGCATTCACAGATAACCATGAACAGCGAGAAAGAATTTTAATCATAAAAATAAACATTTAATTTATCATTTCAATTTTTGCAACTCGACTACCAATTAAAAGGAAGAGAAGGAAAAAGTTCTGCAAACTCGGACGTAATCGATGCTCGAGGTTTTCTTAAACAATTCATGATTATCTTATGATTGTTATTAAGGTTGAATGGAATAACAAACAAGACAAAAACATGGTACATTACTTTTAATGTAGATATAATAAGCCAATGAGGAGAAGAATTAAATCTATAAAAGCATGATGAAGATGATGCTGATGATGATGGTGATGATGCCATTTTTATATGGAGAGAGAAGGCAAAGTATTAGTAAAGATGAGAAAAGGTATTGATGAGAAAATGGCGAAAAAAGGAAAAAGAATCGAAAGAAAGAAGAAGAAGAAGAAAAAAAGTTTCCAGCTAAATATTTTAGCAGAAGATGGGACAAATTTTCATCAATCAATTAGATTGTCCTTCATCTATCAGAGGCATCTGTTAACTTTTCCATGATAATATGGCCATTCATGAGGAAGAATGTTGTTAACAACATTCTTCCTGGGATGATAATAATGATGATAATGATAATGATGATGAAGATAAGAATGGGTCAACAGCAATTCTTTTAACCAACAAAATATCATTGGATGTTCAGTTTCAAGATGGAAACCCTCATATATGTATGTATATACTTTTACTTTTATTTCATTTCTTTTCTTCTTTTCTACTTTTTCTTCTTCTTTCATCATTATCTTCAATTCTTATCGACTCATTTTCTTCTCTTTAATCAGCATCTTTTTTCCTTTCTCTTCTAACAGCATCATTATCATCATCTTCTTTCACCTTCAATGAAAATTGTATCAAAAGAAATTATAATCACTGGAAAAAAAAATCCTTTTATAAACAATTCTCATTCCAATTATTTCCAGCCTTTTCGTCTTCTCTTCACTTATAATTTCTGGACACTTTCATCGATTCAATTTCCAATTTTCATTTCAACGTCTTTTCCAGAGACAAGATCAAAAGTCGAATTTTCATTTTTTTAGAGTTTGATATTTTCAACATTTGATGAATTTTTTCAATAAATTGATTGACAGTGTATTCAGGGATTGAGTTTAAGTCGTTCACTTGTGAAGAAGAAGTCTGTTTAATCATTTAAAATGCATTTTAAGCATGATTTCAATTCATTAAATTTTAATTCAAAGTTTTCGAAGCAAAAATTTCTTCCATCTTTTCATGTGTTATTCAAGGAAAACTGGAAATTCCAAATGTGCAACTTTTTTCGTTTTATTTCGTTATTCCTCCATTTCTGGATTTGTAGTTGATCAATTGTTGAATCATAATCAAGAAACTGATCAAGTGTTGTTCATGGGAAGCTCAATGAAGAAACATTATTTCGATGGAATCAAATCAAACACAAAACTTGGATTTCAGAAAATGTATCGAACCGATTGATACAAAAACCTTCTAGAGCTGGCTTTGGTTTTCGGTGTTGGACAGGCAGATTCCATTTTAAGCTATCAAGTCACGAATTATTGAATTCCTTATTAATGAATGTAAAAATCACTTAACAGTTCGAAGAAATAAATTTTCGATTAACGTCAATAATTAGCCAAACTTGGAACATCGAAAAATTATACAAAAAAATATCGATTTTTCAATCATGTTTCGTTGAAGAACTAAATTTTCTGAATTGATCTGAAATCAGAGAACATTTTCTAAGCTCATATCATGAAGAGTGAATCTTGTGATAAGCATCTCATGAATTTGCATGAATATGCAAAGCAAAGACGAGATTATCATGGAAGATGGAAAAAAAGAAAAATGCATTTTCAGCGAAAATAAACTTAAGCTCAATATTGATGGTAATGATAATTGAAAAGTAATTAACTGAAAGCAGGAGAAGGAAAAAAAATGAAAATTTATTCCTTTATCTCTCATTTTGCAAGTTCATTTGTTTGATTAAACAAAATGATTCATTGAAATGTAAAGATTGAGAAGAAGAAAAAAACACTTTGTGACAAAAAAAGAGAAGAAAAGAAAATTTTTTCTTCTTTTCTATTCTAAGACGATTTTATATAAATCATCATTACCATTATCATCTGATGATCTTCATCAAAACCTTACTCATTAGCTAATAATCTTGATAATTTAGCATTTGATAATCCTTTAAATTACGAGAAAAAAGAAGTTCCATCATCATAAGAGAATAACAATATTAAATGAAGAAGATGATAATGATGAAAAGTTTCTCTTCTTCTCATGAAAACTTTCTCTCTCTTTTTTTTTCTCTTCTCTTCAGTGTATATCAAGTTGATGGATTTTTCATCCCTCGAGATCTAATTTTGCATTTTACATGCAAATTCATTGACAACAGGTTTAACAAAACTTAATTAGAAGATGAAAAAAAAAGTTCATCTTTCTCCATGTTGATGAAAAAAGAATTTGAATAGCAAAAGAAGAAGAGAAAATCGGGAAAAACAGAAAAATGTTCAATCGTCGAATCAATTGAAATGTAAAAATGGGGAAAAGTGATCAACAGACAAATTAAAAGTTTTTCACCGAAATGATCAAATGAAATGGAGAAAAAAAAAGATTTTTCATGAAATTTTTTTCTCGCCCAATGAACATGGTAAATTGATGTTATATGAAAACATCTTTACCATCTTTGCGCTTTAATTATAATCCAAGCTAATTTGCTTTATTCATCTTCTCACAGCTCAACCCTTTTCTCATCATTTTCACCCTTTTCACTGGAAAAGGTGTAATGATGAAATGCATTTCAAATGCTTGTAACCTGTTCATCCAGGCTCATCAGAATTTCCCTTTTTTCTCTTCACACTTTTTCCACACTTTTCACCATTTTCATCATCGCCATGAAAAAAGCCTTTTTTTTCTCTTGGTTAAAGATAAAATTGAAAGCAGAATGAAATTAGTCTTGAGTGAGGAAAGGCGAAAAAAAGGAAAGTTTATTGATAATCATTTTCATCTATGAATATTCAGGGTAAAGTGTGATGACAAAATGTTTAGAACTCTTCTCTTCTCAACTCTTCATCTTTACCTTTCATTCATTAAATTCTTGTAACATTAATAACAATCGATAATGAAAAAAAGCAAAAATCCGAAAAGTGAATCGAAATTAATCTTGCCAATGTTGACATTCCTTTATATCACTTTCATCCTTCCATTGTATTCACTTTCATTATGAATAATTTACTCATTTCCGATTCAATCAAAGCCTTCGATATCACAACGATAACAGTTAATATCAATTTCCTGTTAATATCATTTTGCGAAGGCAACATGGTCGATACGTGGAAGGCGAAAAAAAGCCAGAAACTTTTCTCCTTCTCATCACCTTGGCATCTTTTCCGTTTCCCTTCAGATTAAACATTATTCCATTATCAGCCTTCATCATGCAAAATGAATAAATGTATTCTTTTTGATTATCGTTTTTGTTTTCTTGCAAAAATTTCTCTTGTAATGAGTTTTATCATGTTTACTTTTCTTCCTTTTATCTTCTCTTCATTTACTAATCTTCTTCTTTCCCAGCTTATCCATTATTACTTTAGCTTATTATCCCTGTCTCCTCCCTTTAATCATGCAGTTTCCATGATGATAATGATTCTGGTTATTCTTTTTTTTTCTTCATTTATTTTCACAATCGTTTGGTGACAACCAGAAGAGAAGAAAAAATGGAAAACAAAAGTAATGTTTTCTAGCATGGATTGTGCTCTAGAACTCTACTGAATCATGGATAATAAATGAAGATGGAATGACATGGGGATGACACCGAATCATGTTAATATACAGAAACAATAATAAAGAAGCTCCACCCTGCGCATGTAATATCTTGCACAACTGAACATGAGAAAAGAGAGGAAAAAAAAATTTTCTCTTTATGATGATAATAATTTCTTTCCTCATCTTGTTACATGGTTGCCTCTTTCCTACACTCACCATGATGATGCTCAGATAATAAGGAAAAGTCGCCAGAGTTTCTTATTGTTATCATTATTATTATCATCTGAAGATAGAAAAGAAGAAAATATTTTTCCATTCTATCAACCATTCAGGTCAACCATTTTCCTTATAGATCATTATTATCACTGTGAGTATGAAAGTTGGGATGGATTCAGAACTTTGAGTTGACCAATCAGATAACATTTCCTTTATTGGTAAACATTGCTATAAATGGAATATTTACTTTTTAATATTTCAATGGTGAAAAATAAAAATCTTTAAACAAAAATTGTCTTTTCAAAAGTTTCAATTCAAGTCACAGTTCAACAATATTTGGAGAATGTTGACAAAAAAAGGAAAATTTCGATAAATTCCATAATATGTATTCTGTGGTGCAAAGATGAGGTCAAAATTGATCCAACCGTAAACTGTCCAATGTCCATTAAACTGATTGGAAAGACAATAAAAGTTTAATTCAAGTTAAACAAAGTAAACTGGAAATGTTGATAATAAATTGGTTTTTGCTTTACACCAGTTTCATCAATAATATTGATAAACATTGATATAAACTGATATAAACTAATAAAGTAGAGTAACAATAAAAAGTGCTACATGACAGGTTGGAACGTTTTGAATATCGTGAAAAGAAGGCGAAAAAATGAAAAGTTAAACATGATGCTGGGAGGAAAAACTCCCAACAGATTGAGTTATTTTATAATTTATAGATTATGTATTTGCTATTAACAGTTGATGTGCACTGTAAAAGGGCAACAAGGCATGAGCATTAAAGTTGTCAAATATTGTTGAAAGGCGTTTACATGTTACATATTAATATACCTTAAATGGGAGGCAGCAAGAGTAACAAGTGAGGGAAGATGAAAATATGAAGAGAAGAAGAAGAAGAGAAAAAAAAATGTGGGGAAGAAAAAGTTCGAGTTCCGTTGAGATTGTTTCAAAGGAAATGTTATTCACTCACAGTTTTTCACTTAAGTACCTTTACATTTTGAAGGGACAACAAGAAAAAAAAAATAATCATCACTTGAAGAAGAAAACGTTTTCTCTTCTTTTTCGTTCTTTTCTTCCCTCTACTTATTCGGATCACTTGGCATCAAATAATAGAGACACGCGCTTCTCTTCATCATCTTCTTGTCCTCCCTCCTCGACTGCCTCAAGGGAACGGTTACACTGCCTTCCATTAAATTATATCAAATATGGAGATTTGCTTTTATTCACTTTATGTATTTTCACTGGGTTACTCGACTAGTCGACCTTTTTGCCCTTTTTTCACTTTCGACTTTTTTGTTTCTCCATTCTTCTTCCTTCCATTTTTGGCCCCTTAAAATATCATAATTTATTCCGTCACTAGCAGGGGTCAATTGAAAAGGGTCAAATGGAGAAAATTGTGTAATTCTGTTGTTGTTCAATTGAAATGTTGTATCAGGCGAAAAGTTGAATGCAAGTTAAGTGAGGAAAGTTAATTTTGTTAAATTATCTCGACTCGTGGCGCACTTTATTCCGACCTCTACCTTTGCCCTCTCTTATCGCCAATCATGTCAAGGGGATCAAATATTATCATCAAACATCGTCTTCATAATCATCATAATCTGTATCCATAATCTCATGTATAATGTCATTTCACCCTTAATGTGACCTTCAATATTTCAGATTCACTTTTTCCTTCCCATTCCATTATTCAAATTCATCATTTTTAGTAATTCAATCGCACCAGTTTAACCTTTAACATTGCTATTCATTTTTTGACATCTTTCCATTCATTCAATTCTATGTTTTGTTTCCTGTCAACTCAAGTAAATTAATCAATTTTACACCTTTTCAGATCAATCTTTTCATCTTCAATTTGCTAATTCATGAATGTAAATCAATTTCCGAATCAATGAAATCGTTTCAAAGGTGGAAAATTGATTAAAATTTTCATTTCTTCAGTTTCATTTGAATTGCATTTTCATTTTTCAAAACTGGCGAAGCTAAAAGTTCAACTTTTTTCTCATAAACGCAAACTCATTTTTTTAAAATTTTTTCGAATTCTTAATGAAAAATCTTCTATAATTGAAAAATTCTCATATTATTCTCGACTCGACTCATCGCTAATCGAAAACAATCTGAATTTCAGTTTTATCTCAATCTTCATGAAATTTGGAGAAAAAAAATGAAGAAAATATTTTGAAAAGTTTTGCAAAGATTTGTCAAGAATCAAGATGCAAATGAAATTAAAAATTGTAAACCATTTTGTAAGGAATCGAAATTTTCTGGAAAGTGAAAAGTTGCATTTTCACAGCATTTACAGGGAAGAGTTTCATGCGAATTGGAAACATTGAATAAAATGAAATATTTTCTGATCAAAAAGTAAATGAGTTGCTGTTGCAAGCCTTGAATCTCATCTTAAGTTGACTTTTTTTTTCTGTTGTTTAATCATTCCATTGTATTTGATCCTGATATTTGATTAAGATTCACCGTGCTAATTGAAAAAGATTGTAATACCTTTTATTTTCTCAGTTTTATTTGTTTCTTTCAAATAATCTCAACTCATCATTAACTGATTAAAAATCAAATGTTTCCATCTGATTGAGATGCAATTGAAACTTTTTTTTTCCTTCTTTTCTCTCTTCTTCTTCTTCTTCCCTTTCAACAGTAAAAAAAGTTAACAAAAAGCTTTAAGCTGACAGAGACTAAATGATAATACTGATTGCATTTGTAACAATCAATTGACAATTTATACAATCACATTTAGAAAACATTTGTTTGTGATTTTAATTGACTTTTCATCCAATCGCTTCTTCTTCTTCTTTCGCCACTTTACAGAACTTATCATTGAACGATTAATCTGTTGCAATTGATTCACTTTTAAATCTTAAACTGATGATGTAACAAGAATACAGATGATAACGAGTCACAAAAAGGTAATACATTGGATGAATTACCTTGATGAACCTGAATGATTAAGGATCTTTGATACGTTTGTGGATCAGTGATTTACTTGTGAGTAACAACAATATTTACCTTCATCAAAATGTCTTTACAATGTTTGGTTAAGATGAAGGTGAACAAGTTTAAGGTTTTGATAATGAGATGATTAAGACTGACAATTTACAGAGTCTTCATCACGTTGATTCATTCCGCCATTTCAATGGTTGGAAAAGTCAAATAAAAATGACTTCCATTCAACTCCCATTGGAGTTAGTCTTCATTTAATGAGCAATTGAAATCAAATTGTCAACCAACATTTACTGATAATTACACTGCAAGTTGATGCTTTCAAGATTCATATTTTTCCTTCATTTAGATCCTTCAACTGAATTTCTGTTTCTTTTATTCTTCTTTCATTGTTTTTTTTTTCGGTTAACTTTTTTTTCTCTTTCAATTACATGGGAATTTTGAATTAAATAGGAATGGAATTTTGGGCAACAATTTTGGTTTTCTCTCAATTTTCTCTTCTTCTTCTCTTTTCATGAAACACTCAGTTTGGTGTAGACAATAGAATCGTTTATTACTATGAATCTGCTTTGTTTCTCATTCTTTCCTTCAACATTCATTTCTCATTGAATCAGATGAAGAGGAAACTTTTGGCTTCAATTTAATTTTTTTAATTTTGTATTTACTCATGATTCAACTGGCATTATCATGGAAAACGGAAAAGAAAGAAAATGGAAAACAATGATTTTTATTGTCGCTCAGTTTAGCTTTTGTAAAACGCGCCAATTGTTTTTACATATTTTCCTCGTCATCTGCTCCTCCCCATTGAGCAGCATTTCCCCCTTTCATTTAATATCTTTTGTTAATCTCAATTTGATTCATTTATTGTTTTTTATTAATTAACCAGAATTTTTTGGGTTTCTTTTGTTTTCATTTTTTCAATTTTGTGTCCTTTTTAATGTGTTTAAACTGTTACTGTTAAGTTTTGATTGTAAAATTACTTACAATTATTTTGACTTAAACAGCTCAACCTTTTTGATAGCATTTTTATATAATCTACCTTTTGTGAAGTGTAACCATTCGGTTAATCCGATCTAATAAGGCTTGGAAAAGATTGAAATTTACTCAGATGTGTTACAAGACAATATTGACTTTGATATACTCGAGGTAATTGGATTGGTTAACCTGGCTGCTGTAATAATAGGCCTAATTATTATTGGAAATATGATGGTGATATATGTGTATGTTGGTGGTGTAAGCAGTCATTTAAGCCACTATAGATTGTAGCTAAATGGATTTTTCAGACTGATGAGCAAATAAGGATTTTCATGAACAGGAATCTAGATATTAACGATGATGCTAAGCATAAGGATGGATATTGAAACGTGAAATAATTGCCGACAAAAACATCAAGAGCTTAAATATAAGCTTGATATTTATCCAATGATCAAATATGCTCATAATCTTCGACAATCTTTAATTAAAGTTCGAGGAAAATCTGAATCAATCGGAACCATGTTGAATTTGGTCGAAGAAAACAGGATTTTTAAGAGGATCAATTTTTCTTGTTCAAGATTAATCAATTTCTTAGACAATTTGCTTGTCGTCTTATCCATCGGCAGATGATTCAAACTTTCAACTTGTTGAATGAATACATTGTTTTTTGTATTTCAACGTACTAAATGGCTGAATAATAAACTTCCAGATGAGTCAGTGTGATTATCATTTACCAAGATTAGTTGAAATTGAGATGAAAATAATGGTGATGCCGAATTATTGATAAACCAAAAAGAAAAAAGCTAAAAAGGTAATTTTTATCCTTTGAAAAGCTTAAGGTGAAATATTTGTTGCACTTTTTGTCGTTTTATTTATGTTTTTTCTCTTTCCCCTCTCCTCCCCTCTCATTCACTCACCTTTTCTTCAGGAAAATACTGGAATAATGAAACTACAGGAGATTTCGCCATTTTCAGGATCAATTTCATTATATTCTATTGTCAATTTATATAAATAAATATATATATATATATTTATCCATATATAAATTGTTGAAAGACAGAAGATGGCCAAAAAGGGAAACTAAATAGCTAATGTTGATGATAAAGATTCAAGGTAAACCAATTGGCCCTTTATCAGTTATTTTAGGTGATAAAAAGCACATTTTCTGGTTTCACATTTTTGCCCGTTAACTTGCCTTTGTTTTCTCTCTTTTCTTCCCTTAATATTAGGATGTCAATGAATCTTTGGTTGCAACTTTGAAACACACAGAGACACACATTGAAAATTACTCAACTCATATTTCAAATTAAGTGTCCCATTGGAGATTATTTTATTTGACATTTTCACTCATAAAATAATAATAATACAAAATAATATAAATGTTGTCCAGTTATTGCTGATCCATTCAAGTTGGAAATTTTTTCTCTTCTCAAGGAAACCTGGTCATCTTGGCCTTTTATGGACACAATCAAAATGACTTTTCTCATTAAACAATTCCCAATGAAAATGTTTCAATCCCAATTTAATGAGATTGAAAATTTAACCACTTTAAAGATAACACACAAACTGGACTGGATATCAAGACGAACGCAATATTGCTCTGTTTACGATTTGAAATTTTGCAATGGAAAAGAAAGGAGAAAGATGATTCGTAAAATTTCAACTCATCAATTATATTGATAAATGTAAAGATCAGAGGCGCTTAACCAATTATCATGAGAAATGGTGAAATCAATACTGATCCAAATTCAATAACTGTGAGCTGATATCAACTAAAATGGATGTAAATCAAGGAATGAAACATTTTACCTTTCAAATGTTTCTCAATATGTTGGAGAAAGGCTGATGAAGATGAAGAGAAAAAGTTAACTCCAAGAAAGCAGATTAACTAAATGAATTGTGTTAATAGTTATTTCACTCAACTTTTTCACTCATTTATTTTAATGAGTAAAATGGGTTTTCATGGTGAGCTGATTGGATAAACAATTGACATGATAATAACCATAAGCCACATGAATAATAATGATAAAGGCTTGTAATGAGAGAAGACAAGAAAAAAGGTTTCGATGAAAAAAAGTGATTGTCAAAGTGAATGGAATCAAAATTTATTTTTGGGTAAACTTTAGATTGATTGTTGAAGCTCAAAATGAATGAGCACATTGAATACAAATTCAGGATTGAAGATGAACGGACAGCAAAAAGGTGAAGAAGAAGAAGAAGAAGAAGAAAAGGAGAGGAAAAAAAGAGTTAAACTTGAGGTTACTTGAAATGCATGACCAGAGGAGAAACAATTTATGTTTAACCTTAATTGAGGTGGACATTAGGATTAACAATTAACCGATGGCAAGGTAAATGAGCGAATTTGAAATTTACATAAAAAGATTGACAAGCAAAATGGCGAAGAGAAAAGACGAAGTGAGAAGGAAAAAAAATGTTGAAAGAGTTGATTATTGAAATGAAATAATCAAATGATGATGTTGATGTGAACGTGATCAAGATAATCATCTGATCCTTGATTAAGACTCGAGCTTTTTTGGTTACTTTTGTCTTCTGCTTTTTTGTATTCTGACCCTCTTCATTGTTGATTCAATTCTCAATTCTGTTGATTACTTTTCATTGGAAACATTTTCATTAATTTGAAGTTCACTGGTCAATCTACTTTAATTGACTTACCTTTTTTAAAGCAATTTTATTTACTTTTTTATTCAACTTGCCTTTTTTTCACCTTCCACTTGATTCTTGATCATTTATTTCTATTCTTTCAACTGTAAACATGGAAATGAAAAATATTCAGTTGACAGATTGAAATTGAATGCTGTGAGTGAGTGAACAGCAAAATTACAGCAAAAAAAAGAGTCAAAAGATTCAAATGGTTCAGGAAAAGGTTAACAATTAGTTTGCTTGGTTCGGTTGAGATGAAAATTCAGCTTTTTTTAATTAACACTAAATATTGGAGTATTTTTCATTTCTAAATGAATTGCAAATTAACATTGAAACTTTAATTTTTACCTTTCATCTTGGCCTATTTTCCCATTATCATTAGTCTTTGTTGTAGCTTCACCTTTCATCATCGCCATCTTCATCATCTTTCAGTTTCTTTTTTTCCTCTTCTTTCGCCCATTTTCTTGTTCATCTCATGTTTGATTAGTTTGATTTAACTTGATTACATTTGATCTTTACATCTATTATTTTAATCAGTCAACATCCATGACATTCACAACTTGATGTAAGTGTCTATTTTTTGTCTCCTCTTTTTTGTCTTTCTCTTTCTTCTTCTCTCTGTCTTTTCCTCTTCCTCATCTTCTTCTTGCTTCACCATTTTGCTTGTTGTCATGTTTCTTGTTGTACCTTTTGTATTGTATTGATGACTACTTGACTTGTTTATTTGTTGTTACCTTTTTGTCCTTACAAGAGTTGTAAGTTTCACTCAATTTAAACTTTATATTTACTTTGTTTTGTTGCCTTTTTCATATCATTTGACACTTTTTCAGTTCAACAAAACAATACTCATTGATGTATTGTTTGTGGCCAATAAATGATCATTTTACAATATTAAAGTTTCTCTTCTTGCAGCAAATCAAAATCAAATTAGAAACATGGAAATTCAAGATTTTTAAAATCATTTCCAACTCAAAAAAAATCAAAACTCGAAAATTGAGAATAAATTTTTTACTTTTTTACTACATTTCATTGGACAAAAAAGTATCTTTCAAACAACGATTTTATGAAAATTAGTGAAAGAATAATATTTTTGTAAATGGAATTTCATTTTAAGAAAATTAAAATCAAATTAGAAAATTGAAAATTCAGGATTTTTGGATTGTTAAAGTTGAGAAAAGTGGAAATCTTGTAAAAAGATTTGTTCAATTTTTCAGTCATTTCGTTGAAGAGTATTTTTTAAGGAAAGATTTTCGCTTTTTATTGAGTTTAATATCAATTTGAGTTTCTGGTTTTGGATTGAATGAGAAGAAAAAGATTTCTGAATATTTTGTTACTGAATGTTATATGAAGTGATCTGTTTAATTGAATAAATTAATGGAATGAGTCAGGTTTAATTGAATAAAGAAAAGGATTGAACGTTAACTTTGAATATTTTATTGGATAATAATTGTTGATAAATTTCAATATTAGGTGACAATATTGAGTTTTGTGAGTTTCAATTTGGCTGAGTGAAACTCTCAAGAGAAACATAATTCTTGGATTGACTTTGAGTGGACATAATTGTTGTGATGATGAAGAAGACGGTAAAATGGAGAAAAAGGGATTTTTCTTGTTCTTCCAGGTTGTTGATGTTTTAAAAAAGATTTATTATAAAGGGTTGAGAGATGATGTTTGTTGAAGCATAAAGAGTTGAAGCGTGTTGACCTTTGGCTATATAACAAGGTATAATGAGTGTTGGTTGGAGACTGAAAGTGAATGGACAATGTCCAGTTATAAATGGAGAAAGTGAATGTTCCGTTGTGATAATAATTCCCTGAATGCAGATGATATACTTTTTATGGATAAATTGATGGCCATTATTTAGATTGAATGTTGTAAGGGTCAAAGGCTAATAACAATAATAAATATATTAACAATAAAAATAAATGAATGACAATAATGATGATAAAGAGCAACAGTAAGAAGAGAAAATAATTTTTACTTTTTAAATCAACTTTGCATGGACACATTTTCCTAAGTGTTGACCAATTTCATTCATCTTCGGTCATCTTTTCGACTGGAAAAAAAAATTCTTTTCTAAAAGTGATTATCCAAGTTGACCACAAGACATCAATAAAGAGTTGATTTTACCTAATCTTTCAATTATTTATTAATTCATCAAGTCAAGGTGTTTGAAGAGTTAATCGCTGTTGAAGCAACAAGAAAGGATTAACTTCTGGTTTCCTCGCGATTACATTCAGGTTATGAAATGAAAGGATTGGCGTAAAAATTTAGTTGCAGTTGAGGTCAATTTGTTGACCGGATTAACTCGCCATTGGATAACATGGATCAAAAGACGGAAAAGGTTAATCTGGGAAAAGATTGAAAAGTTAATCTTGAAGAGTGTTTTATGACAGTTATGATAAAGTGAGAAGAAATGTGTAAATGAGAAAAGTTAAATTGGATAATTTGATGCGAAATAAAGTCAATTATAATAACGGAATAATCTTGTTGTTCAGTTGATTAAATAGTGTAACTCGAGTCCAGTTGATCATCTTTTCACTTGCTTAAACAGTATCCATTGAGAGTTGAAGGGAATCGATGAGAATAAGCAATTACAGAAATAAGAGGGAACCAGAAAAATAAGAAGATAAACAGAGTTCATTGTTTTATCATTCATGTTACTCGGTGATAATAATAGGATGAAGATGATTTGCTAAATTTATTGATAATAATACGCTTTCAACATTAAAAGGAACCAACTTTTCATGATCAACTTGATGATTACATTTGCAAGTGAATAACAAATTTTTACCTTTTATCTTTTATCATTGATTCACCATTTTTTATTCCTTTTGTGTGTGTGTTCCATTCATTTTCATGGAAATGGTTTGCTGGATGAAAGATGATGTTAAACTCATTTGTCTCTTTTATTTTACCTTCTTTTGTGCTTCCCTTCTGATTCTTGATCTGAAAATGAAAGAAAAATTAAATTCTGTTGCTCGATTACATGATTAATTGTTACCACTAACAGTGTTTTTGAGTTTACTTTTGGTTCACTTTGTTTTTGCTTCCCTCAACTTGCAACCCATCAGACTTACCATAGTTGGCTTCATACAAGATCTACTTTTTTGCTTCATTTTCCTGGCCTTCTGTTTCCTATTACTTTCATCATATTGACTCTGAATGTTCATTTTTATTGTGCTCAAGGTTCAGAATTAGATTGAGAGTAATGAATGTTTGATGGACCAGAAAATGACTTTAATCGGCAAATGATGAACTTGCTCTCCAATTTTATATTCATCTTCATCTTGACTTTCATTTTCTGTTGCCTTCAAGAATCATTTTTCATTCCCTTTTCCAAGCCTAATATTATTGTTAAATATCATGTACAATATAAAACATCAAGATGAATAGTTTTATCGCAAGATGGAAAATGGAACGAGAAAAAGTGGAGAAAAAAATGAAACAAAAATCTCAATGCAACTCATTGTTGCTCTAATGTTGCTGTTAATCTGTTCAGAATCATCATGTTCATCAAATCATAAATCAACTATAAATGCAATCTTCTAATTACTTCAACAATTATCGGTTGCAACTTTGAATTAACATTGAAATCATTGCAAAAACATTCCATCTTGATGAATGTTGAGTGAAAAGGCAATTAGATAATCATTAAGTCTTTGCTTCTTCCAGAGTTGATTGTCCATTCCAATTTGGCCAAATGTTTCCCTTTCACATGAATAAATCAATTTTCGTTTCTTCATTTTTCGTTTTCAATCGATTTCCAATTCTCAACTTTTTACAATTGAATTTAAAATCTTTAAATTGTCCAACTGTTCTGATTGCATCTAAATTTTCTGGTTAATTAATGGTTTTACTTTAGATGAACTTTGAAGCTCTCCATTTTTTAATCAAATTTTGTAACAATTGGAGTGTTTGGAGGATTTCAAGATCTTCTTCCTCTTATTGAGGGTCACTTTGAATCAATTCAAGTTGGAATTTTTGTGGACATTCGGTAAAAGGCAGTTTTGGTTGTTCGATAAAAACATTTTTCTCATTTTCTGTTGAGTTTTAATGTCATCACCTTTCAATTATTGAAACTCTCAACTGGTCAAAGTTGACCGCTGGTCAAAATTTTATTTCTATTGATAATTGTGATAATTCAATTTATCAGAAGAAGAAGAAAAAGATGGCGAAAAATGTTCATTTTGAATTAATGATCCAAAAGTGTTTTCACTCCCTTCAAGTATCACAATGATAATGGTAATTATTATTAATGTAAAGGCCAAATATGATGGACACTTTTATTTGAAAAGTGGATAATAACATTGTTTATGATGCACGCCTTTGACTTAGTTGCTCTCTGTGGTCAAATATAGGTCATGACATGGGGTCAATCAACCGCCCACTGTCAATTTAACCTTACTATTTTTGATGATCAACTTGAATGGCGAAAGAATCCAAAGAAGATGAAAAGTGTTTCCTTAACATCGTCATATTGGTTATTGTAGAGCATTATTTGCAGGGCAACATTGGGTTACATTTATTACTATCTAATAATACATTTTATCTGGTCATGTGCTCAAGCTGATCATGTGAATGTGAATACAGCAAGATGATTGAAAAGTGAAATGATCAAATGTTATCATCAAAGCGTATTATTATCTCTTCCATATGACTTTAATCTATCAATATCTTTCAATGTCAACTCGACAATTATTTGCGCTACATTTAGTCCAATATTTGGGTAAAGATGCGCTTTTTCACTCTTCTTTTATGCTCATTCTATTGCTTTCTACTCTTTATTATCAACATTCAATGTTCAATTTACAGTTATTTTTTTTGGGCTTGGAAACTAAATTTTGACCAAAATCATGAATTGGTCCATGTAAAAATGTGTTTCATGTGACAAACCAAATAAATGATGTGCATATTTTAAATTGGAAACAGCAAATAGTCCAAATGATTTACTCTTGTGCGATTTATTAAATAGAGTCAGGTTATTGTTGTGATGGCCTTTTCTGTTTTAAGTGACAATCGAAATGTTTTATATGATTGTTTCAATTTGGTTGCATATTAGCGTCAATAAATAGATAAATAAATGGTTGAAAGAAGTTTAAATCAATTAGATTTTCATAATTTTAGATTTCTGATTGAGTCGGAAGAACCAGATGATCAAAGCTCGGGGCGAAGTTTGGATGTACTGATAGTCCTTGAAAAATAAGTTAAATTGCAGAAAGTTTAATTTTCAAATTAAGCCTATTTCGGTAATGTAAAGTCACCATTGAGATAATTCGCCACACTGAAAATAGCTTATTTTCACTATTCATAGGGCAGCGTAATTCATGATTTTCAAGTTACATTTAAAGATAAAGGTTACATTTTAATTCCGCTAGAGGGCAGGTACCAACATTTCAAATGTGACGTAACATTGTTATTGTAAAAGTTGATTCTTGACAGGATTAAACATCAGGTGCAACCAGTCTGATTAATCATGAACCATGATCGATAAAAAAAATCTCTCTGGCGGGGAATCGAACCCCGGTCTCTCACGTGACAGGCGAGGATACTAACCACTATACTACCAGAGATGATTGGATGAAGGAAAAGTATTATTTTAGGTTATATTGTTATTTACAAAATTTTCAAGATTTTCCCTTTTTCTTCAACACTTGAAACATAAACAAAAGAAACCATATTTTCTGGTTTTACTATTTTCTATAATATTTAAAGTATTTTTTAAGCTTTGTAAATTCATTTTGAATTCATTTTTTTTTCAAAAACAATTGAAGACTTGATTAACTGGATAGGCGTGTAGAGTTAAACGATTTCAATTTAAGCAAAATTTATGCACTTGAAATTATAATTCAATTTGATAATCGTCATTTAAACGGGTTAATCGTTGCCATTTAATCTTGTAATAACAATTATTACCACCTAATTACATGATAACAGGGAAAGGATGAAAAAACTCATTGTTTACCTAACCTTTTGATTAACTTACGACCTTTTTTTTATTAAGGCAAAGATGATGGTGATGATGACGAGTGTGGGTAAGTTAAAAAAACATCAACATTAAATTCAAATAGCTCCTACTGAGAAATAATGAGAGGAAAAGATGATGATGATTGTGTGAGCAAAAGGCAAGGTTAGATGAGTAAAAAATGGTGCATCAATTTGAAAAAGGAGGGGAAAAGTAATGAGTAAAATTTTTGAAATGTTGCTAGTTGACAGTCGATAATGACATGCAATTAGATTTGAATGGAGTAGGAAATGAGAAGAAGATGATGACAAAATAAAATGAAATGAGAAACAATTTCAATAGGACTCTAGACAATACAACTCAAATAAATATCTATATGCATGTATATATTTATATTATTATTGAGAGTAACTGGGAGTTGATCCAGTTAACTATTATTAAATCGTTCACTTCATCTTCATTCTGTTCATCAGGTTACCAAGGAAAATGGATTGAAAATCTCATTTTGGAGAAACAAGAAGAAGAAAAGAGGAAAAAAAAAGAAGAAGAAAAATTTAATTTGATTGCAGACCAATTATATAAAATGCTATTTCATTCCCTTTATTATTATCATTAATCAAACAAAATAACGAAACTCAATGTTTAAAAGTTGAACTCAAGGTAAAGAGCGAGAAAAAAAAGTTGATTAACATTTTCCTTCATTTTCATGTTAAACTCAATTCATTTTAATTTACATACATTTACAAGTTAATCAAATCTATATCAAGAGTTACAGATAATTAATAAAGGTTTTCTGGTTAAAGGTAAGAGTAAAAGTCTAAGATTTGGAAATGCGTTTCTGGTTGAAAATTGAATTTTCACATTTTTTTCTGGTTTTCTTTTCTCATTGATTCACTGTGATTTAATGATAATTGGTGAAAAGGGTTCAATTGTGTTAGTCAAATATGCACAAATGCACAAATGTAATTCAACTCTGAGCCAATGTTGATGATGATAATGAAGATAAATGATAAAGTGGATAAAAGTGTAATAACTTTTATCTATGCTAATAAAGTGTAACTTGTTCCATGTATACTTGACCTTTTTTTTGGACAATCAAATAAGCAAATAGCCTTTGAAGCAATTATTTTGAAATAAGAATCATTGGAATAATGTTGCTCTGGATGATAATGATGATGATCAGGGAAACTAAAAGGGTTGTAAGGAGATAAAATATTGGAAGCAAAAATTAAGTTGAGAACACTTTTAGATTAAGATTTTGCTAATGATGATGGACTGAAAGAGTGGATTGAAAATCCATTTTCAGAGTCAATCCTTTGGATTCTGATCATTTAACCAATTCTCAACATTCCGAAATCATGATTATGCTGACTTGAGAATATGAAACTTGGAGAAGTAAAATTGATAGAGAAAACCCTTTTCTTCTTCCCTCTTCTTCTTCTATTTTCCTCATCTCTATCATTTAATTCTGACTAAAGACTATCAAGAATAAATCAAAGGAAAAGATCCATAATTACTTCACCATGTTTATAGATAAAAGAGTTAAAATCCTTTTCTTTTTCATCTTTTTTTTCCTCTCTCTCTTTTCTCTTCACTCGATGATGATAATGATGATGATACTTTGCTAAATCAAACTCTTTTTCTTGTTATAATCATTTTGCTCTCTATTAAGCCAGTTATTTTACTCTATTTACTTTATGCTTTTCTCATCATCATCATCATCTTAATTATTTTATGCTTAACCCAAAAACTGGTCAACAGACGATTTTCAACATTATCATCTTCCATCACTTTCTATCATCCCCATGAGCATCCTCATCCTTGCTCATCATTCTCATTTTACTTTGCTTCATCATTCCTCTTCATCTGTATAAATATAATGAACTTGCCTTTACAATTGCCATTCAAATGTAATCAGTCTTTTCAATTGAGAGTGAAACATTTTGCAGCCTTTTTCCTCTCAACAATACAATTTCAATTTTGTTTCCAATTTCAATTCATCAACACTGAAGACAATTAACTCTGCACAAATTATAGCTACATTTCACCATGATAATCAATTTAGCATATTAATTAAAAATATTTAAATTTCCTTCTTCAATTTGCTTTCAACTTTTACTTTTGTATTTACAAATGACAAGAAATGGAGAAAGGTTAAGATTTGAAAAGAAAGTGTTTTTCACCTGAGATGACATGATTATCAGGCAAATTGTTAATAAGCTGTATCATGGTAGGAATGAATGTTCAAGTGAAAACCTTTCTTTTCAATGTTCCATGAATTTTTTTTCAGGCCAATTATCAACTGAAGTTGAAGAGCAAGATAAATCCATAAACTTGGTTTTCTTGTGAAAGATGAAACTCGAGTTTACCAATAAAATGGTGAAATGGCTTTGGGCAGATGATGCATTTGGTTTGCTTTAATTGAATTGTAACCTTTCAATATCTATAAATGAATTAATATTGAATATCTTTTTAACTGCAACCAATATTAACATTCAAAGGTTCATCTTGTTATTATTTTTGTTTGGATTGTTATCCTTTTTACAGTTGTTATTATATATGTATATCTTGTTTATGTTAACTGAAGCTAAAGCCAAATCCTTTTAAAAACAAGACTCACATTTTGCTGGTTTATAAGGAGAGTGAATCAGGCTTTTGTGGGTTTTATGTAAGGAAACAAACAACCACAAGAAGATGAACAGAAAGGATGATCAGCAGTGTGATGAGGATGGTGAGGATGAGAGAGAAAAGGTGTTTACAGACAATTGTCAATGGATGCAAAAATAGCCTCAAAATGAAGATCCTAGCAACGGTTTTTGGCTTTCATTTTGCACACAAAAGGATCTATTATTTGACTGCTAATAGAGTTAAAGGGTTCACCTCAATAATCATTAAAAGATAAATGAACAGAATCGACATTTTTTTTTCTCTTATCCTTCAAAATAAATCATTTCTTTCTTTAAATCTGCTTCAGTTTGGAATATATTTTGTCTCCAATCAAAAATCAATGTTCAGGTTATTATTATTGTGGCAATAATTCAACTGAATTGTCGTGAAGTGAGGAAATTGATTTTCATGTATTTTTACAGGTTTAGATTTACCAACAGTGTTAAGTGTTGCTTCATTAATGGTTGTGTTAAAACGCAAAGCAATTAGATTAATCAAAGATCACTTTATTAACTCAAGTTAATTTACATCAAACACGCAGGTTACATATTTTGCAAAATAAAAGCTTCATTGGATAAAAGTTGCTGGTCATGTCTTTTGATACCCAAAATTGACTATTTGGTTAAAGAAACTTGAGTCAAAGGTTTACTTCAATGAAAAGCTTGTTTTTAATATTTTTTCATCAGATTTGTCTCCTTGAGAAACTCTAGTTTTTATCATCCAAATCTAACTGTGACTCCATATTTAGTTTTTGAAATCACAAAATCAGATTTAACTTTACTAAGACTTGCTTTTATATTTTTATTGTGACAAAAAATGGCTAAACCTGGATCATTTGCAGCTTTTTGTTACTAAATTTGATTCCATGCAGGTTACATTAAAGAGAAAAGGGTGAAATTTGGATTTTTTATCAACCTTTGAAAGCTTTAAAGTGATTAATTTAACCTTTTTGACAGCTTTGATTAATATTGAGCTAATAAATATTGTAATTGTCAGGATGAAACCAAGACAGTGCACTTTGATTGAGCTAATCGAGGTGAAACTTTGATAAATGGAAAAGGTTAATAATATTTATTAGCTCAATATTATGGGTAACATAATAGTTTGAAGGTTCCCTCAAATAACATCAAGTATTACTATTATTGCTATTATGATGATAACTGGGAGTTAAACTGGGAAGGAAGAAAGATAATCTTATGGATAAATTGTTCATAATATTGGGGCGGAACGAAGCGGAAATAATAAAATGAAGTTTCTTCTTCTCTCTCTCTCTCTTTCCTTCCATGAGAAACAATCTTCATCTTTATCCTTCATCTTCTGCCAATGGATTAAAGTAAATCATCATCATTATCATTTTCCTGTTGATTTTGTTTTTTGCTGTTATTTAGCGCTTCTTACTGTTTTTCATTGCTCTGTTTGGTATTTTCAATGAGATCGAATAATAAAAAAAAGGATGAATAATATCAAATTTTTTTTTCTTCTCTCGATTGTCTTGCTGGTATTGTTATTAGTTTAACTGATTACGAGTTTGATTGTTGTAAACATTGGAGGAAAAGAGCAGCGAGAGTTGAACATTTATTAGCTGATTATAAGTCGAGATCCTGTTGAGATCAAATTTCCGTTTATCATGTAACAAAAATATGATAACCGTTATAAATTGGTGTAAATGTGATGAAGAGAGTGGATCAATCAAATGGTGATCACATTTAATAGCTTGTTATTACATGTTTCAAATGCTTCGCTCTTTGGTTCCTTCAGAGAGATCATCCGAAGTCATCATCCGTTATAAATCAGTTTTGTTTTCACTTTTCCTTGAAATGATTACAGTGAATGCAAATTAAATCCCACTGTAAATGATACCGTAAAGGTTAATTGTTGATGACAAATTGGTTCAATCAAAAATTTGCTACAAAATATCATATTAAATGAGTGTAGCGAGCAAGGTTAAAGTAAACTAATCCGAATCAAATATGCCATTAAAATGATCCTTTTGGTGTTTGAATTGTTTCAAATTTCAACAAATTTTTGTCTCACATTAATAATACAAATAACCGAATCAATCATTAGCCAAAAAAAGAGATTCTTTGACTAAAAAATTAAATGTTAGTATCAATGTTATGATGGATTTAAAACATCACAGTGACATTTTTTTGAATTTTTTGCTTTTCTCTAAAAATGTAGAGCAAGAGCAATCAACTTGTTAAAAAATGAACTTTTTGATGATCAGTTGATTCACTTTCAATTGAGCCACAATTTATGATGAATATTCAACTCTAATTTGATTAGAGTTTTCATTTTGACCGAAATTTGTTGATTTTATCAAATTTAATTCATTACTGTCGATCTGTATGTTTGTTTGGCTAATAATGTAAAATAATATTGAAAGATTTCTCAGCTTTTATGGTAACTTGAAATTGGAAAATTAATTCAATAATTAGTTCTGTTTTGCTTTGCTCATTTGTTTAATTATTATAACTGCAAATTAAATGTTCTTTTTGTACTCAACAAATTAAGATTTGATTAAGGTAATTATGAAAATTGGGAAGCCAATTTTGTCGAGTTTGCTTTAGTTTTTCAACAGAGACAACAAAGTCAGGTTGACGTTTGATTGATCAATTGATTAAATTTAGACTTTTCATTAATTCATAGTTTTTGCTTTTTAATTTGATTAAAAAGATTCAGAAAGGTGAAATTTCTTAGCGAAAGAAGAAGAAAAGAAGCAAAAAAAAAAAGATTGAAATAAATCTAATGAAAGGAAACACTAACGCTCAACGACAAACTGAATTTAACTTGAAATTAATTGTACTGTAAAGGTGTTTCTTGTGATTTAACTTGATTGCACTTGTAATGCTTACAACGGTAGACTGATTATTGAAGGGCGAGATGAAAAAAAACATAACAATCAGTTGAACTATGAAGAGGACAAAAAATGTGGACGATTACAAATGAAGTTGTAAAGTGCCAAAAAAAATTAAACTCAATAGAGAGTCAATAATGATAATCATTATAGTCATGATCATCATCATTTAATGATTAGTTAACTAACAAAAATAGTATATTTAGTATGTTCACAGGTGGAAGAAGGAAGGAGAAGGAGGAGAAGAAAAGGTAATTCATTGATCTATTCACTCGGTTGATTGTTAGCTTTACCTTAGCTGGTCCGTAACAATCAATGTGTGAATCAAATCTTGGATTGACTTTGATTTAGATTCTTGTTTTTGCCCTTTTTTGCTCCATCTTGTTACCTTTAATCATTTTCAAATGTAATTTATCATTAAAATAAATGACAATGTTCATCTTGTTCAGAGTAAATACAAAACATTCGAATGTCCGTATTATTAACAATTGGAACGTCTTTTTTTTCGTCTCTACAATTTGCTATTAACTAAGTGCTTTATATCACTATTAATGTTAAAAATGTTGTCAACCTATTAGATTGAGGATAAAGATTGACTTCATTTTTAGTCTTAAACAGGTTCACTTTACACGGATTGACAATGATGAGATCGGCTGGTATTTTTTTGTCCTGCTGTTGCTGTTACTGATGTTGAACTTTTGCCATTCACATTAATTACTGATCCTGAACTGGGAAACTTTTATTATTATTATGTTTTTATTTACTATTAAACTGACTTCTTCTCATTAGATTTGGTTAGTTAATTCATTGAAAGGGAAATAAGAAAACTCTATTGTTGATTTAGACTAAATTTACTTCATTTTTGATTCCATTTTGACTTTGTTTTTCTCTTTGTTCTTTCAATATTGAACAGTTTCAGCTCACATTTCAACATTTAATTATATTGTCTAATTATTTCGAGATTGCTTCATCTTTTCTTTGTTTCTTCAGGTGAATAAGCCTAACCAGGTAACTCTAATGGAGACAAAATTGACAGATATCAGTTAATTTGTTTATTTCTTATTTTAATTTTAGCATCAATTTTGTTCAAATATATATATATAGATTTATTTATATGTATATATATATGTATAGTTTTATCATGGTGTATTGATTTTCCTCCTTTATACTTAAGAAATAAAGGATTTTTTATAGAGAAGAGGAAGAGTGGTAATACCATGATAAAAGTAATAATGGTAAAAATGATCTTAATGAGCGAAATGTAATCTATAAACACATAAGAATGTGGTGTCATCAATGTTTTATGGATGTAATATTACACCATTTCTTGTTTTCTTCAAACTGAAACAATGAAAATGACTGCTTTTAACGATAACTTTTGGTCCATCATCGCGAATTTTACAATTATCAAATTTTCTAAATCAATTTTCTTCCGAATTCAGTCGAGTGATTTTTGTAAAAGCTTCAACGGTTGTTTGATGAACGAATAGATCTTGAATCTCTGGAATCACGAGAATCTCTTCGATTGGTCAAGTTACTTTTAGTCCAGTGTTGGGATGATGAAGAGGGCCCGGTAGAACCAGAACGGGCCAATCTAGCTCCGGGTGGTGAATAGTTGTCTTTAGAGTACCTTGTTAGCGATCCTCGAGTCGAGTTTGAAGACACATTATTGCGTAGTGGAGATTGATGTGAATGAGAGTGAGAACTGGATAATAAAGCTCGACGATTTGAATAAGACTCAATATTGTGATATGATGGTGATGATCGTGATTGAACTGAGCCTGACCCACCAAAAGAACGAGATGAATTGTGCATTAGATTACTGTTTGCTCCACTACTTGTGTTATTACTAGCATTTCCACTAGCAGAGCTATTACGTATTTTTATTGAATAGTCTAGTTTCATTCGTTTGTTTGATGTTTCATATGAATTACAATTTGTCCCAGATTGTTCCAAAGCTACAAAATCATCTACATGCATGGATGGAGGTCGACTTGTATTTGGTGGACGAGATCTAAATGGATCGTTTGCTCTTGACGAGTGCATCATTGACCCAGGACGACCAAATCCTCGATTTCTCATTGGAGCGACAAATGACTTTTTAACATTGCTGAATGACTTTGACTCGCGAGATGGTAACAAGGAATCCATCCGTCTAACTGTTTGATTTACCGAGTTAACAGAACTCAATGGTTTACTAGTTGAATTGGCAACATCACCTTCACCCTCGTGAATTTGGCATAAGTTTTCCAGCGTTTTCTTCAAGTTAAAATCACTAGACAAATATTTTTGACACAACTCGATGAAGCTTATTCGCTTCTCCCCATGAATAGCCTCCTTGTTTTCAGCTTCATGCAAGAGATGAGAATTGGAATTCATTTCATTTACAATAACATTTTGATTGCTTTGAAGCTGATTATAAGGGTTATGATGATGGTCATCATCAAAAGTTGGCACTGAAAGCCAAAAGTTTGCATTCAACTTTTCTTGGTCTATATTAGAAGTAACAATGAAAACCTCTCTTTTAGAAAATTGAAGTGGCAATGGCTCGATAACTGGTAGCTCTATGTTAGTTAGCGTATCTCCACTAGGCTCATCATTAGGAGAAGACAAAAGACCCAATAAGCTTTTAATAATATTTTTCGCCCCATTAATGTCATTTTCACCCATCAAATCTAAACTTTCAATATATTCCTTCAAGATGAGCAGCGGATGAAGATTGTTCACTTCAACTCTAGTGACTTCGTTTGTTTCAATGTTTGAATCCTTGCCGTTTTCAATTTCACACCTTTTTTCTGAAATATCTGCCATGGAATCACTTTCTTGATTATTTTGGTCATTACTTTCTCCATTCGGCTCTTTCACAGGCTCTTGAGTGTCTAAGTTTATTTTTTGTTCATCATTTGACATAACTAATGGTGAGGATAATGGCGGTGTTGATGTTTTTCTGTCCACTAAATCATCAGTCACTCTAGATTCCCAAGCAAATAACGAGACCATTTCCTTGTAACTCAGTTTAGCTGTTCGAACGCCATTTTCAAGAATAAAAGCCTTAATGAAATCAACAAATCCATTAATAACTTGAATGAGATCGCTTTGTTTACATCGCATCTTGATTGAATCACTGATTTTGACCAATAATGTGTTGAGTATTGTCTGAGCTTCTTCAAAAATGCTTTGTTTCAAAGGAATGAAACCGAAATCATGAGAGCACAACAGGGATAACACCTTGAGCACAGGCAAGCAAAAGTTGAGATTAGTTGGTGTGCCTTCAGTTGATATTGATGATATCGAGGAATTTTCGGAGGATTGAGTAATCAATGCAGCTGTCGATTTTAGTGAATTCTTAAGAAATCGTAACAATGTTAAACTGATCAGTTTTAATGATTCTCTCGGAGGCAATGAATTAGAGAGCTAAATAGAGAAAAATAGAAAAGGAAAGATATTAAATATTGATAAATATCTAAATAGATCTAGTTAAGTATTTATAACTTACAATTTGAAGGCTAGAAGTTGGTACGCGGGAATTGAGATAAATGTCTGAGTCACAAAGAGACTGAAGGAAAGCAAATATCAGAAGGTTGATTTGAATCTCAACTGGTTTTGATACATCCTCTCGAATTAGTTTCAATAATTTGCTGACAATGGTGAAATATTTTTCATCCAATTTACCTCCAATGTGCATGGTGTGAATGAAAGCCATTTTAAATGGAGGATGAGAGGAAAGATACGAAAGTAAATCAAGCACATGCAGTAATGATATCGATAATTTGGAGTTGCGTTCAGTGGGCAATGAGTCAAGTACTGCTTCCAACACTGATCTAACTATCATGGTGGATGCTGGCGATGAAAGATCAGAAATTTGTATACAAACTCGGCGCAGAAGTTGTTGAATAATTGGTGATGAGCTAATGACAAAATTTGATATAAGCTTTTCCAATTCGCTGGAAAGACCCAATAAATGTGCACTCCAAAGTTTACGAATATTGATCATTTTGTTTACTTCTTCTTCAGTTAGAGATGAAACTGTTTGGAAGGGCAGAGGAAGAGGTAAAAGCTCTGAAAGGAGACTCAGTCCATGAACAAAGGTCATTGGCAATGAAAAAGTATATTGCAGAACTTCACTGATCATTTTAGTCCAAACACCTTTAGCCAATGCTTCAGGGTCTAATTCAGAGGACGTTAAAGATAGTTGAGTGTAAAACATGAGAATATCAACAATATCTCTGATGGTTTCTCGAGAGGTTGAATAGGCAAATGATGATCGTGGAAACATGTACATAAGTGAGTAAACTTTCAACATCACAGGTATGGGTGTTGCATCGCGAAAATCTTTCCCTCGAGCTTTGATTAACACTCTCAGCATTTCTTTAACCAATTTAACAGCAAGTTTGACAAATCCCATCACAATAGAACCTTGATCTCCAACAAGAGCGAAACTCTGATGAGACGGACGCAGATAAGTTTCAGAAAGTTTCTTTAATAATGTTAGTATTGATGATAGACCATCCTGACTATAGACTTGAATAATGGCATAGTAGTATTTTAACTCGATGACTGGTTCCTTTTCGAGTAAATGATAAGTTCGCTCTGGTGGTATACATAATTTGTAGAGGATCCTTAAGATTGTTATTAGTTGAGGTTGGAGCTTGAAAATTTCAGTATCTTTTAACTTGGATGCTCCACCGGCATAGTTTTTGACAATTGTCATGAGCTCTTTGAAAGTTACTTCTGAGTAACTAAAATTTTTCATTAATTGAAAGGGTTTGAGCCAATCGGATAAAGATGAAACTTTTGATGATTGACTGTTTTTAGCGATGACCAAAAGATTATTTTCAAAATTTTTGAGAATATGTAAGATATTGTGCTCACCGAATTGCACCATTGAAAGACATAATTTAACAGAATACTCAGATAAAACTGATCTATACAATACATGGTCCATTTGATCGTCATTAACAGGAGAAAGAAAGGGAAGTAAAGCTGCTTTAAAATTATTTGAAGATGAAAGAGCTTTGATAACACATTCTCTTCCGATAGGAGAGCAAATAAGACCATGAAAACTACGAAATATCGTGCAAACTTCTGTATCTGCATCACAATCCGTCATGTCAAAAGATTCGCTCTTTAATCGAGCAATCAGGGAATCAATTAATGAGTATGATTGAAGTAGATAGCTAAGTCGATCACCAACATAGTAATTTTGATTATAAACATCGTTGTTAGCATGAACTAGTAGTGAAGCTAGTTCATTTGTCTTTGGACAGCAGCAAGCAGATAGAAGAAAGCGCGGGAAACTTTCCTCTGAAATCATTAAATAAATTAGTTGATGTATTTCCAGGGTTAGTGATTCACAATCAGAACTTTTCAATAAAGTAACTAAATTATCCAAGAATTTATGATGCTTAAACCAATTATAAATGGCCAAGAAACAATCACATTTAGGCTCTTTGATCTCAAAGAAGCAAGTCACTGGTAAACAACGAATTTTTTGAGTCAACAATTTACACGCTGAAACGAAAGTTGAACCAATTTCACGGAGGTACGTTGAAATTGTGAGAACATTAATGTTGGGATGATTAACTACTGTCCTAAATGATTCCAACAAATTGTAAAAATGCATCTTGTTAAACAAAGCTTCTAAAGCTATTGCTATCCTTGATGGAGGTTTATTTGCTAAAAGTAACAAAAAATGTTGGTAGCACGTTAGACTTTCGGCAATTTCATCAGTTGGTAAACTATTGAAAACATATTCATCATTCAAAATATGTTCAATTCCAATCACAGAGTCACAGAAAGCATCGAATGTCCTAAGGATCAATAACTTCAATGGTAGTGACATATGAGGTTTATGGTATAGGTCCATTAATGTGAGAGGAATCTTGAGCTCAATTAATTTTTTGACAATTGATTCATCAGTATTAGTCAGAGCTATGCAAAGTTTAATACCAGCTTTCAAATGTCGAACTTTGTAAGGAATAGTTGTTTGTTTAACGGCGAGATCAAAATCAAGACCATCCTTTAACCAAACCAGAACGATGTCAAGAATATTTTTCTCTTCAAGAGGAATCAGTTCAATATCTTTGGCGATTTGTTCCATAGTTTCCACCCAAATAGAAGATCTTCCATCAATTTCATTCAATTGAGAAAGTAATAGAGTTCTCTTATTTTCATTAAAATTCATTTGGCTGTTTTTGAGATATTGATAATTTGTTTGTGCTGGATCACGAAGCATACGAAGAGGGGGGAACTCGCAATTGAAAGGGTCAAAATTTAAATTGAAGGAATTGTCACTTAGATCATAACCGGAATAATGAGATAGACGGTCACTTTCTTCTATGTTTCCTTCCTCAAAGTACTCCTCTTCACTTGAAATTGATTCAAAAGGTTCGGGTTCTTGGCTTTCACTTGGCTGATGATGATTAGGTGAGTGAATGAAATAATTATCATTTTTACTACTGTTGACAGAGCTTATGTTGTTATTTGGATGACTCTCGTCATCTCCAGATTCCATATCATCTAAATTTTCGTCTTCAGATATACTTTCAGCCCAGTCCGAAAGTGAATGCTCAGGAGAAATTTCCTCCAGAAGATCTGTACTTACTGGTAAAATTAGACCTGAATCATTTTCAATTTCTAATCGTTTGTTTTTCACAAGTGGTGAGGAAGATCGAGATGATGATCGGGTATGTCTTTGCCTTTTTTTGTTGAATTTAGAAGCAGATGGTATTTCTGGTGGAGTTTTAGCTGGTGATGTGATTTTAGTTGGAGAATGGGCTTTACGATACTTAGATGAAAGAGGAGAAGGAGGTGAAGATGGGCGAGAAGAATTGTGCTGATTTTTGTACCAAGGAGATGGTGATCTTGATTGAATGTATCTAGGAGATCTTGGGGAGTGATTAGAATGAGTTGAAGGAGCTGTTCGAACACGATTGTATGGACTTCTCAATGAAATTGACTTTGCATGATCCATAATAGGAGAACGAGGATTGTGTAAAATGTTCTCAGATTTTAAGCTGATATCACTTTGAGGACTCATTGGACTCTTGAGACTTTGTGGACTACGAACAGGTGATAGTGTAGGTGGCGAGTTTGAGATTAACTGTCTAGAACATGGACTTAACTTTAGTCGCTGTCGTGGAACTAGATTTTCATCTCTATTATTTACACTGGTTGAATTTATTTCCACACTCCTTAACTCAGATGCAGAATCTTTAGTTCTTTCACTATAATACTTATTATTATTATTGTTATTAGTGTTAGATTTTGAATCACTAGACGATCGAAGAACTGTTGCTTGTTGATTTTCAATAACAGCTTGATTCAATCTTTCAGAAATCAGATTGCTTTCTTTGCCTAAGTTAGGGGAATTTTCAGCATATTTTTTGTCACTAAAAGGAAATTCTTCACGATCAGTATCAACATTTGGCTGATTTTCTGAAATTAGGGCTAAAGGATCAGTCACGGGTGTAGTTGCTTGCGTTTCTTCCTTGACAATGATGTCCTTAACATTTGTTTGAACTCCAAAAATAGCGAGAGTTAAAGTGCGATACGACCCTTTAATTAAAAGACCGTCTGTTGGTTTACGTTCATCAGGGACAAATTGGATGTTTATGTTTTGTTTATAATCGAACCTGGAAAAGATCAATATTGAGTTAATGAATTCTACATTAAGGAAAATCAGACGACAAAAAAAATAATTACCGGCCAAAGTCTGAGAAGGTGCAGAGAGTAGGTTTGGTGAAATCATTAATGTAGAAAGTAACATTAAATGACGATGGATTTGTAGCTCTGTAAATAAAAGATGGAATGTTCAATTAATTTAGTGATAATAAAATTGATATCTATTAATTAGAAAGTGATGTAATACAAAGGAAAGGATCAAGTCTCAAGATTAAAAGCTTATTAAAAAAATGAAAAGTCAGGAAGCGTGGGAAAGGTAAGAGTCAAGTAACGTTCTGGAAAAGGCTTGTCGATCATTTAAGGCTAGTCTGTTACCAACAAAAATAAGCGAAAACAGACAGTTGAGTTAAATGAAAATAATAAACCCTTCTATAATACTGTTATGAAAATGTTGATTTTTGAATATAGATTTTAATTACCCAAGTCTAACTCCGCCGGGAAAATCAGCCTCTACTCGAGCTCCAAGAGGTATTATTCGTATTTCATCAATAATGATTGGACTTGCAAATTGAACCAAATCTAGATTGGATTCCTATAGAAAAGAACAAGTTTGTAAAGTATTAATTTCAGTTGTGTAAATGAAATAAAAACATGAAAAAGGGCAAAATAAAATACAATGAGTGTGTGTCTAATGAAAACTAAACACATGAAGGCAGCAAAGCATATGAATAAGATGAACAAATTTCATTTCACTCTGATAAATGAGAGTAAGAGAGAGATTAGGGTAAAATTGCTGAAAAACATAAAGCTAACAATATATAAACATCATCATTGACTGTCAATTCAACATGATTAGCTGGTGATGAAAAAAATTAATGGGAAAAACATACACAATGATTGTGAAAGAAAGAGACATAGGAAAGGGGAAAAAGAGAGGTAATGATGGAATTGAATAGAATCCTAAACAAACCTGATCGCTTTCATGAGCAAAGGTATCAAAGAAGAGTAATTCAGTGGAGATTTCACATTTCCCATCTAGATCCATGGTTAGCGTAAATAAATAGATCACCTAAATTAAATTCATTAATATTTGAACATTTTTAATCTTCAAAATGTGACTTCAATTAGTCTTTCACTGGCTCAACCACAGGGTACAACCCAATGTTTTCTTTCTTCATCAACTAATCGTAATTACTATGTGGTCCCTAAGAAAACATTTTCAAATTTTTCTTACAAATTGTTGCTAAATTAACTTTCCTGTAAAATGTAAATATATCAATTAATGAATGCTCATAAAATTCAATCAAAACCCCATTTTAACATAATAAATCATCAAACTAAATTATTTAGACCAATCTACTTAAACTCGTTCTGTACTTACCATTGGAAGTGGAAAACATCAACTTATTTAAACCAGTAAAAATATTGCCAACGTTGATTTTTGCAAAGAATTATCTTTTTCCTTGAATGCAAGTCTATCTATTCAATATACTGATATTCAAATTTATGATTTAAGTTTGATCATCTATATAAATAAGGAGAAATTCATCACAAGGTAAGTTATTCTATCATTAAATAAAAAATGGAGATTCGATTGATTGTATCGATAGCAACCTTAATTTTTTCTCACTATTTAAAACTTTCCCATATGTTTGATTTTCATTATATTGATTATAATACAACTAGGAAATAGCTACTTCATGAAAATTGTAATTTAAAATATCCGATTGCTTGGAATCGTGTGATTTACGTCTTAAATCATCAGTTAAAGAAAAAATATTTTTGTTAACACTTGAAATAGTTTTGTTGAGCTTTTGTGAATTAATGTTACGAAAATCGTGTTTTGTGCTTTTCAATGGAAAATCATTCGCCCATTCATATGTAAGTGTTAGCGTTAATCGTCATTCAGATAATTTATTAAAAATTTACCTTAATCTTATTCATTTTTAAAATTTTACTTTTTTAGATCAGAAATGACCAACTCTTAAAACCTACTGTTACACCAAGATTACATAGATTGTTATCGAGTGATAGCAAGAGCAGTTCTAATAAAAGTAACCTCGATGTGCCAAAAAAGGCCGTTGTTGGCTATGCAGTTAGCGATGCTGCTATTGGCAGGAAAAAGGTGCGAACAATTGATATTGTGTCAATGAAGGAGAAAGGCAAACGAATAAAATGTTTAACTTGTTATGATTACACGTTTGCCTCAATTTTGGAAAGAACCAATATCGATATTGTTCTGGTCGGTGATTCAGCTGGTCACGTTATGCAAGGAAAAGCAAATACTCTATCAGTTACATTAGATCATATTAAATATCACGTTGAGTGTATTTCTGGGGCAATTAAACGTCCGCTTTTGGTAGCAGATATGCCTTTCATGAGTTTTGGACCTAGTCTAGAGGTATCTTGCGCTAATGTGGCCACTTTGGTAGCAGCTGGAGCCGAAGCTGTCAAAATTGAAGGTGCTTCCGAAGTTTTATGCAAACAAATTGAATTCTTGGTGGCATCGGGAGTACCAGTAATGGGCCATATTGGAATGCAACCACAAGCTGTTCATTCTTATGGTGGTTTCAGAATTCAGGGAAAAAATGAGAAGGCATTAAATCGGTTAATACAACAAGCTAAAGATCTGGAAAATGCTGGCTGCTTCTCTATGGTCATTGAGTTAACTGAACCGTCCGTGGCTTCACAGATTACCAAATCTGTGAAAATACCAACGATTAGCATTGGTGCTGGTAACAGTTGCGATGGTAATATTTTGGTTATTCAAGATATGCTGGGAATGAATATCGGTTTTAAACCAAAATTTTTGAAAACCTTTGCTAATTTAGAGGAAGATATCAGAAACGCTGTAAATCGTTACTGTGAAGAAGTCGATAATGGAACCAGTGAACCAATTTAATTTGTTGAGTTATGAAACTTAAATGTTAAGCATTTAATCAGTATTTAAAAAATATTATTAACTTTAATGCTGTTACTTAAAATATCGATACTATTGATAGTAGTATTAACTAAAAACTATCATACTTATTATGAGACCCCTGGGAAAAACATTTGAATATGGTCTTTCCTAATCTTACTTTTTCTTGCTTGAATTAAAATTAACTTTCACTATTAAATGTAAACTTATCAATGAATATTCTTTAATTAGTTCGGTTGATTTGAAAGGTTTACAACATTTTTTATCTCAACATTCCCTCCAAAGTAAGTATTGTAATCTGACTCGCTAAACTTATTCTGCACCCCTTGACAACTGTTCAATTGTTTTATTCGTAATCAGTTTTTTTTTGTTAATAATTATCAATTACAACTTCTAACTAGTTTCGTGTTGAACTGCGCTTTTAAGATCCTCAATATTCTTAGCATAAACTTTAACTTTTGATTAATATAATTGATCGAGCCTTGTTTTACTTACTTGTTGAAAAGATTTATAATCAACGTTGATTATTTTCTAAACAAGAGTTCTCATTTATTATTTACTAGTAGTTAATCAACTTATTGATATTGAATCATGATTCGAAATTGAAAATTTGACCATAAAATTACTTTTGTCAAGTGGTAAGTTTATCATCATACTCTGATTTCTGACTTGTAACTTATTTCATTTTTTGCAGCTTTAAATTTTCCAGTGATTGATGAGAGACAAGATAGTGTCGTAGGGTTTTTCTGCAACAAGTATTGGAGTTGAAAAGATAAAAATGCTGAGCATTTTCGCCCCGCGTATTTTACAAATGAGCCAAAAAATAGGTTCTCGATTGATTGTGCGGAACTCGGCTCATTTCAATTACTATCCTGATACAGTTGCTGCCTCTGAAGGAGAAACCAATCGAATGAATTTATTTCAAGCAATCAACAACTCCTTAGATTTAGCCTTAACAAATAATTCTAATGCTCTAATATTTGGTGAAGATGTTGCCTTTGGTGGAGTTTTTCGTTGTACAATTGGACTGCAAGATAAACATGGTAAAGAACGAGTATTTAATACTCCTTTATGTGAACAAGGTATTGTTGGATTCGGGATTGGATTAGCTGCAGCTGGAGCAACTGCTATTGCAGAGATACAGTTTGCTGATTATATTTTTCCAGCATTTGATCAAATTCTCAATGAAGGTAGGGTCTAACAAGTATTTTCAAACAAATCTCTATACTCTTGGTTAATTTTTATTTTCAACATTTATGCAGCAAGCAAGTTTCGTTATCGTGCTGGTAATCAATTTGACTGTGGTGCTTTAACTATTCGTGCACCTTGTGGAGCTGTAGGCCATGGAGCTTTATATCATTCTCAAAGTGTTGAATCATTTTTCGCTCATATTCCCGGAATAAAAATTGTGATCCCAAGAGGACCAATACAAGCCAAAGGACTATTAACGAGCTGTATTGAAGATAAGAATCCTTGTATATTTTTTGAGCCCAAAATCCTTTACCGAGCTGCAGTTGAACAAGTACCAATCAAAGAGTACAAAATACCCTTATCAAAAGCCGAAGTTGTCGTGGAAGGCGATGATGTTACACTGATTGGATGGGGAACTCAAGTTCATGTTTTACATGAAGTTTGTCAAATGGCTCAAGACAGTTTAAATATTTCGTGTGAACTAATTGATTTACAGACAATCGTTCCTTGGGACCGTGAGACTGTTCGAAACTCTGTAAAGAAAACAGGAAGAGTATTAATTGCACATGAAGCACCATTGACTGGAGGTTTTGGCGCTGAGATTGCGGCCACTATTCAGCAAGAATGTTTTCTTCACTTGGAAGCTCCAATAACTCGAGTAACTGGCTTTGATACTCCATTTCCTCACATTTATGAACCTTTTTATATCCCTGACAAATGGAGATGCCTTCACGCGCTCAAAAAATTGATTAACTTTTAAAAAATCGATTTACTCGAATCATGGTTCCTTTGACTGGTCTATTTTGGCTTGCATTTATGTGCCAAAAACTGATTAATTAGTAGTCCTTGCAATAGTGGCAATCCTATGACCAATCATGTTTATAATGCATATTCAAACTGTTGTTTAAATTTTTGTTAAGAAACTGATGGAATCAAATTTTCCACAATCGATTTTCATCGCACATGAGTTCGGGGAGACTTTTGTAAACTAGAAAATAATTAATTGGGGATTTTGTTGAATTTTCATTGTTTATAATCGATTTCTATTCTCTCAAGATATTTTTCGTTGAAAACTGTAAACAACAATGCCAACATAACAAAAATAAATTTATTTACGATACCAAACATTGTATCAATTGATGTTACAAAATCACCTTCTAATTACACAATCAACAGTAATCCAATTAATAAAACATGGTTAAATAATTTTCCCCACAATTAAGATTCAATGTCATTACCATGAACTATTTTGTTTCAAAAAAATAAGGGCTTAAATAGATACAATTTAACAAAATGATTGAATCTCAACTCGCAGTAATCATTCAACAAGATGAAGTTAACCAAAACTCTTTCCATTTTTTTACTTTTGTTAACAGTAAATTTACTGAACAATCAAACAAATTGTCAACAAGATGAAACAGTCAATTTATCATGTCCAAGTTTATTAAACCTCATAAGAGGCTCGACAAATTCATCAGAAACGCCAACATTTGGAATTGCATTCACAAGTTCCATTCTTCGGGTTTACCTTTCATATGTTTATTATGTTTTAGTTTGTCGTCAAGATTTTGATCCTGCAACCCTTCAACAATTAAATGAAAATTTTAAATCACGCAACTCGATCGCATCATCAGAAGCATTAGCTAAATTTACCCAATGAAATGACAAATAAAAGTGAATCCAAAACAGATTTTACCTTTTTTAATTCATAAGCTTAAAAAATGTTTAAGCCTTACATGTAAGTATTAGTGAATGTAAATAACGTTTACTGATAATAAAAGTAAATTGTAAACCATGAAACAATGTTGATTATTTTTACCAAATAAAATACATTCTCAGACTGAACGTTAGCTACTTTCATCTTTTCTTTGGTTTTACCCTTTTGATGCTCCATTTTTCTCATTATCATCTCAATGTTTATACTCATTTTATTGATTTGTTTACAGCGAGATGATAAAGAGGGGAAAGTGTGAGTAAAAGAAAGGGAAAAACAAAGATGAAGAGAGGAAGATCGTTAAGCAGTCTCAATGCACAATCCAATACAAGGTAAGTTATCTCAATTGATGCAATATTCAGCTCCAACATCCTTTACCTAAAAACCAGTGAATGTTAATTTGAACGGAGAATAAATAAATCTTTGGAATCGTCAAACATAATCTCAAATCAATCAACTTGATATAATTTAAACTGTTCAAAATTGGATCTATCAAACGGGCCAACAACGAAAGCCAACAAAAAGCCAACATTAACAACGTAAGAGCAAAAGTATATTTAATTACCAAGAATTTATCTCTAAATTTTGAACCTTTTCCCTTTCATTTTGAATGGTCATAATAACCTTTTGGTGAAATTACGTTCAACCAGTTACAGTATTAGTTACAAATCAATCTACATTTAATTTGAAATGATGATTAAATTATACTTTTGTCCAATCTGCTTCAACATCCATTTGGTCAAAAGGTTTCATTTTTATTCCTTTTCCTAGTTCATCCTCATCACCATCATGACCTAGTTTCAATGTTCAAGTCAATGTTAAAGATGCTCCTAACAACTGGAAATCGTGAAATTTTCCTTCAGATTTCAGTGGATTTTGTTAATTATAATTTCCAGTCAATCTTTCAATTATTAGGTTTACTAAGATTAACACAATTTGCTTCTTATTTCATTCATTAGCATTAAACTTATCATTAATAGATATGGCAATGATCATAGTAACAATCATACTTGAAATCTTAATAATAATCATAAAAGTAATTAGTTTTTGGTGTTAAAATAATATACTTGAATGATACTCTTAAAAATACTGTTAACTGTTTTTACAATTGACTGTTGGTTTTACAATTAAAATCAAATGGTAGACTGAGAAAAGAGCGCCAAATCATTGGCTGTTCAATTTGATTATTATAATTTAATTTAGTCCACCTTATCAAGTTACTCCAAAAAAATTGGTTATCATTTTCACAGTTGTTGTCACTTTGATTTGACAATGTTGATGAATGATAGATTATGAATACAATTTGTTTTAGTTGTCTTGATCATGAATAGACACGCAACTTGTAATAGACTTGGTAACATTACATGATAATGTAACAATGACGTGGTTAAATACAGATCGAGAAAATCAGGTTAATTGTATTGAATGATTGCTTTATAATTTGCTGAACTAGACTTTCCAAGCTTTTAACATTTTCAAGCCTTGTCATTGAAACATTCATATTTATGTGTAACTTATCAATTAGTGATACTAATCGCTCCATGTAAACATATTAAGATGTTCATGTCTCTGAATTTGTGTTTACATCTTTATTTAACTCTTTTTATCGTCTTGATTCACAGATGATTTGATATGGGACATTATTTTGAGGATAAAATTGGTTATTGCCTAGCGATTTGATTTGTTTACTTGATGCCCATCCTGTTGATAATAAATAGTTAGAAAAATTGGTATTAAATGATTTACTATTTCAGTATTGAAATGAAATTCAATCATTTTCAAGTTGATCTTTTTTTCCAGACGTTTTAACCGATCTTATCAACTTGATTACATTTTTCAACCAGTGAAGCTTTATGAAAATGAGCTTAATAGAGATTAGTTATTTACAAAGCATTTCTAACCTTGGCCCTTTTCTTATTGGGTTTCTGTGCTATTTTGGTCATTGTTATCATAAGTTCAACTTATAATTTGTCTTCATGATATTGTTATATTTAATCTTGAAATGGAATATAGAAACTACAGAAATTAGTTTACATCTGAATAATCAATAGCATTTGAATTGACTATTACATGTTATTAGAATGAGTAATTGTGATTTTCAAGGGAAAAGAAATCTTTACCATTGATTTTACTTACGTTGACCAATGTTGAACCATTTTGTAATGCATTTTTGGGTTGATCGATGTACAATCAAAGATAAATAGGTTATTAACTATGAGCACTTCTATGTGTTTAAAACTAAAGGTGTATTAGTTCATAATTATCTTATGATATCAATTAATTTGTCTTGAGTTTATCCTGATATCGATACAGAAAATATAAGGAGAGAATCAAAAAGATACATTAGACTTGAATTTATTGATAAAATGGGTTGTGAGTAATATTTAATTTAGAAAATTTAACATTGAGTAACAATGGACATTTAAGCATGAAATTAAAATGTAATGTGTTGTAAAGTTGCATTGAACAGTAATAGGAAAATTTTTTGGATTTACGATTGTTAGTCAATGAAATTAAAGGTTTACATTGAATTTAGGAAATTTTCTTCAGTTTTCATTGATTGTAATTTTAATAGTGTTTATAGTAACATAAATGTGCATCCTGTGTGAACTAATAGACAGAAGTTTCATATGGATTTTATTAATAATTTTCAATTAATTTTACAGCTGAATCATGACTGATGCGGACTCTAGACCCCTCTCTGTATCATCAGAGGCACAATTAAGTCCATCTCCAATCCCACCAACATCACCAAACAATCTTGATAATAACAATAATGTAACATCAACTTCACCTTCACCCGATAATCCATTTGAATCAAATTTTCGTTCATTTGCCAAATTTGGCGATTCCAAAAGTACCGGAGAAGCAATTACACTGTCAAATAGCGATAAATGGTTCAAACAAGCAAAGGTTATTGATGGCAAAAAAATAACAACTGTTGACACTGGCATTTATTTCAAAAAGATTGCAAAGTAAGTGCAGTCACTCAGCGCGTAAATATCTTTATTGACTACCTTATTATAGACTTGCTACAAACCTTTTCCTTACTAAACGCAACACCCTTTAGATCCCTACTGATTTACATTTTTCACTTTACTAAATTTAGATCTAATCTATGTAATTTTTCACATTAATTCATATTCTTAATTTCAATATTCACAGGACCAAAAAGGCGTTAAATTTGAAGGAGTACGTAAAATTTTTGGAAGAAATTGCTAAAAATAAGAAGATCGATGTCAGTGAAATTAAACAAAAATTATCATCTAGCGGACCACCAGCAACAACCAAGACAACAGTAAGTTGATTTTCATTTTACTTGAACTGTTATAAACAAATTGATACAATTTTCTGTTTGTAATTACTAATTTTTCCAGACTGCAGCTAATTCTGCCGCTGTTGCGAGATTAACTGACCACACAAAATACACTGGAACTCATAAGCAACGCTTTGACGAGACTGGTAAAGGTCGAGGTAAAATTGGACGTGTAGATCCACCTAAAGATACTGGTTATGTTCAAGGCTTCCAAGAGGCTGTAGTTGAGCAAAGTGCTCATTAGATTATTATCATGGATACCAATACCAATCGTCACTTATAAATCTAAAGAATCATTGCATTCCTAGTAACTTTTGTTTTTGTTTTCCCGATTCTGTGTTGATCAATTTATTCTCCACAATTTTACATTGAAACTTGTTTGATTGTATTCTGTTTTTGATTTTAATAAAGTTATGATTGATATTCATTATAAACTCTGAATTGGAGTGATTTATGGTTTATCTTATTCATCAAATAAGTTGCTTATTGAAAAATATAAGTTCATTCTGTTCAAGGTTTCTGATTGTAATGATTTGTTGATTGCTTTGAGTCGTGTAAAAAGGTTTTTCATTTTGTTATTATCAACACACCTCACCAGATGATCATATGTTGCTCACTCTACCAGATGAAAACAACATTAAATTTATCTTTGAATAAAAATCTAATTGTTTAACATGTTATTTAATTAATTTTAATTTTGGGATTATTCAATTTGTGTAATTATGACCTTCTGGTTTCATAGGAATCCACTTAAATCCACCACTGCTGTACCGTTTGACCTAAAATTGGTAGCTACAAATGCAGAAGCTGTCAACATTTGCAAGTAAGTAGTAAATAAAAATGACTCGACTCTGTTTATTGACTAAATGTATGTTTTCTTATGGTTAAAACTCTTCCAATTCATACTAATTTAATCAAAAAATATGAGTAAATAACGTATTTCCTTTCTTTTTATAGTGAACTCAGGAAGATACGTATCAAATTGATTGAAAATTTGTCAAACTTAGCCAGTGATGAAGAAGCTGTCCAATCATTGCTTCATACCTATCTTGGCTTATTGCGAGGATTTATTGATAATGCTGATACTAGTGCAGGAACTGACACAACCAGATTAAGACATGTTTGTAAATTCAAATGGAGTCATTCAATGCTTGGCTCAAATATTATGTAAATTATTCAAATGAGATCTTTGGGTTCCATTTTTATTGATTTAATGTCGTTTTTCTTATGCAGTTCTCAATGCGATATGATGTATGAGTTTATCTCGATCAACCAAGAATATGCATTCTGGTTAATGAAAAAGGCAGCCATTCTAGCCCATCAAGAATCCCCAACTGATGAACAATTGAAAAAAATTCACCGAACATCCCGAAAGTGTGTTGGTATTTTAGAGGAAATGAAGTCTAATTACTTACCCCGATTGATTGATACTGGCACGAATGGATCGGACCTTGATATCAAAGTAATGGATGCCTATATTTCTCAGTGTATTGCCGAAGCTCAAGAAGGTAAAAACGCTTTCTAATCTTAAATTGACACTTATTGAAATGTCTCGTAACTGAAAACTGTTTTTCTCATTCTTTTCTAGTCACTATCTTTCGAGCTATTCAATTGAAACATTCACCTTCTTTGATTGCTGCCCTTACACATGAAACCTCACAAAAGTTCCTGGAAGCAGCTATGTCGATCAAAGCACTAGATATCACAAAGTTTGGAAAATGGATGCATTACTTTCAAATCAAATGTTGTTGCTACGATGCATTGGTATGTAATCATCTAATTTTAGAAGCAATCAGAGAAAACAAAGCTTCTGTGCATCAAACGATCTTAATTATCGATAAACTTATCTCATCAGTATTAATCCACCAAAAAGCAATAATAATTCATTCTCAGAGATTGAATGTCAAAACATATTGATTTTCTTTTTAATTACATAAGCCATTTTTTCTTTAGACTTACAGCTTTTATGGAGACAATTTACTCAATATGGAAAAAAGCGGTGAAGCTATCAGATGTTGTCAAGAAGCCATGAAAAGGATTGAAATTTTGGCTCCATTAAGCAAAGAGTATTTCAAAATGAAAGGTTACGGAGCAGCTCCAAAGTCAGATCAAACCGGATTCTTTCAGCGCGTTAAAGCATGTCTTACACGAATCAAAGACAAATGTGAACGAGAAAACGGAATGATGTATGTTTAAACAGAAGCTATTTCTCTCTGCTTCATATTCTAATTATTTTTATCTCTTGTAGATATCACCAGAAAGTACACCCTGATCTTCCAAAACTTGACTTAAAGGCAACTCATGGAATTGTTGCTCCCGATAATTACAGTATCCCTGAAATTAGCAGCCTCTGGACACCTTTTGCTTGTACAGCTTTTGACCTGACAGTTCCCTTGAGAGACTTATCTATCAAGGTAAATATGGTTCATTTATTTCAAGAATCGATGTTTAATAGCATTTTTTATCTTTCGTTAGGATAACAAGAAACCAAATGAAGGTGGTCCATCACCACCGAAAGAAAAAAGCAGTAAATCTAAAAATGATAAAAAGTCTCCGAAGACATAATCATCTGAAGGCTTTGGCTAATGTTTTTATACATTCCTTTATCAACTGTCAAGTCAAATATTTGAATCTTTTGTTAACTGCATTTCTGACTTATTAAGGAAGGAAAGCAGTATTTTGAAATTTTATAATATATAAAATCAATTAAAATTGTATCATAAATCATAATGATTGGGCTTTATTTGTTATTTGTGTGCTTCATATATGGCTAATGAACTAGAAATGAACAAGAAAATAATCATTTGTTTTCTCGGTAATTGTTCCTGTAATAAATACTCTTAGATTGATTTAAGATTGAATTTTGAATGATCACAAAATTGAGAACAGTTGATTTGTTGATTTTTCGTCTTTCTTCATCTTATTGAGATGGCAAATTGGAACTTGATGAGAATGAAATTTCCTTATTCTTTTCAATTTCATTTTTGTCATGATTTGTAGGGAACATTTACCACGCCAAATCTTTGTAATTTTGGTAAAGAAAGATTAGATATTTGATAACATTAAAACAAATAAAGAAGTTCTCACGTAGTTGATTCAGTTTCATAAAGACCAATCAGGAAATATTACATGCATGATAACAGTTCTTTTGTAAACTAAAAAATTGCTTCTTTCCAAATCGACTTCCATCACATTTGAGTTCAAAATGGAAGTAGAAAATGGCCATTCAGTGTATTCGCTTGATAATTGTATCTCCAGCACATTTTATTTTGATGTTATGATTTTGAGTCTGATTACCCCTCTTTTGGCTGATTACGAGAAAACTTCAAATTGTTAAAATTGATTTTGCTTCATTTATACGAGGATGGAAGCGGAAAGGAAAATAAACAAATGACTTGTGATTTTGTGTATGGCATGGGAACGTTTCTTTGTTTCCACTAAAAAAAATTAAAATGGAATCATCTTTTTATGGGCAGTCCGGTAAATTGTGAGTATATTAACGGGATCCAGATTTGGAATGATTAATCAACCACTGTAAGGTTATATCTGATATGACGAAAAGCAAATGAGAGAAGAGAAAGAAAATGTGATTATTGAATTTTATAACAAAAAACGTGTTAGCAAATAGTTTCAACTGATCAAACCCTACAGATTTTATCGGAAGGTTATTTACATAGTAATTGAAAAGATGGAAAATAATCAAAACTGATAAAATCGAATGATTGGAAGTAATCAAAATAATAGATGTGAAATAGAGTGGGAACCAAAGATGAAAATTTTGAATGACAAAAAATAGATTTGATGAAACTATATCGAATTGGAACTAACAAAGATTTGGAGAATCGTAAAAAGCTTACCAATGTTACTTTTTTCTTTACATGAGATGGAATAACAGCAAATTTCTCTGTCTTGAATTACAGCCAGATTCCTGGGTGAAATAAAAAAATGTTAGAGAAGTCTTGAAAATGAAAATTTTCGATTCTGAAATCTTACATTTGCTCAATTAATTCATTTACATCCAATGCGTCAGGCAGATCTTTTTTATTTCCCAAAACTAATACGGGAATACCGGCTAATTGTGGTTTATCCAGCAGATTATGAAGTTCATTGCGTGAGCCTTCAATTTTTTCATGATCGGCGGCATCTACCATATATCTGTAAAATCAAAAGGATAGATTATAACTTCGGCAGAGTACAATTTTAGGATGGATAGATAAGGAATAAATCCATGGTATACCAACTTATAGGGCGTGATTGAAATGTGAGTCAGGTAATGATTAAAAATAAAATACATGAGACTAAACTGTTAAATAACAGAGCTGTCAATGTATCGATAAGAAGTTAATGTGATTGAAAATTTTGCATAGTAGAATGCGATAACCCACCTAATCTAAATGAGTATCAGATCAAAAAATCTTTGAACTATTCTCAACATTTTTTTAAAATTGCAAAATTTGTCATATTAAAATTATTAATCAGAAATTGATGAACAGAAGTAAAATTTCATGAGATATTGGTAAATATCATCAGAAATAAAATAGTTCAATGGAGTTGTAAGCAATATCCTCAGGTAAAACTTTCCGAGTATTGTCAATTAAATCGAGTTTTTGAGTGAAGTGAAAGCAGAAAAGTCATCTTAAAAGTACTAACACAATGGCATTGACACCTCTACAATAACGTTCCCACATACTGCGGAATCTTGGTTGACCTCCGATATCCCAGATCTAAAAAAAATAAAAATGCATAATTAACGAAAAAATCTGCAATTTTAACATGGAATAGCTCCAATTAATGGGATATTTACCTTTATGGTGACATTTCCTTTGGTTACTTTACGCATATTGAATCCTACGGTGGGAATCATATCTTCCAAAAAAGAGTTAGACTGGAACAAGAACATAAATTTGAAGAATTATAAATTTTTCATAGAAAATCAGAACCACAATAAGAATCGAACTTTGAAATTAAACAGTTGAAATAACTCAATGATCACTTACAGCTATCACATTGACAAATGTAGTTTTACCCGAATTCTGTAAACCAACCAGGGTAAGCTCCATTTCTTCTTTCCAGAATAGGCTTTTCAGCCAATCTAGCACTCGATTAATTACAGCCAACATGTTTAATTGATTAAGAAAAAAGATATAAGATGACTAAATGAATAATAAGCAACAAGTTGATCTGGCCAACAGAATGAATTGTTAGTTTATAAAGTCACTTCATTAAAGTGATTTCTGAAAACAACAAATGCAACCTACAGCAGCAAATCTACAATTTTATAGTAAAGTTGAAAATCTGTAGATGGCACTGAACAATTTGAAATTCGATTGCCAATTATCAGTCACTTAATGAAACAATTAAAGTGTCTATAATTAATTTATCAAGTTGAAGATTGAAAATCTAAGAAAATCCATTTCAATTTAGTAAAATCTAGCCACCTAAAGGTTTATGGTTCGAAACGTTTCGATCTGAATGGTTAGAAAATATGTATCTTTGGTAACATTTAAATTGCTTCATTAATTCCTTTAGAATCCAAATTCCAGTAAAATTACGAGTAAAATTCAGTGCAATAATTGAACTAACACTTTAATGATAATAATCACAAGTAGTTTTCTCGTGTGATTGCATTATTTTTACCGTTTTGATTTTAAACGATTCTATATACATCCCTCTATGGTTGTCTTTGATTATTTTTAACGGTTAATTCATCAAAAAAATTCAATATCTTCATTAATTTGATTATTTAATTATTATCCAATAGTTTTCATAATTCATCGTCCTTTGAAAGGGCTCCTTTCAACACAGAAAAAAATTGATAAATTTCAAGAAAGCAGTATAAACAGAATGTTATTATTTAAAAGTCCCTATTTCAACTTTTCAATTTTCATAAATTGCAAATCATTTTGTTCAGATTCTGTTTACAAATTTTGCTCAATTTAATTTGAGTTGTTTTCTTTGAATTTGTTTCTAATTTTTTTTGGTAAGTGATTGACTCATTTCTTTTCATGAATGTTTAATGACAAATATTCTCGTTAACAGATCATCTGTTGGTAATCATGGCTCTCCAAGAGTTTCTTCAATTAGAAAAACATGCAAGTTTCGGGTTGAAATCTGTGGAAGATGTTGAACTTAGTGATGAAATCGAAGAATTAAATAGCGAGAAACTAACCCGGTTACCCATCACTCCGTTTACAATGAATAAAAATGTGCAGTTAAGGGATTCCAACACTGGTAGACATATCCACATTAACATGGAAAAAGGAACGACTACTCTTGGCTTTAAATACCAAGGTGGTGTTGTTATAGCAGTAGATTCCAGGGCTACTGGTGGTGATTTTATTTTCTCTGGATCTGTAAAAAAGATTATCGAGATAAACAAGTACCTTTTAGGTACTATGGCTGGAGGTGCTGCTGATTGCTCTTATTGGCATCGATCTTTGACTGTCAGATGTCGAATGTATGAGCTTCGTAACAAGGAAAGAATTTCTGTTGCTGCTGCTAGTAAATTATTAGCCAACATCCTCTACAATTATAAAGGGTAAAGTCAATATTTGTTTGCAATTCAGACTTCATTTAAATTTTATTTATTTCATATTCTTCAGAATGGGTCTTTCTATGGGTACCATGATCATTGGTTGGGATAAGAGAGGTCCTGGTCTGTATTATGTTGATGATTCTGGTAGCAGATATTCTGGTGATCTATTTAGTGCCGGATCTGGTTCTCCGTTTGCTTTGGGTGTGGTTGACACTCACTGGAAATACGATATGACCGATGAAGAGGCGTATGAGCTGGGTAGACGTGCAATCTATCAAGCTACATATCGTGATGGCGCTTCCGGAGGAATTGTCCGAGGTAAGTATTTAATATTGATATTTTTTTCAATGGATTTTGACAAATGTTTTTTTATTATTTGTAGTTTACGGCATGAAACCAACTGGATGGGTAAAAATTAGCGAACAAGATTGTAAGGTGCTTCATTACAAATATGCCGATGAAAAAATGGTTTGAGTATCGCTTAAAGTTTTCTAAATAAATTGATTAAAGATTTCTTTATTCCAATTCGATATGAACAGTCTTCTAATTAATTTTTATTGCGTCTTCATTTTGATCAAATCCGTTTTGGAGTTTCGCTTCTAAATTTAATAGCAAAATGTATTTGTCCACAATAACACAATACTTTATTGATAAATTCGTGGAATGTTGTTATTCGGTGATTTACGAAACATTATAATTTATTGAAAGACAGAATAGTATCTGAATATGTTGGCTCCATGCATTCACCTTATTTTGTTCTCAATGAAGTGCTCGGCTTGGTATGATTTCTTTGTTTACAAACAATCTTTCGACTTGTTCAAAAATCACGAATAACAAAACACTTGAGAATCCTTAGTAATACTGAGGTAAGAGTTGATTTTTTCAAATGACATAACATCTAAATGATCAAAAACATGTCAGCATTTGTTTTCAGAATAAAATTTTCAGTTCTACAATAATATGTTATCAATCTAGCATTTTTTAACACACTTTATGCTTTGGTTAAATAATAAGAAACCGCTTGATGGTAACATTGTGATTTATTATATAAAATAATTAATATAAAATAAATTGTAAAAAAGTTTGATTAGCGTTGGGATGCATGGAGAGGGCAATTTTATTTTTAATTGAACTCTTTTTTTGTTAACCAAATCAATTCTGACAGCAATTTCCTAACAATTTAAATGCAACTCTTGGTAATCTTACCTTAAAATAAAAAAGGGAAAGTTAACTTGAATTTATTCTAGAAACTATATTTTAGTTGCAACAAAAGCAATGCCTTGAATAAAAAAGAGTAGAAGATCTCCATTCTTTGTCTTTGAGCGCTCTCAACTGTCAACTGTTTCCATGTTTTTCAGTTGTAGCAACCATAAACAAAAATATTTTCTTAAAAGTATCCATTCAAATTCATTGTGTTTTTCAATTTCTGATGACCTTACTTTTCAAGACCGGTTGCTGCATCATTCTTCTGGATGAGATTGATGTTACGGAAACTGGTAACGGTGGCAAAAATACTCATTCTATAGACCTTGTTAGGTCACCATTCCACATGTGATATCAGAAACCGTTTCTCTTTTGGTTGTTATTTTTCTTTTAATGATTAATAATGATTAAAAGTGGAAATAAGAAAACCAGTGATCATCAAAAAACCTCATTCCAATTAGGAGGAAGATCACTAGATTTCAGACTTTGTTTATACTTAATCTTCCTTCTTGCTTTTGGTACAAGACTGTATAAAATTGGTGAACCTGATCATGTTTGGTAATTATGTCTTATTTTATAATAAATTTTGTTTTGATTTATTATCATATTTACTTAAAAAGATAACTCCTCACTGTTTTTTCGTTCCATTATCCAGCTGGGATGAAACGCACTTCGGTAAAATGGGATCCTATTATATCAATCATACTTTTTTCTTCGACGTTCATCCGCCGCTTGGAAAGGTTAGTAATCTGCGAATCATGCACTCCAATATTTACTCAGCTAGAAATTTTAAAATTAAACTTCTAATATATTCAATTCATTTGAAAATAGATGCTCATTGGACTGTCTGGAAAATTGACTGGATATAATGGAACCTTTGCATTTAATAAACCTGGAGACAAATATGGGGATCACAATTATCTTGGAATGAGACTTTTCTGTGTGACACTCGGAGCTCTAATTATTCCTTTCACTTATGTTATTGTCTGGGAACTAACTGGATCATTAAGTGCCTCATTATTAGCCTCAGCTTTGATAACATTTGGTTAGTTCTATGATTCTTGATAAGTTAATTTCAAATCCACGCTAACCATGTTTTACTCCATACATTCTCCTTATTTTATTCAGATATCGGTTTGCTGACATTGTCGCAGTATATTTTGCTTGATCCAATTCTACTCTTTTTTGTGATTGGCTCTTTCATGGGTTCAGTGAAACTGGGGTCTTATTATGATCAACCATTCACTTTCTATTGGTGGTTTTGGCTGATATGGACCGGCACATTTCTCGCTTGTGCAATGAGGTAACTATAATGGATTTTTAAAATTTTAACAAATCTCTATCAAAACTCCGTTTTTCTTTCTCTTTTCAGTGTCAAATTTGTCGGACTATTTGTTGTTATTTTAGTTGGCTTAAGAACTGTTGCAGAGTTGTGGCAGCTTTTAGGAGACTGTAATTTACCTATGGCTGTCATTGGAAAGCATTTTATTGCCCGTGTTTTATGTTTAATTCTGCTCCCAATATTTATTTATACCACTTTCTTCTGGATTCATTTATCTGTTCTCTATAAAAGTGGACCCGGTGATGGATTTTACAGCTCAGCTTTTCAATCACAATTGGAAGGTAACTCTTTATACAATATATCAATGCCTCGTCATGTTGCTTTTGGTGCTGTCATAACATTAAAAAATCATCGTACCGGTGGTGGCTATCTTCATTCTCATTGGCATCTCTATCCTGAAGGAGTTGGAGCAAGACAGCAACAAGTAACTGCATACTCACATAAAGATGAAAATAATAAATGGGTGATTAAAAAGTACGATAAAGAACCAAATGCTGAAAAGGATGAAATCGAACTAGTTAAAAACGGTGATCTCGTTCGTCTTGAACATCAAGTAACAGCCAGAAATCTTCACAGCCATAGAGAAAGAGGACCGGTTACCAAGAAACATTATCAAGTCACTTGTTATGGAGAAAATGGTGTTGGTGATGCAAATGATGTCTGGAGAGTTGAAATTATCAGCGCAAAACCAGATGAAAGATTAGCGACGGTAACCAGTAAATTTCGACTAATCCATTATTTTGTTGGCTGTGCTCTTCATTCTCATTCTAAACAACTTCCTAAGTGGGGATATGAACAAATGGAAGTTACCTGTTCTCCTAATACACTTGATAAAAATGGCATTTGGAATATTGAAGATAATTTCTTTCCACGCTTACCTAATGTCAGTTTTCAGGAATATGCCCCTAGTTTCATTGAAAAGTTCATCGAATCTCATGCAGTTATGCTTCAAGGTAATGCCGGTCTTAAGCCCAAAGAAGGTGAAGTCACTTCAAGACCCTGGCAATGGCCAATAAATTATCGGGTAAATAAAGTTTCAGCTTTCAACTTAATAATATGAAAAGAAGTAGAAATATCCGCTAACCAAGCCTAACTAACCATTCGTTATATTTGATATTTTCAGGGGCAATTCTTTTCTGGAAATGAGTATAAAATTTATCTACTCGGAAATCCAATTATCTGGTGGGCAAATATTGCTATCATGGCCGTCTATCTCATTTTACAGATTTCTATATTAATTAGAGAGCAAAGAGGTTGCAACGAAGTTGCTGATATTAAAGGTATGACTGTAAAATACTCCGATTGTAAGATACCCAATATAAAAATTTGTTTGTTTACTTTTTTAGACCAAAACTCTAGACTGACATATGCATCAGTTTGGTTATTAATTGGATGGGGATTGCATTATTTCCCATTTTTTGCCATGGGAAGAGTATTATACTTTCACCATTATTTCCCGGCTCTAATTTTCAGTAGCATGCTTTCAGGTTTGTTTTTCTATTGTACAAACAGTTAAAATTTAAAAAAATATGTTGATTTATAAACCATGTTTTAACTTAAATTTACTGTAATGCAATCGTCTGAATAATGAGTTTTAATTTTTTTTGCAGCGGTTGTTATCGACTATCTGCTCAGAAATATTCCAAAGTTACTTTGGCCGCAGCTAGCTGAGACAATTTTCCACTTCGGCTATGGCGTAATTATTTCATCAATTGTCTACAGTTTCTACCTATTCTCACCATTGAGTTATGGAACTAAGATGGAATCAGGAGCTGAATCAAATCACACATTGACTGAGCTAAGATGGCTCGAATCATGGGAATTTTAGTGTAAACAAATTTATTTTTTATACTTTATGCAATATGCAAAATATTAAAATTTATTTATTAACTTTTCATCCATCGATGGTAAAATTTTAGCATTTGTATAAAAGTCATTCTAAGAATGCAGAGAAACAAATACAAATCTGATACCAAGAAGTTCTTACAGTGTATAGCAAAAAGAAAAATTTTTATCATATTTCTTTTCTATAGCAATAACAATATCATTTATGTCTAGCAGTCTTGTTAAATTTAAAAATTCCCTCTTTTTATGAACCCTCAACTTACTAATTTGATATTCGATGCCTTAATGGTGGGGTTTTCTGCTTGTTATTTATTAACCTTTTAGCGAGTCTTTAAATAATTGATATCAATATATTACGATTTATGTATCTTTCTATTGAGCTAACTTTGTTAGGGACGATTAATTTTATCTTATTGATTCAGAGTATTAGGTAACATCAATTTTGAATCAATGAATGATCTATTTCAGAGCTAGAAATTTAAAATAAAGCTCAATTTGAATCTGATTTTATTAACAGTGGAACTAACTTGACATAGGTTAAATAAAGCCAGGTTATATTTTATGTAATTTAATCGTGTAACTGTTGCTGAAAGTTATTGTAAGCTTTCTAAACAATTACTTGTTTTTATCATCTAGACAGAACAACAGTTTAATAAATCTGAAATGATTTGTTTGACATGTTAGAGATAATCCAGTGTTATGTAAATTTCTCTTCATTTAGACCAACAGTTATTATTTGTTTTTAAAGGGGTTGTTTTTTGCATTGTATATTTTACAACATATTTGAGTCAAAGTTTATTTGGAAAATGAAATTTGAGAAACAATTGCAATAATTTATTGTTTTATTAATGTGAAGTGATTATTATCCAGCTCACTACAAAATAGAATAAAGCGATTGGATAAAATGCGAGAACAATTTTATCTTTATCTTGGAATCGGCTCAATATCTTGTAACATGATAGAGTTGGCCATAAAAAGCAAATTGTAAATCCAATCACCAATTTAATTATAAATAATGTATGACTATCGAATATAAGCTTTACAACATTTAAAAACAATAATCCAACACAAGGAGGAGATAAACAATAACCAAAAACACATAAAAGCTGAAATAACGATGGACAGATGGTCTTTGCTGAGCTCATTCGACGACGAGGGTTAGGTGATACAGCTAACATTTTAAAGTTAATACTGACAATATAGGAACCAAACCAGATTAAGCCAAATAACTCTGATAATTGTGGACCTGTAAAGAACCAAAGTAAAACATGAGGTTAGACACATTATGATCTGAACTTGCATAAACAAAATACACTTTACCTGATTTTTTGACATCATCATCGTGATTATAGTGGTGGAGGAAAAGAGCCATAAAAGTACAAAGAAGAAGAGGACCCCAAAGATCCCAATCACGAAGAAAATGTTTACGAATCTCAGATGGCGAAATAGGAAATAAAATGTATTTCATTTTAGATGCAACACTTCTTAAATCTCTTAAAAGCGTCACACTGACAGGCTCATCAAGAGTATCAAAAGATGGTTGATCAATTCCAGTAGAGAAACCGTCTTTACTGATCATATCACCTTCCAACAAATTGATATCTTGTTCATTCATTTTGTCCATTGTTGAAGATGAAGACGAAGATAGCTGAGTTGATCTGGTGACAATCCAATCGAGAAACAAATCACTATTATTGTATAAATTTTGTGACACCAAACTGGACATCAATATGAGAAACCAATCCACAGAAATAAATATGGTAAAAATCTGATGGAAAGGAAATATTGTTGTCAATCAATAGATAAACATTTTTATAATTTACATTGATGATGATCTTAGACGTAAAACATCAACATCATCAGTAATACTGATTGCATACACCTGTTTTCTGGTGAAACCAGGGACCGTCTATTATTATTTTTTAAAACACTTAAGAAATGAATAGGTTGATAGATGGCGCCTCTAAAGTACAAAGCTGTAGAAGCTACTCAAATCCACCAACAAAACCCAAATAAACCCATTATTTGTATTCATTGTATGTGGTTGATTGTATTCTTAGCAGGTGTAAGGTTGAAATTTAATCTTAGTTACTATTTTTTTCAGTGGATCAACAATCAACAATGAAATACATGTTCAAAGTGTAGTATAACCTGATCTTCTGGGCTTATTTTCTAACTACGCTTGTTTGCAAGTGGTTCTTACCTTTTTGTACCTGAAGGATAAGAGTAAGTTGCTGTTGTATTGTCTACTTGCGTGTGTGACACTCTCTGCACCACCATGTTAAGTAGAATTATTATATCCTTATGCAATCATAATATTGTCATGTAATAATCAATCACTACATTTAAAGGTATGTTCGATTCTTATAACTCTATTCGCTTTATTTTTACCACCATTGACACTTTTTCATTCTACATATTTTTTTCTTGTTTTCTCTTCTCAGAGTAAATTCTTTGTTCTATTGATCATTTTTGTTACTAGTTAAATTTAGAAAGTCCTAAATGGGAAAAAAATGAATGGTGAACCGAGTGGCTCAATTGTGCCTGCAACATCTGCAGATGCTTGCCATTCCATTGTTTTAAGTTTAATGTGCCATCGTCAAGGAGGTGAAACTGAAACATTTGCTAAAAGGGCCATTGAATCATTGGTTAAAAAGTTGAAAGAAAAAAGAGAAGAATTGGACTCTCTTATTACCGCAATAACAACCAATGGGTCTCATCCATCTAAATGTGTAACCATCCAGAGAACCTTAGACGGTAGGTTACAGGTTGCCGGTCGAAAAGGTTTTCCTCATGTAACTTATGCCAAAATTTGGAGATGGCCAGATCTTCACAAAAATGAGTTGAAACACATTAAAAGTTGTCAATATGCTTTTGACCTTAAACTTGATTCCGTGTGTGTTAATCCGTATCACTATGAGAGAGTTGTTTCACCAGGTATTGATTTATCTAGCTTAACCTTGTCCAGTTCCTCTCATGGCTCAACTGGTGACCATGATCAATCATCAGCACTTCACACCGGACCTACCATAAAAACAGAATATGCTCCAACTTCCTCGGTCAACTTACCTTCACCATCGTTCACCGATTCTGGACCATTTCCGCAAACCAAAGCTACTCCATTAAATGATGATAATTCTAACTTTGTGACTTCGCCTCCTCAATTTTGGTCACATCCTTTGGCACCATCTAATTTACCAGGTTTACCAAGCTTACCAAATTTACCAAATCTACCAAATCTACCAAATTTACCTGACACATCTTTGGGTAAGACAAGTACTACATTTGCTTAATCAAAAATTCCGCTGAAACTTTAAAATTGTCTTTTTAGAACGTTGTTGAAAATTGGATTAGTTAAATCGTTCTTCTATGTTTGCTACCTTCCCCTTTCTTCCTACTGCTTTCATTTATTCTTTTTAACTCTATCTCTTACACTATTTGAATGAATGGTCAAAGTTTATGATTCCACTTTTTATTATTTCTTTTATATTCTTACTTTATGTCAATTTTCCAAATTTATTTTCCTTTGTATTTTTGCAATTTCGGAATTTTCATTAACAATCTTATCCTCGTCTTTGTATTGCTTGCATACCATTATAATCATTACTTTCATGCTTTCAATTTTTTATGGCAGGTATGGTCGCACCTCTTTCCAATTTGCCTCCCCCAGAACATTGGTGCTCAATAGCTTACTTCGAGTTGGATCAACAAGTTGGTGAGCCTTTCAAAGTGCCATCATCTTACAATTATGTTAAAATTGATGGTTACGTAGATCCTTCTGGAAATGATAGATTCTGTTTAGGAGCTTTGTCTAATGTTCATCGAACTGAAGCCAGTGAAAAAGCTCGACTTCATATTGGAAAAGGGGTTCAATTGGATCTCAGAGGGGAAGGTATTTTAAATTATTTTAACTATTTTATGAATAAAATTTTTCATCTTGGATTTTACTAATATTATCATTTATCTTGAACTTTTTTTCAAATTAAAATTGTTTGTTCAATTGTAACAGATGAAGTTTGGATAAGATGTCTTTCAAATAATGCAGTTTTTGTTCAAAGCTATTATCTAGACAGAGAAAGTGGACGGTCTCCGGGAGACGCTGTACATAAAATTTATCCTCAAGCCTATATTAAAGTAATTAAACTTTATTTTTTTATCATTATCTTTATAATTACATTTCAAATGCAAAATGATTACCAAGTTTGTAATTTCCATTCTTTTTACGTTCTTTTCAGGTCTTTGATCTTAGGCAATGTCATAGACAAATGCAACAACAAGCTGCTTCAGCACAAGCCGCTGCTGCTGCTCAAGTTGCTGCCGTTGCAGGTCATATACCTGGACCGGCATCATGTGGTGGTATTGCTCCTGCAATTAGTTTGTCAGCTGTCGCTGGAATAGGTGTCGATGATTTGCGGAGACTATGTATTCTTAGGCTTTCTTTTGTTAAAGGTTGGGGACAAGATTATCCACGACACTCTATCAAAGAAACACCCTGTTGGATTGAGATTCATCTTCACCGGGCTTTGCAACTATTGGATGAAGTTTTGCATACAATTCCCATCCAAGATCCCAGAGTTCAAGGCACAGATTAATACTCTTTGCCTATAAATTTTTCTTTTTTTCCTTTCATCCATCTTTTCACCCTTCTTAATTACCTTCCTCTTTTTTCATCCTACCTATGTTGTTGTTTTCCCCTCAACTCTCTTATTCATTGCTCCCAATTTTACCAGTCTTTGCATTTTCACGCTTTCAACTCTAGCATCTTTCTCTTCATCCTGCATCAGTATCTTTCATTATATGAGTATTGTTAGCTTGAATATGACTAAAGCGCCGGATACAGAGAGAGACGCACAAGTTGTTTTTTCGTCATATTAAAAAAATAAAACAAAACATCTACTTAAAAAAAGTTATTCTCTTGATATGAAGGAAAAAGTTTCGGAACTTCAAAAGCTTCTCTTTCTGTCTAATGACAGTCGGTTTCCAGAACTAGATGAAAATTGCATGTTAACCAATTTGGTAAAAAAATTCCGATTCTAATCAAATTGATTAAAATTAAAAATTTTTGCTGTCTAAAACTGCTTGTTTTTCAAAAACTAATTGCTGAATCTAAATCTCCTTACGCAAATTCATACATTCAGCATGGACATTTAATTTATTTGATGTGAACTTTTTTTGTCGAGTAATGAAACTGTATTTTGATCAGTAGATTTGAGAAGTTAATCTGTCTCTTTCTAAATACCATAAGCTAAAATTAATTATTATTAACAATTTCAAACAGCCGAAGTCCCATCAGCTGCGAAACCAGTGGTAACAATTGTCTCACTAATCTGGTAACAATTAGCAGATCGAGGTTGAACATTAAGTTTTACCAGCAAGAGATGAGTCGAGTTTAGAATTGCTTCAGTGAATAGGAGTGGGGAAGCTTGTCAGTCTGACTCGAGTGAAGGATAGTCTGAACACTGAAAAATTTAACGACAAAACAATGTAAAAACAGGGAATCGAAGGATTGTGTTAATCTAAGAACAATTTTTTTTGAAAACAGAGAACCAATCCACAGAAATAAATATGGTAAAATCCTAATAGAAAGGAAATCTCATTGTAAATATTGTAAATCAATAGATAAACATTTTTATAATTTACATTGATGATGATCTTAGACTAAAAAAATTAACATCATCAGTTATACTGATTAAAGTCATCTGTCTTTGATAAAATTTATTGTAAAGGTAAACCCCTCAATGTGGGTTGGTTATTCCGCTGATACGCAGATCCCTCTATGGGTTTTACATGTAGTTTTACAAAAATTTGGGGAATTTAATATATACATTTGCAGTATTTGTTTTTCTATTTTCTATTTGAGGGAAGGGATTCTTGTTCTATTATCAAATTAAAGAATATAAAAGGGAAGGAAATTAGGGTGATTGTGAGTATATGTTAGTTGTGGTTGGCCCATAGTACGAGGTTAGTCTCTGATCTTGGCATGACCGATGTATCTAACCATTGCCCAGAGAAGTTTTTGAACTTTTGTATCCTCTTGTTTTGTCAACATCCATCCCGAGTTTGTACAGTTGGCTGCCAGTCTCTTCTTGATTGCTCTCTTCCAATTTCTGAAGTTTTCACAGTGAGAAAGAACATGATCTGGTATCGCTGAACCTTTCCCACAATGACATGCTTTTCGATGATCATATAGGAAATCGTGGTTTCCAAGGATAAACCTGTCGAGGTAAGATTGATTTCTCATTTTACAGTTGTCTGTTTTATGAGGGATAAAGTTTGTGATTCTTCTACCATATTTTTCTGAGAATCTTTTAAGCATAAATTCTTTGACAATTTCATTTATCATATGATTGCTTGTCCAGTTTTCATGGTAGATGAGTGGTCTAGGGCCAAGCTCCGGGTATTTGCTTAGAATCTCTGCAAAATCAACATCTTGAGTGGGATTCTCAGCATTTGTCATGCTTTTGTTTTGAACGAACATTCTGTTGTAAAAGTATTTTAGAGAGGTTGTGAGGAGTCGTGAGAGAAAAGATCCACCATCGAAAATGTATGTCCATAATTCTCTCTTTCTCTGATTTTGCCGTTTTCCTGTTGCTCTGTAGAGGTAGCCATACAGTTTTTCACCTTCTTTTTGGAAGTTTTTGTTGTTCAGTATGCTTCTTAGTATTAGGGGAGCATTACAGAATAGTTTGCTCCTGAAGAACGCATTATCCAAGGTTCTTCTCAGTTTTATCGGTAGGGCTGATATCAGCTTTACGTTTTTAATCTTTGCGTGAATGTGTTTTTCCACTTCAAGAAAGGTTTGCTTTACATTAAAACTATTCACACCGTGTTGATAATTACAACCCAGGATCTTAGATTCGGATACGGTTTTGAGTCCTACTTTTTCAAAGGTTTCGCCATTCATGTTGCAGGCTATTATTTTACTTTTTTGAGGTAAAATGTCGAGCCCATTTCCCGTCACACAGCTTTTCATTTTTGCCATTACTTCTTTAACTTTTGATGCCAATGTTTGTTGGCCTGTTTGAATGGTCGCAATAATGTCATCAGCGTACATTAGCGCTTGGAAGCGAGTCTTTCTGTTAAGTCTTTCCTTTGAGAGAGTAATTTTGTTAATTTCATTTAGCTTGGATTGAAAGCCTAAAATAAAGAGGCAAGGTCCAAGACCTGAACCTGCCGGTGTTCCCGTGTTGAGGACTTTGCTTCTCAGGTCACCATTTATTTTGATGCCTATCCTTCTGTTTATTAAAAAGGATACTATCAGGTTAATCCATTTGGTATCAACTTCCACTCTTTGGAGGGCGGCAATTATGTCTTTTTGATTTATTTTATCAAATGCTGATTCCACATCAGCTAATACAACCGCAATACGAGGCCATTGACGCGCCGTTGGATCAAAAGGTCCAACTTCTGTCCAGAGCCAGTTTCTTAAGTCTGTTAATAAATCAGTGCATGATTTACTTTGTTGATACGCATACTGATGTCGATAAAAATCTTCTCCAATACGAGAGTTTAGGTGGTCAATGACAACCAATTCCAATGTTCTTGAGATGGCAGGAAGGACTTGTATTAGACGAGCTCTTACTCCATCACTTTTTGGTATCACCACTGCTCTTGCTATTTTCCAGGCAGAGGGAAAGAGAGCTTTGCTGCATAGATTTCTTATTAAACAGCTTATTTCGGCTTTCTTGATCTTGAATAGATCTATGAACAGATCAGTGTCCAGTTCATCAATTCCTGGGGCTGCTAAGCGATTTAGTTTCTTGACAGCATTGTCAACATCTTCATCTGATATTATCGGGCCAGTTACATTTCTCATAAAGGAAGGTTCATTTAGTTTTGTGAGATCACAGCTCTGATTCATCGAATTCAGCAGTTCGTTCTTGTTTTTGTTAAATTCTGGTGTTGTTTCGATTTGATCTTTTTCAATTAGATCCTTGAGTCTCTTCCATCTTACTGCACCATCTTTATTGATGTAAAATTTTTCCAATCTTTCATTTATCTTCACTTTAACTTTCTTCTTTAATTGAGATATAATCTCATCTCGAGCTCCGTCTTCAGTCTTGGACGATCTTCTTTCAAGTCTCCTTATAGTTGAAATTAGGTTGGAGAGGAACTTCATTCTTTTTGGTGCCTTTGTTACAGTTTTAGTGTTTCTCTTCTTTGCTTCTGAGATATCATCGATCAGTTTATTGGCTTTCTCTTCAAGGTTGATCTTTGAGATACCTTCAATTTCATTTACACTTGGTATTATGTTTGTGATATCTTCTAACCATTTTTGGTAGTTAATTTGAGTAGTTGTCTTGGTAGCTGTTTGAGTTGACGGCGTTCCGAGAGTTACCTCCAGAACTTTATGATCGTATTCTTTAAACGGAAAGAAAGCTTTGCTACATATGAAGGCTGCGTTTTTTGTTTCATTTTTCCAAGTTCCTGCTTTATATCCTTAATCTCATCGATCATTTTACCAAGTGTCTAAGTGATCTCACCATCCATTTGGCACTTGATAGTTGGTGGCGCGCCAGCACACGCATCTATCATTTCTTCACAAAGTCCTTTGATACCCGGCATGTGGGCATCCCATCGTTTTTTGTCGTTTTGCCTCATCGCTTTTCCCATGGAGTCAAATAGACTTAGCAGCATTTCCTTTGTCGATTTGATGGGATCATTGCCAATATCACAACATTCTTTGGAGTACTCTTCCAGTATCAATTTTGCCTGGTTTTGGTCCATTTGAACCAGTTTGTCGAAATCCAGCATGCTTGTTGGCACGTGTTAGATCAGTAATGACCTTAATTTCAGGTAGAATCAAGTGATTTTTCACAGAGAATCGTGTTAACGATTCTTGCAGCGTTCCTTCACTGATTAGTGATGAATAAAAGTTGAAATCCCTTAACTAATTAGGGTAAAAACATTAAAATTAATTAAAAAACTTTGATAAAACCTTCTGGTAAAACCAGGGACCGTCTATTATTATTTTTTAAAACACTTAAGAAATGAATAGGTTGATAGATGGCGCCTCTAAAGTACAAAGCTGTAGAAGCTACTCAAATCCACCAACAAAACCCAAATAAACCCATTATTTGTATTCATTGTATGTGGTTGATTGTATTCTTAGTTGGCGTAAAGTTGACATTTAATCTTACAAGTTGTCTTTAATAGTTAATTGTCGAGTTAATCTTACATCTTGTTAGTTAAAGGCTGTTTCAGTTACTATTTTTTTCAGTGGATCAACAATCAACAATGAAATACATATTCAAAGTGTAATATAGCCTGATCTTCTCTGCTTATTTTCTAATACGCTTGTTTGCAAGTGGTTCTTACCTTTTTGTACCTGAAAGATAAGCGTAAGTTGCTGTTGTATTGTCTAATTGAATGTGTGACACCATGCTGAGCAGAATTCTGCCTTTATGCAATCATCATTATTATATTGAAAGGTATGTTCATCTGAAGCGTTAATCTTTTTACTTAGACTTGTGTTTTTTCCTCCTTTTCAGAGTTAAATTTGGCGTTCCCCTCGATCAGGTGTGCTGCATCCATAATGATCTCCCTGGACCTTTATTGATACTCATATTAAAACTTAATAAGGAGGGGCCTTACAAAAAAGATGTCTTCAGAGCACCAGGTCATCAAGCTAACATGAAAAAACTTATCCATTTCTTACAAACTGGACGTTTAGTGAATATAGACAATTTTAGTGTTTATACTATTGCATCTGTGTTGAAAAAATTTCTAAGGAAACTTCCGGGAGGAATTTTTGGCCATGAAGCTGAATCAAGACTCTTTGAAATAATCGAAAAGGAAGATAATGAGGAGAAAAGAGAAGAAATAAATCGTTTAATAACATCTCTACCACCAGTGAATCAACATTTATTAGTTCTTCTTTTTGGAACATTCAGGGCAATAGCTAGCACAAGTAAAAAAGTCAACACTGGGATGACAAGTGAAGCTTTAGGAGTCTCCGTTGCTCCGTCTTTCCTTCAAAGCTGTGTTGCCGATGGATGTAAAATAGCAAAAATGGAAGACGTTCACAGATATAAGGTAAAACCTTTCTTTCTGGGTCATTTACATCTATCTATTTTGCTTCCCTCCTATTCAACACTGTATCATATACTTCCATGTTTTTATCTTTATCCTTTTATTATTTTCAGGTCGCTACCATGATAATGAAATTCATAATCGACAATTTCGGTGTATCTAACCTTTTTGGCCGAGAAAATTATGAGTATTATGCAAGGATGAGTGGAAGAATAACATCATCACCCATCTATCAGCATCACTATTCTCAACAATTGCTGCAAGATATGCAAGAGGTAAGAAGAAAAACAAGATGAATCTTCAGGGCGTGTGTTCTACTCTGTTTTTAGAGGGATTGGTTTATTATTAAAACTTGGTATAACTAACGATTCTTGTATAAGAAAACAGAAAATGGAATCATCATTATCCAGATGACTTGTTTTGTTAAGCTAATTTTGTCATCATGGGCAACATTTATGATTTATTTTTTCATTCATTTTTAGTGTCATTGTAATTGAACGATTTCTTATACTTAAACTATTCTCTCTGACTTATTAACTATTTTGCTAGTTTGCTTATCAAAATTCCTATCATATTTTGCTATACAAATAATCAAACTTTTTTATTCAGAAAAAGAATCATTTTCACATATTTTCTAATTTCATTCAAATAAAAAAATTAAAAGTATGAGCTTAACAATGAATATTTTTTTAATATTTTTCAAGACATTTCTGTTTCTTTTGTTTTAAAATATTACTTTGCTTATAATAAGCTTTTTTCACATTTCACTATTATAAATTTTAACTTTGCTTTGAGCAAGCTAAGCTAGGTTAATTCAGCAAAAAATCCTGTTGGTAGACTATTGTATTCCGTTTGACTTCTAGATACATCACGACGAGCTTGGATGCCATCAATATGACCGACTAGCCAATAGGTTAATATTTCACCTTTGCCTTTTAACTTAACACGACCTCTTTCCTCGATCAAATAACCACCGAGTTTAGTTAAATGATTACGACATTGTGGACTTATATGAATTTTTAGTGGTTCACCATATGACTCCATTCTTGAAGCTGTATTCACTGTATCACCAAATAGGCAGTATCGAGGCATAGTTGAACCAACAACACCAGCAACAACTGGACCTGTTAATAGATATGAGAAATGATGAAAGAGATATTTTTTAATGTTTTTATTTGCGATAAATTGTGATGATATTTCCTTTCTTTAATGATCGAATCAAGAAACGATTATATTCTTATCCTACTTTTATTCTCTTTTTTTCTTTTCACAGGATGAAGATGACAGCTTAAACTTGGAGCAACTTCGTCAAGTTAATCGTTATGCAGAAAGTACAAAATCTTTATCATTTCTTCCAATTGTACACGAGAGACAAACACAAAGGATGAAAACTCGTTCTGAATGGTTTCTAAATCCTGGTGAAATTGATGTTCCCAGTTCATCATCAAACCTTTCTAATCCTAATTCTCATTCGCACCTGACTGCTCCTTCCTCTTCACTAAAGTTCAATAATAAAAACTGTGGGTCTGGTGGAGGAGTTATAAGAGGAACCTAATCCTAAGAGGAAAGACTATTTCGTCGAATTTCTTCCAAAGAAGATAAAGAAAATGGAAACAAATTTTAATCAATTTTAATCTGTGATTCAACCTCCCCAACAACAAACGTACTCGACGGACCAGCAACCGGTTCATCAACAGGAGCATCATCATTACCATCTCATCCATCAATTTCATCACCCATTGCATGTACAGACATGTATGTTTCACCAATACTTGCATATAAACCAAGGATTTGATTCAATTTGATCATTTTTATACGCAAATACACACAACACACACTCACATTAAAAAATGACTCGTATACCAAGCAACAATTGACATGACCTGAAACATCCATTTCATTGAAGCATTTTATTTCTACTTATACTCGTCATTTCCTTACCCAGTTTATTTACCACTACTATTGATCCACCTTTTCATCTTTGATAATCAACCTTCTGTCCAAGAGAAAAAAACAAAATTTTTGCAATTTTAATGAAACAAAATCAACTTTACATACGCGTTCACCTACAACAACACACCAACAAACTAACTCAATCACTCATCTCTCACAAAATTTGCGCTATTCATCAATCTTTTCAGTCCCTTTTGCACATTCTGCCCCCTTTTGCTACTGATGACTCAATCTCACTCACTTTTTTTCTCTTGCAACATTTTTAAGCTTTTCTTACAAAATACGTTTGTTTTCTCCTTTTTAATACTTTTAATCTTTGAACGTTCAAGCTGCCTAACAATGAGGATCTGAGTTTTTACTCGAATCCAAAAAGATGCAACGAAATAATCGGCAAAAAAACTAGAAAATTTGTCCATTTTGACCATTCAACTCTGACGCTTTCACTGGTCCAGCTGTAATCTTCCAGCAACAAGCATAATCAATTTAAATTTGACGTGGAAATATCGACGTTGAAAAGACTACCGATCCCGGTGTTAAAATATGTGTTTCTTCGATGCTTTTTTCTACTCAATCAAGCGCCAAGCAACTCTTAAGTACACCATTTTCACTCCTGTTTTTCATCTCAACAAAGTTAACTTTATCATAATTTGGTCAACAAATTTGAAAGTTGAGTTTGTACAAAACTTGAAAACCAATCAAAACAATAGCTCAAGAGAGAGAAAGAGGAAGAGAAACAAGAAAAACAATTAACATTTAAAAATACATCAACAAGCAAAAAATATGCTGTCTTCCCGTTTTGAGGAAAAATCCAATGAAAACAAAAGAAATCCATTTTTTGCGATTATCTGACAAGCAACTCGATTATAATTATAATCATAATTATACCACACAAAGCAAAGCAAAAAGATATTTAGCTCAATCAATTTCAACTCTGACGATATCATGATTGTTATTTTTGAATCAATTTTCATGAGAAAACAAAACAAAGCAAGCTTACTAAACAAAATCTTTCTGTTTTTTTACTTGGACATTGTTCTTAATTGACCATTTCAATTGAACACTTGTAAAAAAGAGTGTAAAGGCATGAAAAATACAATTATAAACAACAAAAGCGCACATTTTCCATGTCGCGCGCTCTTTAACCAATGCCAATAATAAAACAAGCGATTCAATGATCGTATTATTTTGGTAGTTTCATTACTCAATTTAACTTTTATAATTATGTCATACATCAATCAGAAACAACTTTTTTTCACATTATATTGTTTATTGTAATATCTAAAGGCCTGAAGAAAATTCAACCTACAATTTGGTAAATTCTGGTAATGTCATGTGAATGTTTGTGTGAAAATTCATGCAAACTAAAAACAAATTATGGTCATCATCATTAATCAAAATTGATTGATCGATATTTCAATTACTATCTTTTTTGGCGCTTTCAATTGGAAAGAAAGCTTAAGAACAAACAAATTTCCAACTTTTTTCTCTAATTCTCTCATTTACTATCAACTATTTGTAGGTCAATCTATCATAAAGTGTTAAGATTTTTGCTTCTCTTCGATGTTCATTCTTGCATTCATTTGCGCTGTTTTATTAATTATGTCAAGGTTAACCATTTGAGGAGAAAATCTATTTACGGTTGTGTATTCATTGTTGTGTCCAGAAGTGATAGTTAAATTGAAAGAGTTTGTTTTAAATGAACAATCAAGGAGTGAACAAGGTCTTTGGTTAATTGAAAATCGCAAGATAAATTTGGACTTCTCTTTTTTCTTGAGAGGAAAATGGGGAAAAAGAAAGAAAAGTTGATTTACAATTCAACTGAAATAAGGAAAAGATGACAACTAAGATTGAAAGACAACATTAACATGTTATGATTAGCGATAATTGCAAACAGTTAACGGGTTTACTTGTTGATCAAGTTTAATCATCAGGGTTAGTGATCATAATCGGTTTGTTTAATGTTACAATTTATCATTGATTTGATTTGTGAGTGAGCTTATAACGACCCTGATAATGATCGGTAGTAACAATGATTATATCAATAATGGTTGAAAAGGTGAACTTGTATTAAATTAATTTCAAACTGATTGTTTCCAAAATAGAAACAATTGTAATATGAAACTATCAATTGTCAATACAAATGGTAATATTGTCATTTCAGGAAGTCATCATTTCTTTTCCAATCTTTTACGATTACTTTTGAAAATCAATTGAAAAACGGTTAACAGAATGGAATAGAGTCTGAAATTGATTATTATTAAGCAAAGTTTTCATGATAACATTTCATCCAATTTTTGTTTTAATAATAGACTGGAAAGATTGAAGTTGACCATAAAAATGAAAGGTAATGCAATTTCAGTTAAATGGTATTAGCTTTGCTTGAATAATTTTTCATTTCAGGTTGAATTAAAATTTGATAAGCGATTGATTTCAAGCTATTAACTTCTCCAATAATCAATTGTTGAAATTTGGTTGACCATGAATTACGGTGAAACTCGGAAAAGAAGAAAAATCATTTGAAATGAATCGCTTGAAAAAATACTTGTTGATTGTTGATGTCGTTTCTAATGTTCATTATTTTACCCATGTTTAGTGCCTCTTCTTGAATCAAAATAAATGAAATAATCAATAGTTGAATCATTTGTGTCTCTAAATTAACATTAGTAATTCAATTTTGCAAGTCAATTTTCATTATTGTCTATCTTGTTTACATGGAGATGAAAGTTTCTTATTTTCAGTTGAAATGTTTTGCTTTTTTTGCCTTCCCATGTTTGGTTGGTTAGTAACTGAAGTTACACATTGACTCAAGTAACTGGTTATATTTGATCAAGTCAACGGTGGTTAATTGATTGTAGAGCAGAGCATTAAATGCTTACTGTAATTGACCAAAGTATTTCCCTGTAGCTTTGAAAGACTGAAATAGTGTATATGAGAATGAACCATAAAAAAAGAGTTACTCTAATCAAATGGTAATGAAGACAATAAATTATTTGATTGGGTAAAAAAGGTGATAACTTGTGAACATGTTGAACATGAGTTTCTCAGTGATTCAACATTTGATTATGTTGAAACAAATAAAAAAATCATTAAATTATTGCTTCCAATGATTTGAATATTTAACTGAAATGGTTGCTCATTTAATAACGAGTTATACAACAAGTTTTTTGCGTGCAAAAAATAGCATTACTGAAATAACTCGAAACAAATTAATGGAAACAGTTTTCATGCTTTTACATACAATATTTGCTGAGAGTTACTTTAAAAGGTGAGATTATCAGTTGCCAGTGTTATCCTTAAACTGAATAATTGGACAAGTGATAGGATAAATGAGCAACTTGAGATGACCCTAGTAACAGAGTTTCATCAAAATTGGTTTTTGTCAAGTATCAACTGAATCAGGCAAACAAGCAGTGAAATAAATATCTCAAAGAATAAGCCCGGAAGAGGTAAACAATTATCTTTTGTTTTGTTGTTTCACTTGTTCAAGTTGATCAACTTTTTCATTTGCTTTTTTGTTCATCATCAGCAAGTTGAAAGAGGTTGAAAAATTTAATAAAAAAACTAAAGATGAAGGTGATCATGTCAAAGTAAATGTTTAAAATGGTATAATATGATGAACACTAAAGTGAAAAAGTCATCAAGATGAGTTGACAGATGATCAACAAGATTATTATCAGAATCCTTGAGGTAGATTGAAATATAAAAGGCAAACAAAGTTCAACAAAGTGATTGCCTCAAATTGATTGGTTGATTATTATAAATTATAATGAATGGACTCTACACTTGTATGAGTGATGATAACTTTTTTTATTGATAAGAGTGTTTACGATTTTAAACACAAATCCAAAAAGTAAAGTTAGATTGTCTTTAAGAAGATTAATCATTTCAAATTGGACAAAAGATATCATCACAATTAGAGGATCAGATAAATGAAATGTATAGTTACCTGTATGAATGCCTATACGTAATTGAAGAGTTTCATCGGGCCTGTGATGGATTTTAAATGTTTTAACAGAATCCAACAATTCCAGAGCCATGGAAGCAATTTCGGAGGCATGTTTATCACCATTTCGGATGGGTAAACCACTAACTACCATGTAAGCATCACCTATTGTTTCCACTTTGTAAACATCGTAATTAGTGATTATGGAATCAAACAGAGTATACAAATCATTGAGAAAATTTACAACTTCCATTGGTGTTGATTCAGCTGACATTGCAGTAAAACCGACAATGTCACTGAAAAATATGGTAACCGCGTCAAATGATTCAGGACAGACACTTTCACCTCTAACTAATTGAGCAGCAACTGATTTAGGTAACATCCTATCTAATAGTGATTCAGTTTTCTTCTTTTCTTCAGCTAATTGTTCAGTTCTTTCTTCTACCAATTCTTCCAAATTATTGGCATATTTTTCCATCATTGCCATCATATTGTCCATAATGTTTGCTTTGAGGCCAACACGCATCTTTTTAAGACGAGTACGGATTGTACGAAAATCTGGCCTTAAATCAGGATATTCAGACCAACAATCTTTCATCGTATTAATAATATACTCTTGACATTGTAAAATTACTAGACTAGGCCTGAAGGGTAAATCATCTGGTCCAGTTGGTTGTTGGGTTAATTTGGCAATGATATCACTCGGTGTTAGTTTGTTTTCCTCTGAATTAAGGTTAAATGGACCTTCTCGAACAATAATTTCGTGTAAAATAATTGCAAAAGCATAAACATCAGCTTTCTGTGTTCCCTTTACTTGAGGCTCTCTTAGTAACTCTGGTGCTGTATATAATAAACTACGATAATAGTTGTCTGAGTTAACCATTGAGCCTTGATCAGCTGATTTTCGTAGCTGGTGTAAACCAAAATCTGTCACTTGAAGTACCCAGCGAGATGTTATCAGACAATTCGTAGATTTCAAATTACCGTGAACTTTGATATCTGATTCGTGGAGGTAAATCATGGCTGAAATAAGGTCAAACACAAGAGAGGCAATAAACATACAATCTAATTTGAAATTGGGATTTTCAAGAATATCTTGTAAGCTTCCTTTGGCACAATATTCTGTCACAATATAAACACAATTGGGTTCTATGTAAGCACCAATGAAAGGATTAATCTTATCGTGGTGAATTTCTTTCAATAATTTCATCTCCTTTTTTATCTCGCGTGGTAAGTCAATTGATTTACGACTGAACCTTAACTCCTTCACAGCGACAATTGTTCCTCGATAGATTGCAGTCTGAGTATACGCTTGATGAAAAAGCCTTGATTCACCAGATACAACCGAACCAAGAGACGCTCGAGATGTGGATAGAGGACTTGATTCGTTGTAATATAAATTTAATTCACGTAACTGAATCTTCCAAAGTAAACCAGCAATTTCTTGCTCATACTTCCAATTTCGATAAGTTACTGCAGTGATCAGAAATGTTGTAATAAATAGACCAGCAAGTATTCCAGCAATTATCTCTCGCTGATTATTTTCCGGCCCTAAACACTTAGACCCGTCAAACCCGCATGGTGGCTCATCAACAGGTGGTTTACCAGAAACCCAAGCAATTGCTTTATCTAACCGAAAGATTGTTTCATTGGTTGTTTCATCGTACTCAAATGAGCCAACTGGAAGCATAAGATGATGAAAAGTTATGTTTCGAATGCCAGTCAAATTTACAACGGAATCGGCCTGAAGAAGGGATAATACTGTATAGTTACCCTCAACATCACCATTTTCATCAATCAACATCCATGTTCCAGTAACCGATTGATATCTTTTTCTTCCAATTATTCTTTTAATCACTTCGGTTCCATTTCTGGGACACACTTTTTCAGCTAACATGGAGGCTACTGCTTCAGCGTACAACATGACAGCATCATAAAGATAAGAGGCAAAAATGGTGATGTGTTTCTTCATGTTAAGTCCGTCGAAAGGTCTAGGAAAATTGAAAGGCGGTTGTCCATTATAGAAGCGGACTTTGTCCTCAAAATCGGAATAGTCTTGGCCACGAGGAGGAGAGGGGACAATTACTAGGAGAGATCGGGCCGCTTCCAAAGTTGCTCTAACATCATCTTTATTCATCTCACTTCGCCAGATATATTTATAGGAATGACTTTCTGAATAAGATTCAAAGTCAACATAGATAATCATGTATTCACCATTTTCGAGTAGATTTTTTATTCTCAAGACAAGAAGCATTTTAATGAGATCTCGGATGCCACCTAGAAAGACATAAATACGGGTACTTTTATGGGTTTCCTCGATTATGGAGAGAAATGGATTCTGGCAACAAGGTCTTTTATCTTCACAGCAGGAAAAAAAATTTTCAAAAGGCCTTTCAGAATTTATAGTGAAATCTACAGATGATGCACGACGAGCTAAACTTTTAGCGACAATAGTGTACTGAGGTGTATTTTCATAAATGATGGAAAATTTCATCCATTTGTAATAACCTAGGAGAGCTATCACAGATCGAATTACTTGGGTATCTGGTGGATAAGTTCGTGCAAAAGTTGAATAAAAATCTTTCCTGGAGACTTTAGAGTCAGCACATTTATAGCTGATCATTGGAAGTTTTAGAGAAGCTGCAATTGTTGCTTCAACATCGCATGAATCTTCTGGGCCGATAAAACCAATCACACCTTTAGACCATTGGTAAAGCATGGCTGCCGTACTTTGTAACGATTCTCCTAAAGTATCATTATAAATAAATTCGAGTCGTGTTCCATTGAGAAAGGTTGAATTTGAATTAATTTTTTCAATGGCGTATGTAATGGCTCCAGAAATAACCAGTCCTTGACGTTTGGGATTTGCTCTGCCATAGATGTTAGTTAGGTATCCAATTTTAAGGACTGGTCCCACGGAACAATCAGTTTTCCAATCGAAACTCAGATTAGCTGGGCAACTATCGTTGGGCGATACACCGTTTAAAACAGCTCCTAAAGAATAAGGTGAAAAGGAAGATGACGATGGTGGTGACGATGAAGGTGAAGGTAAAGAGTGAGAGTTAGATGGTTCAGATGGCTGTAAAGATGATGCCGATGAACTAAATGATGAAGATGGTAATGAAGATGAGGACAATAGGGCCGATCGTTGATGGTACAAGGAGTTGACATCATTATTATTAATTGGTTGATGAGGAATAAGATTGTTGTTTGATCCAAATCTATTGGAAACTGTGATGGTTGATTGAACCGCTGGGAAATTTGTTAAGAAAAAAAGGAACAAGGTTAAGTTAGCAATAAGTAACCTGTTGTTAATTGCCTTCATTAAGTATCCATGGTTAAAGGCTGATTTCGAGTAATAGCGATTGGAAATTAACTTTGCTTGGTTTAGATAAAAAAAGTCTTGTGAAGTTTGTAGTTTTCTTGAGTTGGTACATGAGGTGGCGGGAATGGTATTTACTACAGTAATGGCAGCTACAAGTCGATTTGATGAATTGCAACTTTTTTTCTGTTGACCGACGACAACGGAAACAACAGGGTTTGACAGCGGTTTTCTTTCTGTCAGGGCAGTTTCTTGAATTGAAGCAAAATTGCTTCTCATTGAAAACGTATTTGTTGATTCTGTTGAGGTTGTGGTTGCTAATGCTGTTGAAGATAACTCTGTTGATTCTGTTTTCAATGATACTGTGGAACTCACTTGTTGATTGTGATTTAAGTTTGCTGTTGGTTGGACACAGTTTGATACAATGGGTCCAGTAGTTGTAATCATCACTGATGACTGTTGATACTGTTGAGCTGGAATTAGTGAGAAAAGTTCCGGGGATAAGGTTGATTGAGTTGTCGTGAGGGCAAACATTTAAAGGCATCTTGAATTAGGTGAGTTATTAAATGAGGCAGAGGTGATGGTGGTGTTGATACCAATAGAACTTGTTGAAAGTATGATTAAGATGCTGATAAAACTAAAAATATAGTGACGCGTTGTCAAACTGGTGTTGATTTGTTGAATATTAAACTTATAATAGTCGAAGATGGTAAATTCGACGTAATTAACATTGGACACTTTGAGATGACCATTTGAAAGATATGAAACTATCAATGATGATGCACTTATGGGGTGAACCACTATCATTAAATTCCGAGGATGAATCGTTCAGATTGAGTTTGAAGTGAAGATTACGAGAAAAAGACAAAGGCAGAAAGAGTATAAGAGAGAAAAAAAGGAAATAAATAACTATGATGAAAAGTTGAAAAGAGAAAATGAAAAGGTAACCCAAAGATGATAAATATCCATTAGTAAATCATGATAATGTTTGATAAGAGCTGAAAGAAGAACAAAATGATGTGTGATGATAAGCAAATAAACTGTTGATTTTCACACACTAAAATATACAGTATGAAACAACAGCATAAACAAAAGGCACTAACAAAAATAACAACAGCAGCAAATGTTGCAAAAAATGGGTAACCAAATGAACAAGATGAGGTAGTTGGAAGAGGATTAAATAATATTTATGCCAAAACAAATTGAAGATGAGGAAAGGTTGATCACAGAAGAATATATATTAACAGGTAAACAATCAAATAACCACAATGAAACATAAATACACAGGTAAGTACTTGATTGTGAAGGAAAAAAGCGAAGAGCTGAAGGGAAAAAAAGAGAGGAGAAGAAAAAGTTGAATCTCAAAAACTTCTTCTCTCGTTCATGTGATATAAAAAAAGAGAAGCAGAAGACAAAAAAAGAAAGAGAGAGTTGGGGGAGGAATCAGGAAGAGAGTGAGAATGAGAGAGATAGCAAACTAAAGGGGGTGAAAGAAAGGAAAGTGAGAAGAGAAAGCTTAAGGAGCGTTTCGTAAATGAAGTTTGTCACTCTGTCTTTCTTTCTTTCTCTTATTTCGTCTTATGCTATAAATTTGAACTTTTGTTTCAAGGTTTGAGAAAATTGAATTGAAAACTGTAATAAGTTTGTTTCAAGTTTTCACTTCAACATTATCAATTAATTAGATTATTCTCAGCTCTTCATCTTTCCATTGTGCTATTTCAACCACAAATTAACTGAATGTCTAATTATTCCGTTCAATAAATGTGATTTAATTCATTATTCTCAATTATGATTCTCGCGCTCATCTCCATTTTGTTTTTTTACCAACTCATTTTAAAGACATTTTTACCTTCTCTTTTGCTTTCTTTAACTGTTAGATTTTTTTCTCTTTCTCTTTTTTCCTTCTCACCATCATACCTTAATTCAGCTTGTTCTAATCAAAGTGTCTCATACAGATAGATTCATGCTAATCTCTTGAACCAACCAACAAGTAATCTCAATTCATCAAGCCATTCAATGTTGTAAATGTAAGGTATAAATTCAATGTCGAGATGATATACACATGATTCACTCTATTAATTGCTACCGGTTAACTTCAGGGACAAACTGATAACTGTTGGCTTACCAAATTGTTATTAAACCGATTAACATAATGTTGTAAACACAGTAATGCATTTACATCTTGTACCTGTTATTACCTAACTTCAATCATGGATGGATCACCTGTTGAAATCATGATCAATGAACTAAGATGTGAGTTGTTGTTTTTTATTTTTAACCAAATATCTATCCAATATTTGATCAAATTGAAACTTCAACATTTAATTTATTCCTATTGATCTCGTTTTACTATTTACATTTTCACCCAATCAATCAAATAATGTTATCAGGAAAGTGCAATTATCTACTTTTACTAAACTGAATGAACGTTCAACAGTTTAACGTTTTTCAACCAATCAGAAGGCAATCACATTTAACCGTTATTGTATGCTATCAAAAAAGTTAATCAGTGTTACTGTAAACAAAGGAATCTTTCTCAATAACCCTAATCATCATCATCATAATCATATCAATTTACCGATTGCTCAATAGATTCAATCATCTAACTGCCAATTTGATAGTTATTAAATAGGAGAACAGTGTCTATCCCTGTAATGAGTGAATTTCCTTCAATCCTCGATATAATTTAAATTCTGATTCAAACAATTTACCAGCCACCAAACCTATCAATTGTTCTGCATTCTCCAATTTTCAACGCAAATTTAAATTTAGCTCTTGCTTGACACACATTTACTCATCTAACCAGTCTGTTGAGTCAAGTGTCTCAAGGACTCGATAAACTAAGCTGGTTATTGGTTAACTTGAATTTGGAATGTTCATTATTTTAACTCTAACATTTTAAGAAATTACATGTATCTCATGGGCTAAAGAACGATTCAAATTTAGTACCAAAAAATGTCCCAGTCCAGCTCTGTGAGATGTCTACACATGCGACTTAGGCTAAGTCAGTTTACTAGACTCTGGTAACACAGGCCTGTAAATAGTCTTGAAAAAGTTAAAATGTTTCAGTCAGCTTGGAGTCAAGCTTTAGTGCACTGGTTTGCATTAGCTCACTAACTAATAACTGATTCATTATTTTGATTAAAATTGATTAACCAACAGATATTAATTTATTTTTTTGTCTTCTCATCTTATCACGTTAACTCAATTGTAATGGAAGGGTAAGTTTATGTCTCTTAGTTTGATCTTTTCTACTTCAACTTTTTAAGTTTCTCTTTCTTTGTTTACTTTCAACTTATTCTTTTGTTCTTTTCTCTTCTCTTTTTTAGAGCTTCTGCCACTCCGGATATTTCCAATCTCAGTCAGGGTCAGTTATATCGACTGGCTATTATGACCATGATGAATAGATCTGACTGTTGCAGCATTAAAGATGAATTGAGAACGATGCTTCAATGCGACACACATGAACTACCAGAAGATCTGATTGAATCTGCAATGGCGGACTGGAATAAACTGTTTGAAACCGTTATGGCTAACCAAAATAAACCAAATTATAAGCCAATTGGTAAACCAGCCAGAAAAAAGAGACGAAATGAGTAACATCCTGATCTCGTTTTAAATTCGTCTAACAATCGGATGTTATGTGACAAACCTTTGATTACTTGAAGATACAAATTACTCTTTGTCTTTTATTTTCATATCAAATTACATATAATTAATAAATTAAAATGTAAAGGATGCAGCTCTTTCACTTACTTTTACGTCTCGGTGCTAGTCACATCAAACTTTTACTAATTTACAGATATATTTTAAAATGTTGATCAACCAACTTCCATTGCTATTTTCAATTTTAATTTCAATTTCAATATTCCCGGTTCTAACTAGACGTAAATCTAGTATTGACTACACGGAAATCAAACCAGGACAATATCCTTATCTTATGTTTTTTGATGCAAAGGTATCATTTTCAGGAGTTAGCGTCACTGGTGTTGGTATTTTAGTCTCCGATAGAACTATTCTGACTGATGGGTTAACTGGTGAGGCGTAAGTAATTACTACTTAACCTTTAATATCAAACATTGAATCGCTAAAATCACCAAATCGCAATCATAAATCTTTGTTTTCGTTGGATTGAGATTGAGTCAATGTCAATCCAATAACAACAATCAAACTTTTCAAACCAATTACTAAAAAATCGTTAACTTTAAATGTTTCACTATTGTTTCTTCAGAGTAAAGAATAAGCCGACCTTTGCTTATTCAGCATACAGTGGTAAGTCAAACACCACAAATCTATCGTTGAGGTATCTCATTGACTCAGTTGGAGGTAATATATTTCATAAGCCATCCTATGACATAGAAGGAAATCCTTACTTTCTTAATTATAGTGTTGTAGCAGTGATTCTTAAAGACCCTGTAGTATTTGAAGACGGATTTCATCCAATCCAAATCCCTTTTTATTCAACTCTCGAGGAAACTGATGCCGTCCATGTAGGTTTATCAATCGCAACTGGAAATTTGTATCATTCCAAGATACGCATGAAAAAATGGAAAATCTGCATACAACATTACCAAAGTGTTAACCATCTTGCACCTCCACAATATTTCTGGCCGGACACATACAGGACAATGATTTGCACATCCGTGATGCCCCGTGTCGAGGATTCGATTCCCCCCAATCCCATAGTTCAAGGTCCGTTTATTGCGAAAGGGATAACACCTAAAGACGATCGCCTTCTTGGTATTCACTCTTTTTTTTATTATTTAAAAAATAAGACTCGCATAATAATTGGACCAGATATAGTGCTACTCAGAAATCATGTTATAAACCTTTCTAATAAAACGTTAAAGTAGGAAATTTAAATTCCGTTTCTTGTTGATTTGGTAACAACTACAAAAAAATCACATTTCAAGGTTAAAATTGTTAAATTTGAAGATATTTATAGTTAATTCATTTATTAAAATAATCACAATATTTATAGGATTTTTTTTTATTTTCATTATTCACAATTAAAATCTAAAATTAATAAAGAGCGAAGATGAAACAGAACAATATGCGTTTGTTTTGCTGATGTTTACAGTGAAATGAATTGGTAACGAACAAAAGAGTTAACATTAACATAAACAATCAATCGATGGAGACAATTTATAACAATTGAATCCGGAAGTTTTGTGTTTCAATTACAATAATTTACAAGTTTAGTCAGTCAGGTGAGAAGGAAATAAACAATCAAAAAATAATAACAAATAAACACTGTCAACTTGGCTGTCCATGGGTTTGAAAAAATATTTCAAAATTAGTAATCTTCAATAATCATCAATGATTGTTCCAAATGAACATAATCAGTTTAATGGAAGGATGATGATGGAGTTGATGAAAAGTGAAAGTATGGGTGAAATGGTCCACTAAGCAATTATTCACGAACAGTCAATCCAATCAACCATGGCTGATCGGTTTTTGATGGTGATCTTGATGATCTCAATTAAACAGCTCTTAACTTGCTTTCTTTGCTAATTTAATTAGATTGTTTCATTTAATTGGCCATCATTGTTGTTTTTCTTCAAATTAGCTAGTTTACTTCTTATGACGAAGGTATCTGAGTGAATAATGATTTCCATAACCAGCTAAGTCACCGCCATAACCATAGCCATCATGATTATCAGCTGATGAACCCCAACCAGATTCATGTTGGTGAGAAGGTTCATAGTGTGACTGTCCATGATGTGAAGGTTCATGATGGTATGATGGGTAATGATCAACTTCTTTGTGTTTGTAAGAATGAACTGTTGAAAACAGAAGATTCAAATTTACTATCTGATAAAATTTTTCAATATTTCATTTTCTTACCTGGAACATGTTTAACTTCATGAGACCAACCATCGTGACCATAATCAGCTTCATGGTGAGCATCATGGTGAGCAGGAGCATGATGGATTTTGTCATAACCATCGTGACCACCATGGCCATGTTTAAGTTCATGTTTGTATGAACCGTGGTTGAAATGAGGAGCAACGGAACCAGATTTAACTACACTGTGACTGTATCCATGTGCATCGGGTCCATTGTAAATTGCTGCGGCAGAGTCTTTGTTAGAAGTACCTGGTTCATTAGTCTTGATCTTAGCTCTGAATCCATGACCATCAGCTACATATTCAACAATTCTCAATCTACCATCGGAATCCCGGATACCATATGAGCCCCATTTGTTTCCCCAGCCATCACCAGATTCTTGACGGTAGTTTTTGGCTCCCCAAGGATCGACAATATCATAACCGAATTCGTAGTTGCCCCAAGCCTGCGAATAATTCAAAACAAAAGAATTAAAAGAGTTCAAAGAAATAAATGAAAATAACTTACATCTTGTTTTCTGTGAGTATTACTGTGACCTCCATGGCCAGTAGCATGAGCTACAACAGCGAGAACGCCAAAACATAAAATAGCCTGCGAGAGAAACATAAACAGTTAGAGGAATTGGTATCCATGAACAAACAGATTTTATACCTTGAAAATTATTCCGCACATGATTATTGTTTTGAAACTTTATCAAATTCTCGAAACTAAGAGAAAAGTAAAAAGTTTTTGTAGACTTGAGTGTTGTTTAGGATTTGATGATTTGACTGAGGTTGTTTGATTGACTGATGATTTGAACCAAAATCGATCTCTTTTATACGAAATGACAAGTGAAAGTTTTTCGCTCTCACTCGAACATTGTACATTCATTTTCACGTTCACCTTTTTCATTATTATTATTTTTCACTCCCTCAGGTCATTATTGACTGGTGATTATTAGCCATAAAGGTAAAGGTTAACACACACAAAATAATGTAAGAAGGTGGTGGGGGTGGTTAGTATATTAAAACATAATTTTACCACTAATAACAATCTTCAAAACAAAAGGTAAACTCGAGTAAAGACCACTAAAGTGTATAATCACTATCAATGTTATCAAGTCTATCAAATGGTTGGAGGAAGGAAACTCCTCATCAACAGTAAATAACAATATTAGAAGGAGTAATGAAAGTCAACAACAATGCAATTAAAAAATGACAACCTTTTTTTCGCTCTCAAACTTAAGCCATCTTTGATTCTGGACTCATACTTAGATCCGGTATCTTAATCCTTTTTTGCATTGAATCTTGCTTTGCATTTATAAAACGGTGAACATGGTAACTAACTTGTACAGACTAACACTTTAATAAGCATGTTTTAACAATCTATAATTACATCTAAATATACAATTATTGGTCAACAATTGTAATTGTATTTCTTTCCAATCAATATGTTGTTCCAAATTTTTCATTCGTTTTCTTCTCTTGAATTAGAAACCAGGCTTTTGCTTAATATTTCTTTGTACTGTACATTAATGGTTAAAAACTGCGAGAATTGCCACCAAATGGAACGGAAAACCTCGGATTTGGACATTATTATTGGATAATATGGACACAAATTGACATTTATTGGCTAATTCGAACTTATTGATGGATTACGAGTTTTATCAAAGCATTTACGATTGTAATTACTGAGTTTGCTACTGTACTTGTTATCGCTATTTAATACATGGTTTATGTTCCTTCTGGTTGATCTCAATTTTCATGTTCACTGGTCAAATAATAATGTAATAATTCATTTATATTATTTTTCAACTTAAATGACGCTCTTTAATATGGTTAATTAATCTCTCTTTTTCTTACTCTCTCATTTGACAGACTGTAAGCTAATTGAAACATTATCGCAATTGGCTGTTGGACATCGTGTTGATATCTTTTAGCAAGTTAATTAGTGCTGTCCATGTTATGACCTAACTTTACCTTTTGTTTATCGGTCAGCTTGGTTACCTTTTAATTTTGGATGTAATTTTTTCACAAATTATAGTGTTAATTAGATTTCTGTTTGACATTCATTCATGATGTTAACCTGTCAATTGTTGGCCTTTACAGGGTCTATTGATTGAAAGATAGAGCAATATTACATGTGTTTTGAAACATGAAAAAAGCTATTCAAGAATGTTGCTTCGTCAACCGTTAATCAACACTTTGTTTACTTGTTAAACTAATGATCAAACCTGTTGTCATTGTTCTGCCGCTATGAGAAAAAATGTCATGTATTATTCTGGCTTGGTAAATTAGCGAACAACTTTGGCTTAATTAATAGAAATCATCTCAAATTGTGGATCCATTTTCCCATGTTTAACGCTCTTAATTGTATACCTTTTCATGGCCAAGTCAACAATCAAAACTAAAAACAAAATGCCTGCTAATTGTGGTTTTTGGTGAGAAATTTTCGATTCACAATTAGAAAGTAAACAATTATTAATCATAATATAACCTCTAACAGGCTATTTAAAGTGTTGGAAATTCATTTGAGATTGGAGTTTCATCTTGGCCAGACATTACAAGTCCAAGCACATTGGAATCAATTGGACTTATTTGCATGATGAAATATAATAATAAAAACGATTAAAGTGAAATTAAACTTCAACCTGAATTGAAAAATCAAGTTTACTCGCAATTAACTTTGCACAGAGTTTGATTGATTGAAACCATTGACAATAAATTACTAATAAAAGTTCCGGTTCATTGACAATTAATGATAATCCTGACGATTGTTAAATTAAGTTATTTCAAAGTTAACAATTTAATAAATGCAACTTGATGTAAACTGAACCAAAACGCAATCAAAAATTGGCCAAACTCGCGTAAACCTTATTTTGGTTCAATCAGAGGCTAAATCATTTTATCCATATTAATTGAATCCAAACTGACTGCCAGCAATCAGCGAACCTTTGATTGAAATACACTCCAATTAACATGAAAGTTGTCTTAATTTGTGTAATTAAAACTGTAAACCATTTTTTTTTGTTTTACCAGCGAAAGTGAATGTAAACAAAAATATTATGCGATTACCAACTTGAAAATTTGATATTTAGTTAAAATCAACAATTGTTTAAGTGAACAATTGACCAAATATTAAAGTTTAATTGGAGACTTTAAATCAATCATTTTTGATCGTAAGATGTCAACTGGACAATTAAAGTAATCAAATTTCATTAAAAAATATGTTACCTTTAAAAATGAATTTACCCATTTCTATGAGCTTTTATTCACTTTAAAATAGGAATAGGTTGATATATTGATTTTATTGTTGTAAGCTATTCTTTGATCATTTACAATTTAAACTTGTTTTAATGTTAAAATCATTTCTGTTTGTTGTTGATTTGGCAAATTTTTTACCTCAACAGAAAATTGAACCAATTTTTGATTAATAAAGTTAATCAGTTGAAGGACCATGAAAATGTTTGACCGAAAAGATCAGTGAAGCTTCAACAGTTAACAACAGCAATTTATGAATTGGACTACCACTTCTACCACTTTTGCTTTCCATTATTTTTTGCGGTCAAAACATTTTTTTACTGATTTCATAATTAATCAACTTGATAATAATGCCAATGATCAACTTATTTCACTTTGAATAATTGATTAAGTCTAATCAGTAGACGGTGATGCTGATGGTTGATAGACTAACAAGGAAAGACTTATTGTTTCACAATATTGATAACAATTATTGGACAATTTAGATAACAAAAATATGATTTGAGTTCAGCGCTCGTTTATTTCGGGTGAGCGCCATTGAAATGCAGCTGTTTTAATTTGCTTTTTTAGTCTAGTTAAGCCTATCTTAACAAGTGATCAATAAACTGTTTTTATTTACATATTTGTTTACATATTTGTTAATAGTGTTTAATTTATTAGTGCATAATTATGCTTTGATTAATAAATATGATTACATGTATTTCAGTTAACTATTATCTAAATTGTTATTGTTATTTTTATTTTACTAGCAATTATTTTGTTAAGCTAAGGGTGATTTTTTTGGGCTTGTTGATTAACCAAATCAGATTAACTCCACTTGTCTTCATATTCACTTGATGTCAGTATGATTATTGATACTTTTTGTTTTTAGGTTCAATTTTTGGACTATTTCTCGATAATTTTGGCCATTTTGTTGAAAGTTAATTTGTGATTATTAAGGTAATTGGTGTTTTGTTGTACTTTTACCGTGTTTCATTAGATTAATAATAAAGTTCTCAAGGTTAAGTGGATTCTTTTCCATCAAAAGATAATCATTTTCTTGTTACCTTTATATTGCTTACTGAAAAGCTAAATAAACAAGTTGCATCAATAAAGGCATACTACTGTTCAAATTGAATTATGTGCACAATCATTCAAACCAATTTGGCCATTTAACGTCTAGTAGTAAAAATTCACTTTTGATAAACCTCAGCTGCATTCACAATATCTCTTTCAACGTTTAAAATCAATACAGATTCTGTTATGATCATCGGGATGAGTTTTGTGTAGTCGTTCATGCATTTTGATTTTTGAAAGCTTTTAGTTATCTTTTGATCGTTGAACAGAACTAGCCAAACCGTTCTACAAGTTAATTCGCTGTATGTAGTGTTGATAAATTCATATTGAATTTTTAATTGTTTCATTTAGAGTACTCGAATCGTTTTGTTTCTTCATCAGGCATTAAAAAGGTCATCATGAACTAGATTAAATAGTTATATTGACTTTAATTGTTATATTTGAAGCTTAAAGCCAATTTGCACATGTCTTTCCTTTGTATAAGCGTTTATTACACGCTGCATGGTTAGATAAACAAATGTTTCATCTTCAAAGGCAAATTATTTCTAGTTTTAGCTAATTATGTAATTTTCAAAATTTTCATGCTTCAGGTGATAGGATATTATGAACCACTGATTATGTTTCACCTGTTTTCTTTAGATGACCGAGGGTTCATTCGGAAACATATGTTCTCAAAATCTGCAACTGGTTGGAAATAAATGCCAAAGAAAATAATTTTTGGATCACATAATGAGAAACAATCAGACAGATTGAAATAAGAATGGACGTTTTAATTTTTGAATGATTCATCGTTGGGTCAGAATTTAAAGAGTTTGTTACAGTTTATAAAATGTAATGAGACAAAATATGGCACTTTTAGTAACGACTTATACTAAGCGTGGATAATCTTTCCTTGACTCCACGATGAAGACCATCAGGACTTTTATAAACCTTTTTACAATAAACCATGAGAGTGGCAAATGTTATGATCAGAAGAACGCCAAGAAGACCAATGTAATAAAGAAACGAAATTGGATTTTTGGCCATTAAAGTAGCTGCAAGAGCAGGATGAGCAGATTCACCGAGAACTCCAGGAATGAAAATAATTGGCGATATTTTCCCAGTAATAACAATGTGCTTCGATAGCATTCCATATGAAGCTGAAAATATTGGAGATATTCCTACACCTAAGAGCGTGAACCCAATCCAAATGCAGATTTGGTAGGTGTTTGCCCAAGGAACGCAAATAAAAACACCAATAATCATGAAAAGTGTATTCATTAGCAGTAATTTTACTTCTGATGTGACAAATGTCAGTGGAATGAAGATTAACCGATAAAAGGAGAAACAAGACCAGAAAACAGTGGCAAGTAAAACACCGGTCTTTTTATCCATATGAAGAGCAGATTTGACTGAAAATGAAGCTCCAAGAGAACCTAAGTAAAATATAAAAATCATTAATTGTAAGATCTCACATTTATGGATTTTATTACTAATATTATTAATACTTACCGATGACGGATTCTAAACTGTATGTAAGATGGCCAATGATTGCTAATAAAATGATTCCTACGTTGACTTTCCATGGAGCCCATTTTTGTTTTGTATCTGGGTTTATTTGCTTGTTGCTGATTTTATTTTGTAAGCTTCGCTCTTTAAAATAAATATAACCTAATGGCAAAGCGATGAACATTGATATTGCACCAATAATCATGAAGGCATATTGTGCCTTCACATCATCCGCAGTTGGTACGAAATTAATGGGTTTAATCGACAGATCTTTGGTTGTTTCGTTTGCTGGTGTTTGGGCATTTATCTCGTCTGGATCTGGCGTTAAGAATGGTCTACATATAACTGGAGTTATAAGTGAACCGATTCCCCATGACATGTGTAAAGCTTGAAGCCAGTTTGTACATTTATCCTTCCATGTGTCTGTAATCAGTGTATTACACACTAATTTTTTGAATACCGAAAAGAAGTTATTATTCACATATTTGTATGTTATGTTTAGGTGCTAAGAGTAATTAAGATCGATGGCTACTCACGAACGTCGGCGATACCGTGTGCTATACCAGCAATAAATAAAAAGCAAGCGACATACTCAAACTGTTTGAAGTTTGGAGCAGTTCCGAGAAAAATGCCAGAAATCAAATTACAAACACAAAGAACTAGAGATCGATTGAATTTTTGGCCAATTACCCCAGCTATTAAACAATGAGATTAATTTGCATGAGTAAATATTTCAATTGACATTGGACTTACCAAAAGCTGATCCAACAATGTGACCAGCACTTCGAACTGGAATCAAATATGAGACTTTGGCAAAACTAGCATTTAAACTGATTTCTAAATCAAGTAAACTTGAACCAAGAAGGGTTGTTGCTGATCCAAGGCAAAAAAAAGTAAAATAGACGAGAAAAGATTTAAATATTCTGTATCTGTTGTCACAAATGAAACGAGTGACTTTCATGGTAACTGTCTTGAAGTACCAAAGAGTTTCCTCGACTCATCAAACTGAATAACTTTAAAATACATTGTGACTAGTCAACCAGATTGACTTAATCCTTGTTATCTTTCATGTCAACCTCTAATCGATCTTTATTAACATCTTTTTTCCAGTTATCAACCGGTTTAGTAAAAATTTGAATCAAGTGATTAAAAAACACTTGATGTAAACATGTTCATTGTTAGCATGATACTCAAGATGAATGCAACCAATACCACAACAAACCAGTAAACTAGATAAAGCTATCCTCATACAATCATCAGTAATGGCGGCTCAAGAAAACATATCACTTCAACTGAATGACTTACTGAGAAACTGAAAACCTTACTTGCACTAATAAAATGTTCATCACATTTCAATCATTACACCTGTGAATGATATCCATCTTATACTGTGAAAATGACTGGCTATCTTGTAATACATATTAAATTAAACCCAAAATTGTGAACCTAAACAGACGAAAATTTTAAAATAAAATTCAGTGTTTATCAACAATGTAAATGCAATACAAAAATGCTCAGTTTATGTTATTTTGTGCTTTTTTCTTGTTATTCCTAGAAACTCTCGAAAAAAACTGAGTTTGCAAATTTACATTGATTTTCTTACGAGTTATCTCCTGAATGAAAACAGTTTTACGAAATCAGAGTGAAGGCTATTTTTCATACATCGCGCCATTGAAATGTAGTTGTTTTGATCTTCTTTTTTAGTCTAGTTAAGCTCATTTTAACAAGTGATCAATAAACTGTTTTTATTTACATATTTGTTAATAGTGTTTAATTTATTAGTGTATAATTATGCTTTGATCAATAAATATGATTACATGTATTTCAGTTAACTATTATCTAAATTGTTATTGTTATTTTTATTTTACTAGCAATTATTTTTGTAAGCTAAGGGTGATTTATTTTGGGCTTGTTGATTAACCAAATCAGATTAACTCCACTTGTCTTCATATTCACTTGTCAGTATGATTATTGATACTTTTTGTTTTTAGGTTCAATTTTTGGACTATTTCTCGATAATTTTGGCCATTTTGTTGAAAGTTAATTTGTGATTATTAAGGTAATTGGCGTTTTGTTGGACTTTTACCGTGTTTCATTAGATTAATAATAAAGTTCTCAAGGTTAAGTGGATTCTTTTTGAAGGTTCCATTCTTTATATCACAAGATAATCATCAATTTAATTTACTTGTTACCTTTATATTACTTGCTGAAAAGGGAACCATTTAAGTCAAATAAACAAGTTGTAGCAGTAAAGCGATAACCGAAAGTCCGATTCGATTATGGATGACCCAGTTCAAGTCGATTATAAGATTTAAACCAACAAATTACAGATTTACACTTGAACTTGAAACAATTATTAATAGTAAATGCGATGGATTCAGATTCGGAAAGATCAATACATCAATTAAAGAAAGTCATTCGATTTTATTTAGATTTAAATATATCTATATCGCTCACCAAATATGAGCTAGGACTGAGGATCTAAACTGCTTGATTTCAATTTTTGGCTATTCAAACTTCTGGAATAATGCTCTTTGACCCAAGATTTTCTGGCCATCATCTAATCCTCCAGAAATCGCTCAATCTTTAAAATTATCAAAAAGTTCATTGAATTAAACTTACCTGTCCTAATCAGGCTTTGATTTTCTTGACTTAACTCTTTCAAGTGTCTTTTCACAATAAAAATAGAAAACTTTAGTGAAAAAAGCTCAAAGATTATTGAATTTTGTTAGTATCCATATTTCATTGCGTTTGACGGTAATCTTGCAATGTTGAATGTCTATTACAATTCAAAAGTGGATCGTCCATTCAAATAGCATTCAGTGCTAAAAATAAATGATCTAGATATGGCTTTAGTCAATTTTCAATCTATTTTGATAATTGATTGCAACCTTTTATGGTAAGATATGACTTCAGATTTCAGGAAACTTGCTAATTGTTTCATACATTCAAAAAATTTTCAATGATTGATGATACTGAAATATTGAGTATTTTCGAGTTACTGCAATTTGATTTCTGTTCATTTATGCAACTATATTTTTATATTTAATCGTTTGTTGTTAAAATTAATCATTGAATCAAAATTTCGCCATATTTGGTTTGCAGATAATTATCAATCTTAAAATGAAACTATCCAAACAAATGAAGTACTTTGGTTATGAGAAAACAAACAATTGAGCATTTTACAAGAGTGAAATCTTCAACATCTATGTAATATCAATTTGTATGTGATGAATGGATCTTTTAAACATCAAGATTAGAATCCTCAGCAATATTGAAGTATTGGAGCAAATCAAATCATTGATTAAATATCTTTGCTGATGCTAATGTATTAATCTGGTAAGTAGAAAGTAAATCTTGTTTCTTTCAACCATTTTTACCTTGTGTTCAACCTTAGTTGCTTTCAGTTGTCATGATGAATATCCTTAAAGCTTTCTTTGTTATCACTTTAACTGTGTATTTTAATTGTTTACTTTCCAACGGTTTTTCAATTTTAAATTTACCAAATGAAGATTTAATACGACAGTCAAACGACTCCAATTTTAAGATATGGGCCGTTCTCGTTGCTGGATCAAATACATGGTCCAATTACCGACACCAGGCTGATGTTTGCCATGCTTACCAAGTGTTGATCAAACATGGAGTCCATCCTGACAACATCATCACCATGATGTACGATGATATCGCTCATAGTAAATCAAATCCAACACCTGGTGTAATCATCAACATTCCCGGTGGAGTCAATGTTTACAGTAATATTACCATTGACTATAAGCATTCAGATGTCAATAAAAATAACTTTATGGGTGTCTTGAAAGGTGATCCTTCATTGAAAGCTAAAGGTAAAAAAGTGTTGGCCTCTGGACCCAATGACCACGTTTTCGTGTATTTCTCTGACCATGGTGGAACTGGTGTCCTCTGTTTCCCTCGTAATGTTATCACTTCAGCTGAGCTTAATTCAACTCTTCAATGGATGAAAAATAATAATCGGTTCGCCGCTATGACTTTGTACATTGAAGCCTGTGAATCTGGTTCAATGTTTAAAAACATTTTACCCGAAGATGAATCCATATTTGCAGTAACAGCATCAAAACCTGATGAATCAAGTTATGCCATTTACTTTGATGAGGAAAGGGAAACTTATTTAGCCGATGAGTTTTCAATCAACTGGCTGATTGATTCGGACACGGAAAAGTCACTAGTCAATGAAACTATAGAGAAACAGTTCATAATCGTTCGATCAAAGACGAAACAATCAACACCCCAACAATTTGGTGATCACAATGTTCGTCGTTTATCCGTCAGTCAATTTCAAGGAGATGAAAATGCTGACCATAGTTTGTTCAATTCCATCCCTGACACGGTAACCGATTCAATTTCTAACATAAATGCACCCATTGAAAGTCTGCGACGATCAATCCTCAAAAGAACTGACCCAATAGAGAAAGCTGCCTTAACCGCTCATTTGGGTACAATTTTAGCTGGAAGAGATTATGTCAATACAACTATTCGGTCGATTATTGGTAAACTTTGCCAAAAAGGTTATTGTACCGATGTTGATGATATCATGGAAACTCGAGTACCTTTGACAAATCACCAAGCCTACTCTGAATTGGCATTACAGTTTCATAAGAGTTGTTTCAGTTTATCAACCCATAGACACACTCTTTCATATCTTTATGCTTTTGCAAACATAATTGAAGATTTGACAATTCGTGATAAAGATAAGCTTAACACTATTCCATTGGCATTAAAGCTAATCTGTAAACGTTATGTTGGAGATCATCGTTTCAAAGCAATAATCTGAGAAACTAAAATCTGTTAGCTCTTCAAGCTTGATTCAGTAATTTATCTATAATCTTTACAAACCCAAAAATTCAGAAAGAAGGGCTTGTATCAAGTTTTGAAAACTGGAACGAGTCTCTCAGCAACTGAATAACATTGAATTGGTTATTGATAAAATTGTTTAATAAATCGAAAATCTGTTACTTTCACTCAAAATGTAATTAATTATAGTTATTCTGAAGAATATTGCCAAGTTCAATTTGTATTTCAACCACAGGCTTTTAAATAAACTCAAAGATTAATATGATTTGTTGTAAGAATCAATCTTATTTAGCGAAAACCAAATTAGAGGAATCTGTTAATTAAAATGAGTAAATCTAAATGAAGGGGAGTTATAGATTTCTCATCGGATACAATTTAAATCAAACATTTGTTCCATTTGATTGTGGTTTATCTACATTAGTCCCATTAACAATTGCTGGTCTAATTGCAGTCGCAGGATCCGGAACTACCAAACCACTGAGCATATTTTGAAATTGATTTTCAAGTGCTTGTAAAGCCTTTAATGGGTTAAGCTCGGCGTCTTCAGGGACAGGAATTCGTTCAACAACTTGTCTCATGTTTTTGAACAATTGGTTCATTGATTCAAAGAAAGCATTGATTCGACTTTGTACAACAACCAAAGGGTTTCCTCCCGGTTGTGATGATTCTGGTGCCGTTTGGTAAGATCCATGGATTGACTTTGGAGCAGCTAAAGACAAGCAAAATTGATTAGCAAAGATGAATCAAGCTTTTATATTATGACTTACCTTCAATTGAATTGAAGAGATTGGGCCCAGCAGAAGATATCTTTTGTATTTGCGAGGTCAATTTTTCAAGATTTTCCCGATCACTGAATATTTTGGTGGCAATTCTTCTCAAATCATCGATCAAATCTTGCGGCGGTGGTGATGGCGATGATGATGGGAAACCAGTTGCGATGGTCATAAGTAAAGTTAAGACAATTAAACGAAATGCAATCATGATTGATAATAAATTTTCTCTCGTTTGATTCAATCAATCAATGTTATTGTTTTTGGCCAAAGATAAAACTGCAGTTGATTGGCATTTTGTTGCCTGTTAAGTAAACACAATTGATGCGGGCAAAAGCGGTGAATACAGGTTAACACCTGACTGTTTACAATGAATATTAACATTGTCTGGTGGTTTAAACCAACTATTTACTATGAAATAGGTTAATCATAGTACATTTGGTACATAGTATGAAAGTAGCTAGAGTAAGATGAAATGTAACATTTATCTTATCTGATCAGTTAAACTAGAAAAGTAATTAAATCAACATGAACTCAGTTAACATATCAATATATTTCGTAATGTTTGAATGAAATTTACGGAAATTTATTCTCAATAATATAATAACAGTTAAAAATATACAAAAAACATCACAATAATATGGTTGACATTTGATTTTTAAATGTCAAACAGCTATTGTTATTGAGTGTTATTGAAATATTATGAAAAAATTCAAGCAGCAAGTAATCTCCACGGGTTTAAAGTCGCAAACAGCAAATAACAGGATTTTAATTGTTAAAAGCAGTCATGATTTATGATTATGACTGAATATGCTGGGAAGTTAAAATTTGTAAAAAGTCAAGCCTATAAAAATTAAAATCAACTGATTGCCTCTGAATCATTTATCACAGATTTGTGTGAACGCTTGAAAGGTAGAATTGAGATTCCAAAAGGCCAAATAAGGCACTAAATTTGAGTAAAATTATTAGCATTTAGCTTCAGTATTTGGGAAATATTGCTGATTTACCAATTTACGTGAGTTGAATGAGTAACGATGATTGCGATGAATTCATTTACAATAGATAGAGGTAAGAAAGTAGCTTTGATTAAGCTTAGTGAAGACTAGTGATAGATTGTATTATCATTGATTTACAAAAAATCCTTCCTTAAAATTATGAGTCCAAATGATCCAATTAAAACAAGTATGAGATTAAAGTTAGGAAGTACATTGATTGATCCAGAAATAACTGAAATAAATTAAAAAGATGAGCGTTAATAAAGCAAAAAATTAGAGATTAAAAGTCCTTTAGATTTTATGATTGATCTAACCTGGTTTACAGACAGAGTAAGATGTTGATAATCTGACAACACCACCTTGACTATTTTTGTGCACAGATCCGTAATTTAATAAATTACCAAATTCCTCCTTAAGACGATATGCATTTGGACCTAAAAGTTAAAATGAAATGAATAAATAAATGAAATAAGTTTTTACATAACGAGTTGAAGAAAATTTTTTCTGCAATAATTTCACCTACCATAAAAATTTACACCTAAAGAAATACATTCACCGTCAAATACTAATTTGGTTTCTTGATTGTCCACCTTAATCAGCCAATCAGTCGTCTTTAATTGACTTCGCATATGATCCATGAACTTGGCAACGGTAAAGGTTGGGTTATAACTAATCATAAAGGTTTGATGTAAATGGAAATCAGGAAGAATGTTGGCACAGGCCATTTTAATGTCACTTCCATCTTTATGATAGATAATTAGTGATCGCCCAACAACCGATGCATTTCCAACCAAAGGAAGATTAACATCAGTTATAACTCTGCGTTTACCTCCAATGATTAGAGGACCGTTTCGACCCGATAAATCACCCAAAACACATCTTAATGGATTAGTTGGTGAACAATGCTGTTTATAAAGATCAGGAAATTTATTCGAATCTGTTTGATAAGGATTCCAAATATAACCTGAGGCAACACATCGAACTGACTCGACCATCTGAAAAGCATCTGCGCCAACTTGGTTAACAAAGACAGACCATCGATGTCCTCCAGTTACATTACGATTGAAATTTCCTTTGTGTTTTAGATTAACTTCAAGAAATGTGTCACTTGTAGAACCATCTTTGTATTCAAATTGTCGGAAACGTACAAAACCATTAACCAAGTGCTGGGGATCATCGAAAGTAGCTAAAGCAACAATTTCTCGAGCTTCACTTTTCCTAACTTCAGGCACAATACTTCCACAAACCCATCTTTCATCACGTAATGCTTTGTGAATGACAACTGATCGACCAATAATTGAATTTAACCCGAAAAGAGGTAAATTTGAATCCCAATAAGAGTGACGCCATGAATCTTTGCCTTGTAAAGTTCCAACTTTACCAGATAAATCTCCAATTTGATATTGATCTGAGCTTCCAACGCCTGGATAATGGGTTATATAGGAGTCAACTCCAAGAGGATTGAAATGACCATAAACTGAATCATCGCTACAAGGAAATTCACGATCTTCTGGGACTGATACTTCATGGACATGAAATCCTGAGGCTTGTTTATCGAGACCATGAAGCTCAATTTTTGTATGAGTTGCATCGAACGGGTTTACCTACAATCGACAAAAAAGAAGTCAATTAATTATTCCAAGTCTTTTGTAACAACTTTAGTCAAATGAAAGAAACCATTAATCAATTTGCTAATCAATATGCATTCATACTTTCAAAAGAGATCGTTCAACTTTTATTCATGCCGATTGATATTTAACAATTTTTTCTTGCCTCTAAATCAATTTTAAAGATAATCAAAATGGAAGAAAATTGATCAACAGATAATTTCAATACTTTTCATCGATTAAATTTCATAATAGCTTTGTTTAAACTCTTAAAATGGCTTTTTATGGAAACTATCAAGTTTTGAGTGAGCGTCTTATTGAACATAAAACATGCTAAATGAACTTTAATTGTTATTAAACCTTATGACGAAGAGGATAATGATTTGCTTATTGTGTTTGAGCGTTGGTGGATTAAATAAATGCTAAGCATATGATTGTTCAAATGTATCCAGTTATATTTGAAAGCGATCATTTAACTTTATCGTGCGCTTGTTGAATGAGAGAAACGTGTAAACATAAATCAACAACCTCGGTGATGAGTATTTCTAATTAGGTTCATAATTGTCGTGAAAAAGGTAAAAGAGTATAATGAATCAAACTATTGTTAAAACATCATTAAATAATTTACATGTTCAACATCAAAAATAGTGACGATAAATTACAATGCAAATAGTTAGTAGAAGTACCCAAAATGATAGAGCTTCAGAAGATTTTGTATTAGCTGAGTAAGGTTTTATGATAATCATTTCTGACAAGTGAATTTTATTCAATTGTAGTTAAAAGGAAGGTCGATTTTTTCCGTTTACCAAGAAAGTGAAAAAACCAGCAAATATTCCCGTCTTCTGAACCCAACCTTGATTGAAATGAAACCAAAACTAAATATAAATCATAATTTGCCTGGAAACTAAATTTACGAGATTTCAATGATAAACATAGATTAATTGATGGAATCTTACGATAAAATATAAAATTACACAGAAACACCTTTTATTAAGCTGCTCAAGTTGAAGCAAGCTTTAAAAACCAGTAGAAAATATAATTATGATGAACGAATTGAATGATTCAATAAATGAAAATAAAAAAAACAATAAATATGAGCAAAATTCCATTAATTGTTCAACATTGATTAGGAGAGGAAGGTTGTTGGAATTTATTCACAGAGTTTCAAAAGGAAGGAATTGAATCTATTATGAAAAACAATTTTTCCAAAGGCTGTTAAGACAAGGTTACTGATTAACATGGCAGACATGATCTTTAATAATTGGGTGGGATAAATGGATTAGAGTGTCTTAATGAATACGAATGATTTATTTGATAACTTGAAACGTTTAACTGTTTAAATAGTGAGACTTGAATCTTGTTGTAAAGTGTCCTTGTTTTGAAGATGATATGTTCTTGTCTAATAAGCATCACTAATCTTGTCTCGATTATTAAATAATTCAATTAAAGCTTGTTTTCTTGAGAAGGGAATAGTTGTTGGTGAGAGAAAATTCAAGTTTAATTGTTTTAGATTGAAGGAGTAAGTGTTAATGTTTTGAATTTTCAATTGGACAATTTATAGCTTCAAGGGATTCGTGAAGTTGCAATCAAAAGACGGAAATATTTGAGTTATTAGCTCGATAAAGATGTCGTCGTTTCTGCAAGTAAATCAATAGCAATCAAATGAAATCAATATTTGGATGAAAATTTGAAAAAAAGTGACTTCCTTGTGTTGGAAATTAGCATTAAACTCAAAGATGAAGAAAATAAACTTTATGAATTTAGGTTGAATCTACCAGAACTCAGTTTCATGTATTGAAAAAAGCTAACATAATGCAAATAAATTTAGTTTTGATGGAAAAGGTTATGTTATATTGAAACTAACATTTTGAGATTGACTCAATTGGTTTACAATAATGTTAGCCGAAAAATCTGAGCTGTAAATTAACCAGAACATTTAACTGCTCTTAATTTGACTGTCAAATGCATTGTTGATTGATGGTGAGCTATAAAAATGATTTTTTAAAAACTCTTGCCTTTCTATTCTTTGTATCGACTTGTTACTTTCAACTCTTAATAATTGTTAGTATTAATCTTATTTTGCGTACTCGTCTTCGTTCATTCATGCAAAGTTCATCAGAAAAGGGCTCAAATCATTTGATTCTGAAAGAGAAAGATACTTTTTCCCATCTATTTAATCCAAACTTATTTTATCACCACTTGAAATGATCACAATGTTATAATTGAGAGTAAGTTTCATGAAAAGTGATTGGTTTGTGAGGATGAATGATTTGAATGACCTGCCACAAGTCACAAGCATCACCAATTCATTTTAATTCACTATTCAGGTCACTTCATTTGGGCTGTTCAACTTTCTAATAAGTTAAATAATCATACGTAAGTATTTCAGTCAAAATCTAATTGAATAGCAACAATGATGCAAAAAAAGGTTGATCATAAGGTGATTGACTTAATGGAGAAGAAAAAAGATGACCACAAGTCAAAATTTAGGATGAACTTCGTAGGGGTTATTAGACATTTGCCCATTCTGCTAACAGTTGAATTTTGAAAAATTTTATACAGTCATATTGAACAATCATTAACACTTAATTGCTGTCAGTATCAGGAAATAAGTAAATAGGAAATGTTAATAATTATTGATATGTGATTATAAATTGATTCGAGTAAAAAAGAATGCTAATTATTAGCTTTGCTTACATGATGGAAAGTTATTGATCCTGATACTTTTGATTTATCTCCACCATATCTCCAAGATCTAACTGAAGCTGTCATTGGATGAAGCTTTTTAATTGGAGTACATGCCAGTCTGTTACCACGTTGTGACGGTCCGTTTTCATCATGAACGACAATGGATCTCCCAATAATCGAGTAAGGCCCGGATAAGGGGAGAAATGGATCAGTATAGAATAATTTGACCTGTTTAGAGCCACTATATCCAGCGATGGACAATTTTAACCCTGATTTGAAGACTAAATCACCAAGTTCACATCGGAAAGGGTTGTCAGGAGCGCAATTCGTGCTATAGAGCACATGCCCAACACCAAATGGATCGAAATGAGGCCCACTTGAGTTACATCTTTCTTTCCAACTGTAAAAATCAGCATCTGGTGGGTTTGTGTGAATATGCCATTTAAGGCCAGTGGTATCATTGTAGGTTCCATCTGAGTAACTGAGATCAGCAAACACTGTTGCTTCCGAAGTTGGCTGGTCAGCTTCTTGGCGAAAAATAATTCGACCTGCTATGGGAAAATAAAAAGTTGCAACTGCAGTAACAACTGGCCCTGGATATCCAATGGTAGCACAAATCCAATTGGATTCATCGATCTTGTGAATGACAAGAGACCTGCCGATAATTGAATGGCGACCAAATAAGGGTAAATTAAGATCCACATGAATTTGAGTCACATGGCCATTTTGATCATCAGCTAATACTCCATATTTACCACTCAAATCTCCAGCCTCATATTGATCTTGCGTTCCTTTTCCTGGTTTAGGAGCAGAGTTAGAATTGACTTTAAAAGGATTGTAAGAATCTCCAGTAACAAAATTTGAACACGCCGATGTTTTCTTAGATAAAACTGGACTTATTGGGAACGAATATATTTTATAAAAAAGACCACGGCCTTTTAGATTATCTAGCTTCACTGTCACAATGGTCGGGTCAGTGTGAAAAGCTTGACTGAATCCAATGTAACCTTTAACGCCATCCATATCAATCATTGCTTTTACTTCTTTCTTTTTAACTGGGGAAATTAATCCACAGCTTAACGGGCGAGAAGGATTGTTTTTTTCATAGATAACAATATAAGACGAACGTGTTGAGTCAAAGATGGATAGGGGAAGATTAGTATCAATAAACTTTTGTTTTGAGCTTTTATTATTGGTTTTATAGACAGTAATTTGACCATGTTTACGGGTTAAGTCACCTATCTTACAATTGCCATGATTTCTTTCGGCACACTGAGAGTCATCTGTGTTATCTGGATCGAGTAAAGTTGTCAAATAGTGACATTTAGAATCAGTGTTTGGTCTATTGTCGAGAATATCAGTAACTAATATTTTCCAGTCGTGTTGAGAGTTGACTCTAAATTCACTTCCAATGTAAAATAGATTGCTCATTATCACAGTATCGCCGAGTTCATTCTCACGAAACACAACAGTACCAGCAAAAGGTGAATAAAATTGCGCCTTAGCTGTTTTAGTGTCTGATTCATGTTGTATATTTGTGCAGCCATATCGTTTTCCATCAGAAATGATAATTGAAGATGACCAAATTGACTTACGTCCATGCAGGGACAAGTCACCATCAGTGAAAACTTGTCCACCTAGATTAACTGGCATAACTTGGATAGGTCCATGTTTGGTAGTCATGTTATACTCAAGTTTACCTAGGTTTTCTGGTCGACAAAGGGAACCCAGAAAATGAGGAAAGGACATTATAGCCCACTGATAGTCGGTAGAATGTTCTCTTAAACTCACTGGGAATAAATTTATAGCCACCGTAACCTCAGACTCATAAGATTCTTGTCTGAAAGTTATATTACCGCGGAGGCCGATCGCGTTGAATGGAGCAAACAAGGTAACATAGCCAGAAGCTGGTTGGATTAACCAGACTATCGAAATAAACACCGATAAAATAACCATTAACATGATGCACTAGCCTGTTATGAAATTCCTTGAAAATGATGAAGGTAAAATAACTATAATAAATTGAAAGTGTACTGATGAATGAATGTCAACATCGTTTCACTGTGGTTTAGTTTTCCATGTCGAAAATATTCAGAGATGATATTTTAAAAACTTTTTTGACAGACTCACAGATGATCAATAAAAGAGCAGTCAATTAAAAAATACTGAGTAATTTAGCATGGAAGTTCACGAGTCAAGTTGAAACAATTCAGGTGTCTATCGACTACCCGAATATAAAATATAGAATTGTTTGTGGAAACGATCTCAATAAACCTGTTTATTTGGTGATTTTCAAGGCGACACCAGGTCAGCGATGAAAACATTACCATGCTGCCATCTATAGATTTGCACTAGCACTATACTTAAACATTACAATTTTCGTTAAGCCGATAGCGCAGATGTACAGTAGTACAATATTAGTTTATTAGTTTTCGATATGACTGAAAAAAATGAGTCTCTGATTGCTCTCAAGCTAAGATATGAAAACGGAAAAGGTAAGGCTGGTTTTGCAGCAAACGCTAAATCTCTATCTCTACAAAGCTCAATGATGTATTGAAAAACTTTTTAATGATTTTGTTATTTTCATACCAAATTTGATCAAAATATTAAATAAGAATTTGGTAATTGAATATTAAAAAAGTTATACCAATTGAACATCTGAATTTATTCTTAAACTATGGTTTTAAGATGGTCCACCGTTTGGATCACAATTGGAATAATTTATTACAATTTGTAAAATATTTTTGATAGCGATATAATGAGACAAAATTTGGCACATTTAGTGACGACTAATGCTAAGATTTGATAATCTTTCCTTGACTCCACGCTGAAGACCATCAGGACTTTTATAAACCTTTTTACAATAAACCATGAGAGTGGCAAATGTTATGATCAGAAGAACGCCGAGAAGACCAATGTAATAAAGAAACGAAATTGGATTTTTGGCCATTAAAGTAGCTGCAAGAGCAGGATGAGCAGATTCACCGAGAACTCCAGGAATGAAAATAATTGGCGATATTTTCCCAGTAATAACAATGTGCTTCGATAGCATTCCATATGAAGCTGAAAACATTGGAGATATTCCTACACCTAAGAGAATGAACCCAATCCAAATGCAGATTTGGTAGGTGTTTGCCCAAGGAACGCAAATAAAAACACCAATAATCATGAAAAGTGTATTCATTAGCAGTAATTTTACTTCTGATGTGACAAATGTCAGTGGAATGAAGATTAACCGATAAAAGGAGAAACAAGACCAGAAAACAGTGGCAAGTAAAACACCGGTCTTTTTATCCATATGAAGAGCAGATTTGACTGAAAATGAAGCTCCAAGAGAACCTAAGTAAAATATAAAAATCATTATTTGTACGATCACAATTCAATTTAATAGACGGGACCGTTTAATATAATCGCTAATATTTACCAAGGACTGCCTCTAAACTGATTGTTAAATGACTTATGATCACTATTAAAACGATTCCTCCGTAAACTTTCCATGGAGCCCACTTTTGTTTCATATCGGTGTTTATTTGCTTAATGATGTTTTGGTTTTGTAAACTTCTTTCTTTCAAATATACATATCCTAACGGAAATGCGATAGTCATTGATATTGCACCGATAATCATGAAGGCATATTGTGCCTTCACGTCATTTGAAGTTGGTTTAATATTGATCAGCTCGAGCATTGGATCTAAATATGTTTCGTTTGTTGTTGCTTGCATAAGTATATCGTCCACTTCTGGTATTAAGAATGGTCGACATATAATTGGAGTGATTAGTGAACCGATTCCCCATGACATGTGTAAAGCTTGAAGCCAATTTGTACATAAATCTTTCCATGTGTCTACGATTAATGTATTACAAACTGTATTGTTAAATGGTCGAAGAATATGCCAGAATTACAAATTCGATAAGTTACAAGTTTATTTGATATTGCTACAAAATAAATAACGAAGGACTGCTATCACAATCAACCATTGTCTCATTCATCTGTAGAGCAGTTGATTCCGTAGATATGCATCGATTTCACCACGTCGTTGTATAGGTTGTTAAGTTTTAGGAGTTAATTTTTAGGTCGTTGTGTAAAAAGACACACAATTGTAACATTTATACAAACATCGGTAAGAATTGACACAAATGGACAAAAACTGGTAAAAATTCATTCGTTTCAAATTTAGTCTCTCCTGGTTTGTAGAGACATGTAAAATGAATCTATTTGTGCGATTTTAAGACTTCTCTAATCAGCACTTTTCAAGAAAATCGGGTTCGAAGTTGAAACTTGAAAAGCTTTTTGTGCAACTATGGAAGCAGATTTTTCCATGAAACTATTAGTACTGATACATCTTTTGATGATCAACCAGGAAATGTACTTGTTTTGAGAGCTAGAACTTTCATTTTTCTGTAAAACAAATTAGTTCGATTTTCAAATAAGCCGATCGTTTTCTGATATTGTAATAAGCAGTCAACTGAAACTTGTTATTTGTCGACAAAAGTTGTTTGCTCACATAATGGATTAAATTTATTTTTCAATTAATCAATGGTTCTCTTGATTTTGGCTATTGGCCTTAAAACTTTGGTCCTCAATAATTTGGTAGTGGTATCATCTACTATCATTATTCTTTCACCAATTTGCTTCTTTATTAATTAATTATTTGATGCAACTTGAAAAATTTCCTTTAGCGTATTTTATTCGTGATGATTAAGTTGTGAATGTTTAAGCAACTACTTATTTAACTAATGTTAGCAAAAGAGTTTCATTTCAATGCATAACTTGGTAAACAAACCAATTTTCTGGTTAAACTTGCAAATAAAAGGCAAAAAGCACTGTCAAATGCTCGAACATACGAATTACGATCTGAAACTTGATGAGCTTTGTTCCCTACCATGAATTGAATCCATTGGTGTTATTTATTACTTCATCCGATGGACAGTCTTAGAGAAAATCGAGGTCGAAATTGAGACTTCGATCGCCTTTTGTTCAGCTATGGAAATAGATTTTTTGCTGAAATTCATAATAAACTGTTAACTACTGATGAGCAATCAGAAAATGGTCTGATTTTGAGAAATAAAATTTTCTATTTATGTAAATCAAGTCAAATTCGATTTTCAGTTAAACCGACATCTTTCTGTGACTGCAGGAGTTAGCGAGTTAAAACTTATTATTTGGGCATAAAAATTATTGCTTTCAACTATGGACATAATACTTTTAACAATTCAACAACAGTTCTCTTGAATTCGACCATTAGCATTGCAATTATGAACCTCGATATTTCGAGGTCGATGGTCATCTACAGTCATCATTCTTTCACTAAACATTAGACTTTATCATGAGCTACAACATTATATGACTAAATACCGAATAAAATCTGAGCTGATGCATTCAATAATGATGATCCATCTCACGCAAAAGATTTTTGTATAGCTTCATAATTCAAGTTTCAAGTCAGACAACTTAAGTAATACAACAAGTTAACTTTTTTTATAGGCTCTCGAATCGTTTTATATTTCAGCGTATTATAGTCCATAATTGCATACAATGTTTACACGAGAACGGTGATAGTAGATGATACCACTACCAAATTATTGAGGACCAAAGTTTTAAGGCCAATAGCCAAAATCAAGAGAACCATTGATTAATTGAAAAATAAATTTAATCCATTATGTGAGCAAACAACTTTTGTCGACAAATAACAAGTTTCAGTTGACTGCTTATTACAATATCAGAAAACGATCGGCTTATTTGAAAATCGAACTAATTTGTTTTACAGAAAAATGAAAGTTCTAGCTCTCAAAACAAGTACATTTCCTGGTTGATCATCAAAAGATGTATCAGTACTAATAGTTTCATGGAAAAATCTGCTTCCATAGTTGCACAAAAAGCTTTTCAAGTTTCAACTTCGAACCCGATTTTCTTGAAAAGTGCTGATTAGAGAAGTCTTAAAATCGCACAAATAGATTCATTTTACATGTCTCTACAAACCAGGAGAGACTAAATTTGAAACGAATGAATTTTTACCAGTTTTTGTCCATTTGTGTCAATTCTTACCGATGTTTGTATAAATGTTACAATTGTGTGTCTTTTTACACAACGACCTAAAAATTAACTCTCAAAACTTAACAACTCTAACAAGGAAAAGCAACGAAACCGATATATCTCAGAAAGCCCTCGCTCTACAGTTTGAACGCGTTAACATATCAGTCTCTCGTAAATTCTTCCATGCATATCATTATTTCCTTTAAATCTTAGATAAAAATTAATATTCACTTACGCACTTCGGCGATACCATGTCCTATGCCAGCAATGAACAAAAAGCAAGCGACATACTCAAACTGTTTGAAGTTTGTAGCGATTCCGAGAAAAATGCCAGAAATCAAATTACAAACACAAAGAACTAGAGATCGATTGAATTTTTGGCCAATTACCCCAGCTAATAAACAATGAGATTAACAAATTACATGAGATAAAATATTTAAATTTACATTTGACTTACTGAAAGCTGATCCAACAATGTGACCAGCACTTCGAACTGGAATCAAATATGAAACTTTGGCGAAGTCAACATCTAAACTTATTTGTAAATCAAGTAAACTTGAGCCAAGAAGCGTTGTTGACGATCCCACACAAGCAAAAGTGAAATAGATAAGAAAAGATTTGAATATTCTGAATTTATTATCACAAATGAAACGGACGACTTTCATGATAATCTGTTTTAAATATGAAAGAGTTTCAAGCTAATCACAAAAAAATATAAAAATCATCTTCAATAAACTCTTTTACTTCATGGAAACTCAAACGATGTAACTTCTTCATTCCTCTCGCCTGATTGATTACACGCATGGTCGATTTCATGCCTATGTAATTCCGATTTTGCCTTGAACGCTTCATCATTTGTTTTGTTCATTTGGCTTGAATATTCATAATTGATTCACTTGTTTCAAATCCATGAATACGCGTGTTGCTTGATTAAAGAGATGCTGGTTTACAGAGGGTTGGATGTCTTGTTGTTCATGTTAGCATTCATTTGATACAAATTTGTTTTCAAAATTGGTTTCATTCAATTCTTATTATCGCTCAAACATATCTTGAAAGATCGAGTGAAAATCGGTGAGAACCGGACCAGAATTTGCATTGTGAGATACCGTGTGCTTGATATTGTTAATTATGATGATACATGATGATGGTTGTGAACAGGCTGACTAATTATTATGCAAGACTATTCAGTAAATGGTGGTAGCGCGAATTGAGCAATTAAGATCAAAATTAAAGTGTCACTAGTTCCATGCATCAGTGTATTTTGATCAAATGTTTATTTTTCAAATTAAACTTAAAATTATTTTAAATACAAAAATGAAACCTTTTTTTTGGATAGGTGAATGAGTTTTTTGACTAACTTAAAATAGGTTGTTACTAAATAGATACAATTAACGCAATTATCACATTTATACAAAAATTTGACATAAATGGGTAATTTAGAGATTTCTCTGATCAACAGTTCTCGTGAAATTGGATTCCAAGCTGAAACTTGCAAAGCTTTTTGATCAACTATGGAAGCAGATTTTTCCATGAAAATCTTAGTACTGATACATCTTTTGATGACCAACCAGGAAATGTACTTATTTTGAGAAATCACTTAGACAAGCCCATAGAACCTAAATTTGAAAGAAATTTATTTTCACCCGTTTTTGTCCATTCGTGCATAAATGTGATAATTATGTTAATTGTAACTTTTTAATAACAACCAGTCAAATGGAATTTTTTTGGACTTATTCCTGCAGTAAAAACTAATTCGTTAATTAAATACCGAGAGAGTATCAATAAAAATCAATATCAATATCAATAGAAATATTTAATATAAATTGCTGAATGTTGTTTTGAAATTGTCTAGCTGCAATTGCAATCTTCATATTTCTTATTAAAGGACTATGGGCAAAAACTTTTGCTAAACCGTCAAACCGGGACTTTGTGAGTTTGTAGGGGCTAAAAACTGAGTCTATTTGTGCCATTTCAAAATTTTTTTTAGTCGACAGTTTTCGAGAAAATCGAGGCCAAATTGAAACTTCGATCACCTTTTTCTCATTAATGGAACCAGGTTTTTTTCAAATCATATGTATTGTCATTTATGTTGAGTAATGGATTTAAATAAAATAAAGAATCAAATAAATAACGATTTGGAGTTTGGATATAGCGCGACTTCTGTAACTAATAGTAACGCATTACTAAATACATTACGTCAAGTCATGCATTATTTGTGCAAAGAGTTTGTCTCATTCTGGAACCTGATAGATGTTTTGCTTTTAAATTGTTTATATTGCCTACAATGTCAATAAGTTACTATTTATTTGTTTACTAATAATTATTTTTTTAGTTAGTATAAGTCCATCAAAATTTCCATCCTTTAAGTAACAGGATGGTTTTAACACTTTTACGAGCAACTAGTCGTAAAGCTTTTGGATCCTTCGTAACAAGGAAAATCACCTTCAACCATAATGATGGATGTGATCATGATGATAATAAGCAACAGAAAGGTGCTCCAGATGAGAAATCGTACCAAGGCAAGCTCGAAAGTTTCATTAACTTCCAGCGAATGGTATTTCAGAGCATTGGAATATTTGGAAGTCTCGTATTAATAGGTACAAAATGTCATACCGACTGCATTCGCGTCAAGACAAGTGCAAACTTCAACATACCACATGATAATAGATGTTCATTTCTCGATACTCTGAACAAAAATTTGCCTGATATAAGATCTCATTCATACAATCAGTTAAATGTACTGCCTCTTCACATTCTACCTGATTCATCTTCATCGTGTGAAAATAACGAAAGTAAAGCTAAAAATGCAATCAAAGGTAATGCGATTATTAATGATATCTAAGTGTGGTGGAATCTCGCATCTAATTTACTTATTTCTTGTTTTTATTGATAGACGATAACGTTATTGATAAGATTCTTTCAAACATGAAACATGAGATGGACGTTTTCGCTGATGAGTTTAAAAATGTTAAAGCATCAATGCTTTTGTATAATAAACGAGTCGATGAAGCAATAAATTTACTCAAGTCTTGTCCAAATAGTGCCAAAGCGATGTTTAACTTAGGAATCGTTTATGAATCTGGACAACATGATCCAATCAATGGAATACCTAACTATACCAATGCATTAAAATATTATACAAATGCAGCTCATCTTGGCCACAGTTTAGCTCATTATAATTTAGCATTGATTTACCTTTACGGTAAACAACCAATCCAAGCTGATCCAGCAAAAGGAATGAGTCTATTACATAGAGCAGCGGAACTTGGTGTTGAAGAAGCAATAAATTTTGTAAGAGAGCAAAGTCTGATTCGGTCCGAGGAAAGAGATTTGCGAATCCGACGATCTCAAGAATTATTTGACCGGATCAAGAAAACTAATAATGATAATAATTTTCGTACTTCTCAATCCTCACCTAACTTTTTGACATCAATCATCGGTTTTTTGGAGCCATCAATCAAAGATTTGCCGCCTAAACAGACCTCAATGGTGGACGATGAACTACTATCTTCCTCAGATGAAGCATTTTACGACAGTGATGATTCTCTTGAAATCGTATTCTCTGATGAATAGTTAAGTTAACAGTTGTGTTTATTTGAATGTAAATATTAACCATAAACAAACAAATTCATGACCAATATTATACAAAAACAGAAAAAATACATCTTACCAATTTTTTGTCTTCATCATTGTTTCTATTTTTGCTAAAAAATTATCAGAAAGATTATCTTAAAAGTATGTGTTTAACTGTGCCTATTGGCTTATCTGCGTCAGCTAATTGATTATTGCTAATACTTTCACATGAGACTCTAATAATATTATCAATCCACTAATATATAAGCACTAGTCTGGTTATGAATATTATACAGTTTAATTTAATGATAGATTTACTAATAAACTGATAACTAGACTTGCATTATAAAATGGAAATATCATATCTTGGAAACACTTAATGGATAGATTTTTAGATGTAAAATTCAATTCTGATTTCAATGAAGTGATTTATTTCGATCTGTAAGCCTGAAAAACTGGCCATTTTTTCGATAGTTTGATTATTGCGAAGATTTTTTGCTAAAAGGCCAGTTTTGCGGGCTTTCAGTCCAAAATAAATCATTTCATTGGAATCAGCATTGAATATTACACCTGAATATCACATCTATTCCTAGCGTGGTTTCACCTTTGGTTCCTGTGCCGCCTGTCCCCATGCAAAACAAATGTTTTTTCATGTTTTCTCGAAAACCAAAAATTATTGCGAAAAATTGTTCAATGCATTGAATTTCGCATAAAATTTTGCATCTTATATGTTCACAACACAAATCTAGGCAGTTTCCCCGATTCTTTTGGTTTTTATCCTTTAATAAACTGACTTATTTCTACCATTTCAAGTAACAGTTCATATCATCCAGGATTCAAAATTAAAACGAATTGAGCAAAAAAATCATCAATCATTCTGACACTTGTTCACTCAATAAAATTTCATAGTTGAATAATTGAATTTTTACATGGACTAGTGTAACTATTGCAAAACTCACTTTTAAACAATTATTTGATTTTCATTCTTTCTACTTTTCTTTCTATTACTCTTTGTTTCCAAGAACATTTGTTTCTAGCTTTACACAATCCTTTGATTCCCTGTTTTTAGGTTTTTCAATCTTCAGACTGTCCTTCACTCCAATCAGACTGAAAAGCTTCCTTACTCATATTCACTAAACCAATTCTAAACTCGGTTCATCTCCTGCTGGTAAAACTTGAACACTTGATGTTCAACCTCGATCTGCTAACTGTCACCAGATTAGTGAGACACTTGTTACTACTGGTTTCGCAGCTGATGGGACTTCGGCTGTCTGAAATTGTTTATTATAATTAATCTTAGCTTACCATATTTAGAAAGATATAGATTAACTTCTCAAATCTACTGATCAAAATATCAAGTGATCAAATTTTCATCATTGCTCAACAAAAAGATCACATAAAATAAACTAAATGTCCATGTTGAATATATTTAGACTAAGGTGGTTCATTAAATTATAAATAGATTTGCATTTTTTGAAAAACAAACAGTTTCAGACAAAGGTAAGGTTTCTTAAGGTAAAAGTTTTAATTTTAGTCAATTCGATTAGAATCGGATTTTTTTACCAAATTGATTAACATGCAATTTTTATCTAGCTTTGAAATCGACTGTCATTGGACAAAAAGAAAAGCTTTTAAAATAGCGACATTTTTTCATATCAAAAGAATAACTTTCGTTAAGTTAATGTTCAGTTGTTATTTTTTAATACGACGAAAAAACAACTTGTGCGTCTCTCTCTCTGTATCCGACGCTTAAGTCATATTCAAGCTAATAATACTCATAGAATGAAAGATACCGATGAAGAGAAAGATGCTAGAGTTGAAATTATTGTACAAAAAGCTTTGCAAGATTGAACTTCGAATCCGATTTTCTTGAAAAATGTTGATCAGAGAAATTTTTAAAAAGCTCAAATAAACTCAGTTTTCTTGCCCCTACAAACCCATAGAGCCTAAATTGATTTACATCCGTTTTCGTCCGTTTGTGGCAATTTATGCCTAAATGATGATTTGTGTTAATTGCAAATTTTTAAAAACAACTCTTAAAATATTATGAATCAGAATTCAGCCTTTTCTTGATGTAACACTTCACTTTATGCACTTCAGTCAAATAGCTGGTTATAAATTCTTAATAAAACTTGTTTTTTCTTCGAATTTAGAATCTTTTTGGTTATACATAATCGATTGATGTGAGTTTTGGTGCGATGATATATCTGTGAAATAACATCAAGACGTGAACTACTTAGAAATACTTTTGAAACGCTTTGACAAGAATAATGAAATTCAAAATTAGGTGAAACTTTACGCTGTTAAATTTTCGACTTCAAGTTTATGTACATAATCGCGTTGAAACTGAAATTAATTATTTCGGTAGCCGTCAAACTTTGAATCATTAAAACTAGATCTTTTGAAGCCCAATCAACTTAGATTTACATTTACCTAATAAATTGCCATAGAACAAGAAAAAAATCATATTACTGTAGTCGATAGCAGAACCTGATTATCTTATTCATAAAACCGAGTAACCGTAACCATAAAATCACCAAGTATTATCGAACCGTTTGTGAAATTATCCAATTTGGATAATCTAACCCAAGTGTAAAGTACTGAACCAAATAAGCCGACTTAAATTTCAAGGATTGTTTGAGAAAACAGTTTCAATTAAAAAAGTAAATGAAAGTGGAAAAGAGTTGAATACTTTTAAATTTTAATTTACACACTTTTTCGTTTCATGTTGCTTCATTAATTAATAATAATTCAACTCTACAATGCGCAGGTAATAATCAAAAAATATCTAATAGTCAAGATAATGAGTAAGGTGAAGACGGAAAGAAAGAAAGAAAGAGACAGAAGTATGCAAAGCTTCATAGCAAAGAATGAGTGAAATGGATATATTTGATTATGATTGCATTGATTGTTAATCATTATGGTATCAATTATTGTTTTTATATCAATAATATGAAGATGGGGGTGAAGATGATGATGATGATAATGGCGATGATGATGACAATGGTGAAGATGAAGGTGAGAATGATTATGTTGTTGATATGTTTGAAAATGTAATTCATCACTTTTTTTCTTTCGATATTAATTTGATGTTTAATGTGAAATTATTAACTCCATCATATTATCTTTTGTCAACTTCGTTGAGCATTGATTTTAATTAGTGAATTGATTTTTCCTAAAAACAACTTTTTTTTGGCTGCATTAATAAACTAAAAACAGACTAGAGTCTCAGGATAGATAAATTGTTTAAGGGTTTTTCATTATTGAGTTTTATCTCATAAAGTGTTGTCAATCTTGCTTTATCTCAATCCATAATGAGATTTTTATCCAATAAAAACAGCTCGAATGATTAAAGCAAAAGGTGTAAATCTGGAAATCCTTTGTCCAACTAACGACTTCCATTCATTTATTGTATCTGTTTGTTCCATATTCAACCAAATGTTGAAATTTCGTCCCACTTTAAATTATTGTTGCGCGGTTGAAGGCATTCAGTGTTAACTTGATAAGTGTATTTGTATCAATTAGTGCGATTAATAATTTTGATGATGGTTCAGGTTTACTAATCAAAATAACGTTTGCTTGTTTAATTAAACGTTTGGCTATGTCTTGAAGATTTAGTTGCTTTGATGATGTAGATGATTCAATTATGGTAATTTTCTTGTTCCCAATTGTTTCGAAGAAAGACTTAGCAAAAATGTCCGTTGAAGATGACGTTGATTAGATGATAGTTTAGAAAAATTTAGATGGTCCATCAAAACATTAGAAAAATTTATTTTCAACATTTTTTTCTTCGGAAGCATTACTTTGTTTAAATCCTAAATCGAGTCCTTCCAGTTTAGTTTTTCGACCATAACCTATTTCGTCTAGATCATCTTCTTCCAAATCAGGATCATCATCTTCGCCTTCTTCTCGATACTCTCTATGCTCATCATCTTTGTCCATTACTGAAAATCGACCACCTGTTGTATCCATCTCGTTACCGGTGATATCATTACAATCACTTGGACTTGGGCTTGGACTTGGGCTTCGATTGATGGTTACTCTTAAATCTTGTACTTCTCCAGGGTCTCCATCATAATCATCGATTTCTTGATCATAGTCTCCAGTATCCACATCATCATCATAATCAGCACCATCCATGAAATCATTTTCTTCATTGGATAAATTATGAAAATCTCCGGGTCTTTGAGGACTAACGGATGTAGGTCTTGATAAAGGACCATTAACAATGTTGCGTAAAAAGGTTGGAAGCGTACTATTCTCAGATAATGATGCATTGAAATTTGAACTGAATTGATTTTCACCGAGTGGATTAGATCCTTTCGATGAGACATTAGCAACTTGACGTAAATTTTCCAGACTTAATTGACTACCATTTTGACTAAAAAATAAACAGAAATAAGAGTAAATATTAATAATTTGGTAATTAAAATATAACCTTCAGTAGGTTGTTGTGATAAAATTTAAATTTACCCTGATGAAGACGAGGAAGAAGATGTTGTTGAAAGTCTTTCTTGTAATCTTTGAGGTCTACGTTTATAAAATTCAAGTTCATCAACAGTCCATACAGCGCCTTTAACATTTTCCACTCTCATGAAACATTTGTGAAGACTTAAATTGTGCCGAACAGCATTCTAGAGGAAAATAAAAAACGAAATTAAAAATATTCATTAGAAATACAATTTTGATCAAGTTTGGGATATTTATATTCAATGTATGTATCACCAGTAAATTTGGTGTGAGTAGGATATTTAAGCAACAAAATATCATAATTTGAAGTTAAGTCTAGCTGAGTGAAATTGAATTGATTGATTGGACTCATTGTAGAAGTGTTTAACTGAGAATCATTATGAGAAGTTGTTTGATTAGTAACTGTTAATTATAAGTTAACGTCAATTGTGCTGATACATCATCATCATCATCAGAATCAACAATTCAACAAGCAAAAAACTAAAAATAATCAACAAGCAATGAAAAAAAAGCAATGTTTAACAACAGTTGCTAAGAGATGAAAAGTAAAATCAACATAAAACGGCAAGAGATAAAATAAACTTCACTAAAATGATTGCAGCCGAAGAGAAAATAGAAAGAGAATTCATGACAACAACAAACAAATGAAAAATACATCATCAGTTAATGAAGATTTGCGCTATCATTTATAATGATAGGGTATAAACAAAAGAAAAACAAACAGCATAATTTGATTCAGTTGGAAACAATTGAAAGACAATAAGTTTAGACGTAAACAAAAATAGTCGATTTGCTGATTTGGAAAATGATGTTAATGATGATGGTGATGATAGTTAACAAAGAAAAATATTTTGATTAACCCCTTACTTTCCAAGTAGCAGCATTTCTCCGGAAGAAGCAAAATGTATTCTGAAACCAATTATAGATCTCATTGAGTGTAAGTTGTTTTTCAGGAGCCTCGATGATAGCCTGGAAAGAAGATAATTACAAGCAATTAGCAATTAAATTAATTCATAAAAGAAAGCACAGAGGCATATAAAGCGTAAATGTTATTCATTTGATTTTTTCAAGAAAACTCGTTGAATCATCAAAAGATCCAAAGTTCATCAAGCAAGTGAAATATTTTTAAGCCTTATATCAGAAAACAGACTGAATTTCAACAAAATTTGAATAGCATTACAACGCTAAAGTTGACGCTGGAGGTGATTTCTTACCTGTCTAATAAGAGATGCATATGTAAATGGAGGTCGAACATCAGCATTTTTATAAAATTCTCTATTACGATTGATTTCTGGTGAAAGAATGAATAAAATACAAATTAATTTGATATAACATCGATTGAGACTCTAAGAAAATACCTTCAGTTATATCTAAATTGTTTCTTTCAGCAATACGACGACGAGCTGGTGAATCAGGTAATGACGATGAATTACTATTGTTATTTAACAATGATTCTCCATTACAGCTACCCAAGCCGGTGATGGATAAATCGCGAGGTGCACTTTTATCACTTAATCTTCGTCTACCAGGTCCATGTGAACCACTGGTCATGTTGTTACTATTTGTAGAGTTATTGATACTATTGGCTGTAACTGTTGTGGTCGTCGAAGAGGAAGAGGTAGAATTGAAAATATTTGGAATGGATGGTGAACCTGTTAACTTTGCGTTATTAGGAGACGGTGGAGATTTAGTGACATATGACGTCGGGCTACTAGATGTGGCAGCGGCAGCGGCGGCAGCGGCGGCAGCAGCAGCAGCTATCATATTACTCATTGAACTAGCGGGAAGTGTTGTAGCTATAGGAGGACTTGACATGGATGGTTTAGCAGTGGTTACGGGAGAGAGAGCTCCTTGGATGGTTAAACCGTTGGTAGTTACAGTTGATGATGGTAATGGTGAAGACGGCGAAGCTGTAGATAAACGGTGTGAATGGTGTGCTCCTAACCCACTAGGCAAATGGTGACCATGATGAGGTACACCATTAATTTCCATTAAACTCCTTTTTCCACTAGACATTTTATCTCCTTCCATTGGTTCATCTCCGTCATCCGTTGACTGATCACGATCATCTCTATTTAAATCTGATTTACTATCCAGCATAAACTGTATAAATTATGGTACAGAAGGGAAAAAGAAAAGATTATTAGCTTGTTTTAAATTGAAAAGTAATTACGATTAGGTAAACTTACGGGCGAACAAGGTATTTTAGGTGTTGATGCACTAACAGCAGCAGCTGCTGCAGCACTTAGATTTAACGTGTTTAGCTGAGCTCGATGTTTGAGATGAAGATGATGCATCATTGCAGTTAAGCGTTCTTTTTCCTTAAATAATTGTATCTCCAATTGTTGTACCACTTGCATTTGAACTCGAGCTTGAGCTGTTGACCTATCATCTAAACCATGCTCTAGACTGAGGTGTTTAACGAATGAATTGTAATCAATGCAAACTGCTTCACACCCAGGCCATTTACACAATCCCTTGCCGAATAAGATTTTTAAATAATCTGTTTCCTCAATTGTCGGCATTGAACCACTAACTCCTTCATTATCTCCTCCAGCGGCGGCAGCAGCGGCGGCAGCAGCTGTTGACAGAGCTGAAAATGGAGGTGGCGGGGAATCTGATTCTTCAATTTTATCAATTAATCCACTTAAATGAGGATGTCCAGGGGTGAAACCATTAAACACTTGATCACTTCCACCACCATTGAATGATCCGGTAAAACAAGACAAGTTGGCTAAAGATGATGATATTGTTGGCGTTACATTGGATCTTGATTTACACGAACTCAAACCATTTCTCTTTCTAATAAAATCAAACGTTAATGGGTTGAATTCACCGGGTAATGGTGATGAAGTTGTTGCTGTTGAAGAGGATGACAAAGAAGTTGACTTGTTATTAGTTGCTGAATTTGAAAGAAATAAAGGCGAAGGTGATGACAATGATGGCGATGAGCTACGATGTACATTTTGTTGATGATTGTTAAGGTTAGGAATATTTAAGCTGGAATGGTGAGATGATTGGTGGGAACGTTCACCATTTGTTGGTTGTGGTGAAAGTTGATTGGTGGATTGTTGCTGTTGCTGAGCTACAGATGATTTCCACATTTCATTTAAATAGGGTCCTAAAGATCCAAGAAGATATTGTCGCTGAGATGAAACATGTAACTGGTGCATGATTTGTTGTTGCTGTAACTGTAATTGTTGTAACTGTAGTTCCAACTGAACGCGAGTTTTGTTATTTGAAAAAGATCCTCCATTACTGTTATTACTATTACTGTTGTTGTTGTTATTATTGTTGTTGTTACTGTTGTTATGGTTTCCGTTGACTTTGTTACCAATGTAATGAGAAGAAGCAGAAGATGATTTGTTACAATGTGAAGATGAAGTTGATAAAGATGACGAAGGAGATGAAGAGGAAGAAGACGAAGAAGACGAAGATAACAGTGAACCTGAATTATTGTAACCATTGGCCAGACAAGACATTTGTTGGTAAATTGAACTTTGCTGAACCAAATTCATTTGTAACGTTTCCTGGAGGTGAGGAATTATCGATGAATGATCTGCTGCCGCTGCTACTGCAGCCGCTGCGGCAGCCGCTGCAGCAGCCGAAGAAGTTGTGGTGGTTAAAGATGACACCGAAGAGGAAGAAGACAAGCAAGATGGAGTTGTTGGTGATGAAGATGTAGATTTTAATGGAGTCGGTGGTTCACTCATCATGACGTCCATTGAAGTTATCTCATTCTTCTGAGGAACAGTAAGTTTAAAATTGTGGTTACAGAAGGCCAAAGACCAAGATAATGCCAAAGGGGATCAAATGAGATACCAAATAGATACCAAGAAAGAGGCCAACAGAGTTCAAGAAGCCAAAGAAGGAAAGTCAAGAGTATCAGAAGATACCAAAAGATTGCGAAAAAGGAAGAAAGAAAGTGATAATCTATTAGAATGAGACATTTTTTCGAACCGCATTTGGGTTAAAGTGGATTTGTACGGCATTCTGAATTCAACAAATCTATTTGTTTAGTGCTATTTATTGCTCAAATGATCAAATCAAAATATGACTAGCCAGACATGTTGGTAAAAGATCTCATGCTCAAATAGCGTGTTTTTTTTCGACAAATCGTGATTAACATTTGAAAAAGAGCAAAAAGTAGAAGAGAAAAGCTTAAATTGAATTTTCACAGTTTTGTTTTCTCAACTTGACCCAACTTCATCTTGCCTCCCTTTTTTTACCCAAATTTTTCGTTTATTCTTTGGGTTTTCTATTTTCTATTTTCTAGTTTATGTTTGTTTATCTTAACCTCGCCCAGGCGAAGTAAACAACCAACGTTACCAGTAAACACTAAGCAAGAAAAGGAGAAGAAGATGAAAAAAAGGTAAACAACTTTTATCCTGACAACACCAGAAAGCTAAACAAACTTTCTCCCAGCTTCTTTTCATCACATTTTGTATCCTCCTTCTCATCATCATCAACATCATCTTCCTCTTGTTTATCCTTCTTTTTCTTTTTCATTTTCTGTTTGTTTGCAAGTTTTCCCTTTGCAAACACAACAATCCATTGAAAAATATGGTGTGCAAATCATTTAATTGCTAAGGAACCGTGTAAAGAAGGAAACATTTGTATTGTTTGATATCAATGAGAAATCAAATTTTGCCCTTTCTCTTTCAGTGGAACAAAAATTCATTAACTGATTAATCTGTTTATCTGAATGAGACCAGAGAAAAGGAAAGCCAAAGGAAAATGGCAAATGCAAATGATTGTAAACAAAGCGTTAATATTGAAAATAATAATGATAATAAATGACAAAACATGTAAATGACTTAGATATTTACGGTTGAGAATTGAAAATGAAATAATATTATTACATGAAAGATAAACTTGACAGCAATGATGATTGTTATTATTTTCATTATGATTACTCTGATGATGGTTATTATTATTAAAAGAGGGAAAAACAAAAACTCGTTGATTGTTGATTGAACCTTTCCCAAAACAATTGTTTACTTTGATGATTAAGTTTGCATAAGACCTTGCAAACCAAACCTCAATTTTTGTTGTTCATTCTTATAAAAGGTAACTCCGCAGGCACATTTATTCATCATTCAATTAGACCTTTCCTCTTATATGAGTTGATCAAAAATAAATAATAATAACAATAATAATCCATATCTATAAATGTTGAGACTGGAAACCGGTGAATGGGTTAAGGAGAGACAAATGAAGCAAACTTGATTACCAGAATCTTTACCAGAAAAAAAAGTGTCATAACAAGGATAATGTTAACAATGGATATCAATAAAATCAATGAAATAAACAAAATGACACGAAATTTTACCTGAGAAACAACAACATTTACCTTTGAGATGGTCAGCTATTGATTATATTGTTAATGATGATTAACATGAAGGTTCATTTTGATTGTTTCTGTTTAATCTTTTTTAATCACATCACCATATTTGAAGCTGATTCAATGATTACCTTGACGTATTGATACAGTTATTAGCAATGTTGATCTTGAATGTTGTTTTTTTTCTTCTTCATCTATCATTATCAGGTTTGAGTGTTCAATATAACATGATAGGAACCATGAGAAGGGACATTAACAGAGTTAATATAATAAAAATAGTTAAAGTGATAATACAAACAACAAATTTGTTGAAAATGAATTGCTTGTAAACACGCAATCCAAATAGTAATACAACAATGGGACAACAGCAGCAAAGGAAAGGTTAAAGTAAACGCTAATCAACACAATAATTAACACATAATTTACCTTTTTCTCGAGTAAAAACATTAATTAATCAATGTTCATCTTTTGAATAAAAATAAAGCCAAAAGTGAGAAGGAAAAAAAATTCATTTAGAAAATCAAAAATTTTCAATTTTCCTTTTTTTTCGCCTTTGTTTTTATTCACTTTCCAATCTTGCTCAGACTTGGGAAAAGTTCATTTTCAGAGATTTACAATTGAAAAATAATTAACTTCTAGCCTTAGGTTATTGCCATTTTTAATAATAATACTTGAATTGATATTAATTGAAACTGGCAAATGATGACAATTAAAGTTGCCAATTGAAATGGTAAATGGGAAAAGATGAATTAAAGAAGACCTGTCAACATTGTTATCAATATATGCATTAATATCTTGGGAATCATTTCACCATTTATCATGAGCCATTGTTAAAGAGTTTTCATTTGTTTTCAGAAAAAAATCATGAAACAGATAAAAGTAGAAAGAAAAATTGGTTTTAAAGTAAATCTTGTATGTTGCTAATTGAATTGGAATTTGATTATTTTTTTTGTTCAATTTCAATTGTAAGGTGAACATTAAACTGGTCAACTTTGATATGAAAGGTTCGGTGAAACATTTGATGAATAATTTGATGAATAATGTTGAATAAGATTATAATGATTGCGAGCTATTTTTGGAAATGAAAATTGATAATATTTCCTTTGACCGATTGGACAAAATATTACAATTAATAGTAATCATGATAATAATGTGGTTTGCAAGTAACTCGGAAATGGGAAAACAATAAACATGAAAAACTGGCGAAGAGAGTAAATTAATTTTGAGCATTTTGTCGGGCTTAAAATGGACTTTTTGCTGTTCCTTCTTTCAGCCTCTCTATCAGGGCGGAGAAAAGAGATTCAGGGTGGAAGTCGACATCATCAGAACTCAAGGCGTGGTTCATCTTGATGGTAAGAGTGGCGAAAGAAGCGACAGAAAGAGAAATGAAAATTATTATTATTTCCAGTCAATACAGGGAATGATAACAGGGAGTGAAAAAAGTGAGTTAAGGAGAGCAAAGGCAAGTAACCTCACTCGTCCATGTAATTTAATCATCATGTTGATAATTTTCATGATAATACATTTTGTTCCCAATCAACATTGGGATTCCAATTAACAATAAGAGTGAGAGTGATGATGATAAAAAGAGCGAGGAAAATGAATGAGGAGAAATCGAAAAAAAAAAATTCTCTCTCTTCCTTCAAATTTCATCTCATCATTATGTGAATAAATACCCTGGTTTTTACCCTGTTAATGATATCTCGACAATTGAAGGCATTTCTGTTCAATTGTTATGCTTGGTTAGTGTTTATTTCAAAATGGTTGAATCGCAAGAAAAATATCATTTTTTATCTTCTCTTTCTTTCTCTTCTTCTTCTTCTTTGATTATAAATATACTTTTACATATTTATGTATCTTGGTTAACAATTGTTTTTGTCCAATATCGTTGAACCAGGGAAACACGAAAATTAATTAGTCCACCAATTAAAAGGTAAAGCTAATAAAACAATATTATTATTTTTATTATGATTTCCTTTCAGAACTTTTTTTTTCATCCTTTCTTCCCATTCAACTAT